>CVMT01000001.1:3028510-3045067 GCA_000985935.1 Talaromyces islandicus | reverse complement strand
AAAAAAAAAAAAAAAAAAAAAAAAGGAAGTGAAATTTCCCGAAATAAACTGGAAAGGCGTTTATTTAAATGTTTAGAGGATGAAGTGGTCGTAGATAGATGTACGTGATATAAATATGTGCTACATCTCCGAATGTTGTAAGAGTGTATAATACTCATAATTAATGTCAATTCATGTCCGTAGCCTTTCGTGTATACCTCAGCTTTCAGCTTCCATATGGTGTTTCATAAGGACGCTCAGCCTGCGGTGTGATACGTGCCAAATGACGACGTTCTCCTGTTGTCCAGTCAAAGATGGCAGAGTGCACAGTAACACGGTTCTGGTATACCTGTTAGTTTTTTCGCGTGTGGTATGAAATTCAATGGAAAGTCTTACATCCCAAACGACTACAGTTTTCGGTGCCCATCTCACACGGACTTGGTAGTCAATTCCGCGGCTGATATGATTTAGTAGAAAGGCCAACAGGGCTTCGCTCTCCTCCTTCTTAAGCCCCACAATACTTCGTGTGACTAAAGATCACGTTAGTCCGGCCACTTTGAAATAAAAAGATCAGGGAAATCAGTCCGTACATCCACTATTGACGTAAAGAGCTTTCTCTCCGGTTACCGGATGAGTACGAACAAGCGGGTGTTCGTTTTGAACGGGCTCTCGCCTAACCACACCACCACGGTTTCTGCTAAATTCCGCTTGCTCAAAACCAGAGTGAACCGCTTTTAGCCCATGCAGCCGCTGCTGTATCGCAGGAGAGAGACGGTTATATGCCTCGACTTGGTTTGTAAACGCAGTGTCACCGCCGACTTCTGGGGAGTCTAGAATGTATAAGAACGTAGTTCCCGGGGGCTGTTGTTCATATGACACATCGGAGTGCCACTGAACACTACTGTTGCGATTGGCGAAGAAAGCTTCCACTTCGCCGTCCAGTCCCTTTCGATATACAAGATGGATCTCCGGATAGCCATCGGGAGACCCGCTGGTAGGGTGAATATGATGGCGACCAAAGTAGCCACCAAAGTCAAGTGCTTCTTTTATCGGAAGGTCAGCAAATTCTTGGTCACGGAATGCAACTACTTTTCGCTGTGCCACAAGTAGGGCTAGCTGATCCTTTCCAGCGGCAGAGAGCTTGTGAAGCTGGACTCCGCGCACCTCAGAGCCGATTGTTGGTGTCAGTTTGTCGATGGTTGAACCCTCTGGTAGTAGATCCTTTAAGCTCGGGTCAGCATCCCTACCATGCTCGATGTGGCTGAACGGTTCCAGAGGCGGGTATTTCTCGCCGTGATCCCAGGTTGGAAGGTAGTGAGGGTACTGCCAGCACAATACATATCAGCCATATCCACACTAGAAGCAATACGCCGACAAGGCAAGACATGCGAACGGTGTATTTACACTGGCAGTTGTATTTTCCTCCTCGTCGATGACTTTGCGAATCTTTGGCTTGCTTTCAGTTGTATTTTCGGGAACTGACTTTACGGGAAGAGTGGCCGGAGCGGCCACCCTCTCTGGAATTTCCGCAACTGACGGGGCCATAATTGATCTTTTAGCGGGATTTTGGTCACAATATTGCCGGTTTTCCTAGTACTGTGTGAGCCTAAATGGTTTTTATGCATACACGGAACGAACGAAAACAGAAGTCTCACGGGTATTTATAAGAAGGCGGGGAGGATATTCGTTATTTTGTTGGCTTTGACAGTGTACTCCTCCCAGTAACCACCAGGTGTAAGTTTATTGCATGCTAGGAGATGGAAATTGCGTGTTGATAGCCAGCTCAGTACCAATCAACGTGCGGGGTAGATTCAACGGAGTAGGGAAGTCAAACAAGATGGTTGGCGCGACATTAGGTGCTTATGGTGAAGAATATCATCATTATCATAATCGGCATCTTGGTATCACGTCAGGTAATTCTCCGACTGTGTCACAATAATTACATATCCTACCCCACGAGCGATAACAACCCCGCCCCCAAGAATATGTCCTTCAATTGGATAAATATACTTAGAGTATCCTGTATGAACAAATAATGAAGCAAATTCTCGAGTACCATAAATTGATATATCATAAAGCTATATCTATACTACTGCTCGTCATAAAGGTCGAAATTATATTTACTTCCGGGATGGTCATCTCGCAGACCCTTCTGACCAACTCCATATACTCTCTCTCTCAATGTAACTCTCCCTGGGAGGGGATCATACAAACCTCTCCTCTTTAATTCCGGGACAAGCAACTCGACTACATCTTCAAAAGAGCCTGGCGATATAATGTGACCAATATTAAATCCATCAACATCTGCGATATCAATCCATCGTTCTAGCAGATCAGCAATTTTATCTGGTGTGCCTATTGAAAGCGGCCCATTTGCTCCAAGTGCAATCCATTTCCCAATATTTCTTGGGGTCCAAGCAGGGATTTCCGGGCTCGTATGCTGCAAATTCATTAGAGTGGTATGTACGCGTGCATCCACAGTGACATCCGTAGCCTTGATTTCTTGATCAGGATCAAACTGGCTTAAATCAATCCCACTACTTCCGGACCAAAAGGCGAGACCCGCCTCGAAGTTTGCGTATTCGAGTGCCTCTTCGTACTTCCGCCTGGCTTCTTCCTCTGTTTGGCCAATAATGGGGGTGAGCACTGGGAAAATCTTGATCGAGTTTGGATCACGCCCTTGTTTTACGGCTTCTTCGCGAATTGTCTTAACTCTTGGGGCTAAGGCTTCGGGTGAGATCGCCGAGACAAAAATACCTTCTGCATGGGTTGTGCCGAACGCAATCCCTGCGGGAGATGTTCCCGCTTGGAAAAGAAACGGCGTTCGTTGAGGTGATGGATCGAGAATATGTACGCCGTCAAGATGAAAGTGGTCGCCGTGATGATGTACAGTTTTGATGCGACCTGGATCGGTGTATTCAGATGTTTCGGTATCCTCTTTCAAAGCGTCATCTGCCCAACTCCCTTCCCATAGTCTGGTAAATCTGTTAATTTGCCAAGGATCTTTCTACAAATTGAAAGGTAAGTCATGGAATGGAAAGACGCACTTATACAATACGCGTAAATACTCATCGGCGATTTTGTAACGCTTATCGTGCTCTATCAAGGGCAATCCGAGCTACAAGAAAATTATCAATATGTTGCATGAAGTCTTCAGTGGGATTGACAACATACAGCTTTTGATGCTGACGTTTTCCAGGATGTAACAATATTCCAGCCGAAACGGCCTCTAGTTAAGTGATCCAAGGTGGAAAATCTTTTTGCGACAACATACGGAGCCTCATACGAAGTCGAAGTGGTAATTGCAAATCCGAGATTTTCAGTTACTGCTGCCATGGCAGTTATAGGCTTGTCGAAAGTGTGGTTAGCCTACAAATAAATATTGGGCACCACATCCACCTCGACATTCAGCCGGTCACCCGAATGGTACGCCTCGAGGTTTTGGACCCAGCGAATGCATGCTGCAAAGCGCATGACCAGATACAAAAGCACACTACGATCATCGGGACTGGCAGCGGCACCTGTGAGATTGGCTATGTGCTCCTTGGCTGTGCTCGCCCAGTTAAAAATAACGAAGAAAGAGAGTAACAGACCGCCAGCGGGATCGAGAAACCAAACGTTTGCAAATGTGCCAACTGCAAAAATATTAGCTGTAGTTCTCTTCATATTACTAGTTATAGAAAACGAACCAAGTGGAAAGATGATACTGAAAATGTTAAACACTATGTCGGTCATAGCATCCTGCGCTAATGCTTGCACATTAGAATCATTGACTTGGCGGCACCATAGCCAGCAAAGCCCTTTGATAGCAACCGTGGACGCCATGATAACGATAGCTGGAATAGTAAGCTCGACCAAAGCGTGACCGTCTCCTGTCAGTCGCTGCAACGACACTAAAGCGACCTGAAAGAACGAGGTGATCATGACAACCGAAAATATCAACACCCCAACGGGCTCCAGCCGGTGTCGACCGACCGGATATCGGAATCGGTCGCGTCGAGTAGTCAGCCGCGTGGTGCTCCATATGATCGCCGTGCTCAAAAAGTCCAGTGCTGCGTCAACCAAGCTGGCAAGCACTGACACGGAGCTCGTCATGACGGTTACGACAATCTTGGCAGCCAGCAATATGCAGTTTGCTGTTAGGTTGATATATATGGCTGTCATCACAATTTTGTGCGCGTCGGATGTATCATGACCAAACCCTGGTGTCTCTGCTTCATCGTCGGGCAACACCAACAGCGGAGTTCTCTCAGTATGGCCTGCCTGGATTTCTTCCGCTGAAGAAGTCGGCAAGGGAGCAGACTGCCCTTCTGTAATGGTCTGTAAATGGCCCTTATTCTTGGCCCAATGTCGCTCATAGTCTTCCAGCAAATCACGGGCAATCGATGAGTCGAGCAGGCGGTCTACATAACTGTATCGCGACACCAAATAGTTCATCCGCTCATAGTACTCGCGGCTGGATTACGCTTAGCCCGAGTATAATAAGAAACAATTGGCCACTTACACTGGCTTTCGAAGGCTCTTCAATTGCACCGGTGGCGTATGATAGCCCGACCTACCCATCTCCAGGTTAGCTTCTTGATGCGATATCCAAACGAGCCTAATGCATACCATCGAAAAGGTGACGTTGTATCTCCAATCAGAATAGACCCTCGACGATGGGGTCCGTGTATTGACGATTCCGAGGCCTGGTCAGCCTGCTCCAGGTCCGAGGTTCTTGTCGACGCGCCGTTGGACAGCGAATATCGCTTGATGAGGCCCGGCAGGCTCTGCCCGCGGGTCGACATCACCCCGCAGCCCTGCTGCGGCGACAGCTCAAGAAAGGACGACGGCGACCGGGACATGCCGGGACTATGCTGCCGAGGCGATGCCATTGTCATCAATTCTTGATGTGTTACAGGCAGAAGAATCTGACGGGTGAGGTTGAAACAAACAAACGGAGGCATGTGGCGACCGTTCATCTCGGCGCTGTGATTGGCTGCATCTGGGTTTCCCTTTTCGGCCTCTATCTTGAATTTCTACTTAGTCCAGCCTTGCAGCCTGGGGGCCAATTCTTCCGTTTGTATATGTTGTGTTACAACTTTATTTCTCAGCCTTTTTTCTTTTTCTCTCTTCTCCAGTTCTTCCAGCTCGATTAAACTTGTGCTTACTGTTCGCTGCTCTATACATGGAAGCCAAGTGCCTTCAATCTTGTGTACCATAAACATTACGTTGACTTCTAGGCAGTTTCCTGATTACCATCCTTCTTCCCTCTGACTGCGTCAGTTCAAAATACCTGACTAGGTTTAATACTATTAGAAGCAACAGCAGCTGCACAGAACCATAGTCCACTAACTCAACCCTCAGCTGATCCAAAGGCTTACGAACTTGGCAGATTACACTGCCATTATATTATTATTACGAGAATACATGTCGCATTCTCTGGCACTTATGTGCAAATTTGAATTTATAATGCCCAAGGGATGGATCACTATCTTTGTTAAGCGTACTGATAACTGCCTTACTGATTATGGAAGATATCACGAAACACAGATTCTATATAGAGACCTGGTGTAGGTCAATCAGGAGATAAAGGAGCCGAAACATCATAGTACACTATACAGCATGGGGAGAAACTGATATACCATAAGCAGGGACAAGTAAATGAAGCAGAAAAGCCCCATCTACAACTGCTAGAGGTAAACAAGACAGCACTAGGGGCCGAGGAGGTCAAGACTCTAAGCAGCATGGTGCAGCCATCAGTATTCCACCGGATCAAAGACAGAGCTTCAACCCCGATACTAACAGCTGTATTTCTTCAAATGTTGCATCCCCCTTTATTCATCCGCCAGATGTTTTGGCCATACAGCAAGCTGTACGCATGTATACTTATAATAATTATCCAATATATTCCAGCTAACCAGCTGCAACTACTACGTACCCTGTAGCATTCTATTGATACCTAAGTATAAAACCTCTTCACACTCATCGCCGCCAACCTCTCCCACGCCCCTTCCGCCACCAACGAAAACTTGACCCTCAAATCCAGCCCTCCCTGCTGCTTCTCCGACGGACAAGCCCACAGCCCGCACCCTTCAAAGAAATACTCCCCCTGAAACCCAAACGGCCTCTCGCACGGCCGGAAATAGCCGCGATGCAGCACGCGCCACTCGGTTCCGTACGCGTCGTAGCGTACTTGCTCAATGTATATGTATTGCAGTTCGAGATCTTGTTCGTGGAGCGGCACGGGGACGAGCCATTGCGAGTACATGTTCATGCTGCTTGTGGTGCTGGTTTGGAAGAGGCGGTTGCATGTTGCTGTCCCCAAAACACTTAGTATATATATACATATATATATTTTTTTTGCCCAGGATGGCGAAGATATGGGAGTGGTGAAGAAGAGAGACACTCACGATGAATAAAAACCTTGACAATATTCCTCCCCTCGACGCGATTCGTATACTCGCTTTGATCGGTGCTGGTGGTTAGGATGATTATGGGCGACGAGCATCTATCGGAGATTTCGAGGATGGCGTCGTTGATGGGACCGAGGTATTCGGTGGGGATTCTGCGCATGGAGGACTTCATTTTTTGTTATTACTAATAAATTATTATCTTGTAGGTAGAATATATATATATCTGTATATGTTGTGGTGAGGGTTGAAGGAGGTGTGCAAATGTGATGGCCATATCTTGTAAGGTATTTCTTTGTCTGGATGTTGACACTCAAGGATCAAAGAGATAGGCAAGTTAAAACAGACATAGACTGATTTTGTTTTGGCTTTTTTTTAATAGAATTTTCTATTAATAACTATATGCAATTGCATTAAATATTAGTTATCCTCAAGCTACAAATCTACGTCTGAAAATAAAATAAAATTTAAATTTCAAATAGAAATTAAATCAATTGCTATTAAATACCATCCGTACAAACGAGCGCAAATTGAGCCACAGCAAAACTTCCATTCATTAATATCTTGACATAGCAGACTCTAAGCGTGCTTGCCGTTCAAGCACTCCTGGTCACTGGCATCCAGAATATCGTACTCCTCGTCGGTGAGAAACCCGCGGTCATCCTCGGTATCGGCATCCTCCAGAGTCAGGCTCTCCACGTCCTCCAGAATATCCTTCTCGTCCGAGGTAGACAGCGGAGGGGCCGGGGGAGCAGCAGTCGAGATTGCCTCGTGGGTGCTCGAGACTGGAGACTCCTTTTCGAGCTTAGGGAAAATCATGTTGCTCTCAGTCAAACTCTCGGCCTCGACAGGCTCTTCAACTACGGGTTCAGCGACCTTGATGTCACACCACAGCTTGTGGCCGAATGGTGTACCGTCTTGCAGCTTCAAACGCCAGTACGAAATAGCCGTGCCGGTTTGCTGCGGGCTCTTGAGAGTGACGGTAAAGTTGGCCGACTCGGATGGGCCCACAGGGTGAGTCAATTCATTGCTGGACATGGCCGACCTAAGCACTTCAGTGCTGGAAGGGTGGGTCGAGTCAATGTTGAACATGACGTCTCCACCAACGTAACCAACACTAGTTCCAACAGGCCACGACAACGGGCCAGGGTTGTAGAGCGTCCATGTCTGCTCGAAAACGTGAGAGGGGGGCATGGATGTGCCGTCGGGTACTGTGTCCCGGAGAAAGTATGCGCCATGCTCTTCGTTGGACTCGGTGGTGGGCGATGGCTCCTCCACGGGTGCCGCTTCTGGCTGAGCTTCTAGCTCAACTTCTGCCTTGACCTCTTCCTTGGCTTCTTCCTTGGCTTCCTCCTTGACTTCTGGCTCGTTCGGCTCATCGTTTGTCTGCGTAGCCGAAGTTTGGTTGACTACTGCCGAGGGCGACACCACCGGAGCGGTACGATCGCCCATGACAACTTGGTGGCCACCAAAGCCGTCATCGCCCAGCGTGCTCACACTGACATTGCGCACACCAGTCTGGAACTTGATCAATGGATGGGTACGGTTGTGAGGGTTGGTAGGCAAAGCCTCGCAGGATTGACAGAAGTCGGTATCGTGGCAAATGGCACACTTGTAGCGAACACCAACGATGCAAGTTGCCGTTGGCTTGTTGCGGCAGAGGGGTCCATCGCAGTAGATGTTGTGGTGACGCTCGTGAGATTGAATAGACACGGGAAGAGGCGTGTATACAGGAACAAAAGTGTGGCCGGGGTGAGTCTGATGCGCCGCCTTGATGCATGACGAGCAATAATCAAAGTCGGGGCATGCAAGGCACTTGTGGCGGTCTCCCATAATACGCTGTTGGCCGTTAGCTCTTGAACTTTTTGTTGGGGCTAAAATGGTAATTACCTTGTCACATCCATCGCACAGTGCCCGATGGCGGACTGGGCTGGGTAGGTTCTTTGGCTGGAATTCGCCGTCTTGAATTGCCGAAAAGCTGTGGCCGTGGCTGTGGGTATTTTTCAAAAGGCAAGCAAAACATAAGTCATAGTCATCGCAGGTGTTGCACGTCACCATCTTGGCTTCGGGGAAATCTACTGTTGTTAGCAGCAAATTAAAAAAAAAAAAAAAAAAAAAAAAAAAAGGCAAGAGACTCAAAACGTACCACGGAAGCAAGCGTCACAGGTGCGCATGTCGTCAACATTGAGACCTAGAGCATTGGCCATCGCTTCAATAACCGGAGGTTTCTCGGGATTTGTTGGTTTAATGCTGCTGGGTGACTGTTGAGCGCGCTTTGGAGTAATAGTTTCAGTGGTGCTATTGTTGACAACGCCATTCTGAACCAGACGTTGCAGAAGCCAGTGGTCGTCACCGTGGCAGGTCACACCCGCATTGACGCAGGCAAGGCACAAGTCATAGTCCCCATCGTCGCAAATGCTGCAGTGGTAGTGATTGGTCGAGATCACCTTTCCACAGTGGTTGCAATCTATACAGAACGAACCATTTGCGGTGTCGTCCTGGGAAAAGCGAAGAGCATATTCAGACTTTTGCGGGATAGACGGTGACAAGGGGAGCGAAGAAATGTGCGAGCGTGCGGGCGAGATTGCTTGGATCGGGCTAGGAGCCTCGACGTCTTGAGGCATGGTGTTGGTGGAAAGCGGAGCGCTGAGAACGGTATCCAGATAGCTGTAGCGCTGAGCTAGGTCCTTTGGCGATGGGAGTTCGGGGACGGTAGAAGCTGCTGGAGCTTCGCTAGCAGTGGCTGCTGTTGTCGCGGGGGCTGAAGTCACCTTGATACGGAGCTTGAGCTTCGCCTTGGCTGCACGGTACAGCTGCTTATAGACGGCCGGGTTCTCACTGTCGAGCTGCACGTAGCAGGCAGCGCTGTCCGAGTAGCGCTCGAGAGCCAATGTATAGTGCGGGGGGATGGCGAGGACCTGACGGATCTAGACAGGGAGGAAGTGAGATCAGCAAGGTAGTCGAGGGAGAGTAGAGTGAGGTGAGGTTGAGAGAGAGCCGGGAGATAGCCCGTCGATTGGGTCTCGGAACGGGAGCTCCGAGATAAGAAGGCGGTGAGGGCAACCGGGCCACGCAATAGCACCAGGCATCAACGAAGACATGAGAACATACCTTTTGGGGAAACACGCGGGCGCCGAGATCTCGCAGCGGGATCTTGACACGACGGTTGAGTGATGCGTTCTGCAGGATCTTGATGGTGACCAGCGTGTCAGGGCCGGCGGGCGGAGCTGGGGTCGTGGGAGTCGCCATGGCGGACTGCGGAGGATGACGGAAGAGTCGACACGGGCAGCAGTAGTGCTCGTAACTAACTGCTCGGTTGAGAAAGGAAAGAAGAACCCCCGAAGATAAGCTAGCTAGCCAAAACTATCTAGTTATCGATATTGTCGAGTAATAGATGGTGCACAGCACTAGTGAGTTCACCAGGAGGAAGTGATAGATGGAGAGACAAACGAAAGTTGGAGAAAGAGGAGCTGGGAGGCAGCAGTGAAAAGGGCGCGGGAAGGAGAGTAAATGAGGGGGGAAGCCCTGCAAGAAGCAAGAGCCACATAGTACGTACTATGTTGCCGGCAGCCTAAGTAGCATGGTGCACACCTCTTGACGCGCCAGGGACGGAGAGCGGCCTGTGCGGTCCTGGAGCCTCGCCTCGAGGCGCGGGGACTGCCAATCAGCGCGTGCCGATTGATGCACGAGTGGGGCCGAGGACGACTTCCCCATCCGGCTCGGGAGCCGGCAGCGAGTGACGCAATGGGTCTCTGCATCCGTTTGGCTGTGTTTCTCCGTGCATTTGCTGGTTTTTTGGAGATCAAAAAAGAAAATAGAAAAATCGAAAAAAATAGAAAATAACAATAAGAAAAGGAGGTGCTGCGTGTCGACAACACTGGAACAATACCGCTGCTCCCGGCGGGATTACTGGCCGTGATGCAATGGTACTAGCTTGAAACGGCCTAGAATGCACCGCCCGCCCCGCCGGGCGGCCGGCGATTGGCTGGTGGGCAATGCTCTCGATGTGACAGGTCTAGACTTGCTGCTCGTCGATGCTCGTCGATGACGTGGGCCGCCGTTTGTCACACGTGCCGGGCAATAATCTCCATTACTCCGTAATCGTATGTTGGAGAATCATGCGACTGCTCACACCATGCAGTGTCACATGACACGTGGATGGACGCTGCATGCTACTCCGTCCGTATACACTGACCACGCAATGGCTGAAACACTTTTAGATTTTCCTGGTCCCTGTCCGCCGGGGCCGGGTGCTTCCGACAGTACTCCGGTAGTGACTATCTAGATACAACTCCGTACAATAACTTGTCAAGGCTTGACAGGACAGAAACCACTTGAGAAAAAAAACAAAACGCTTGGCGCCAGGTTGCTCCACATGATATCGATGCAACAAGATATCGAAGAACGGAATCAAAGGGGAAATAACAAAGACCAATCAAGAAGGACAGAGGATGAAGGAGAAGACCAGCAAGAAGAAAGAAAAAAAAAAGAAGAAGAAGAAGAAGAAGAAGAAGAGAAGGAGGACAATAGAAATAATGCCATTGCCCCAAAAGAAAGTCAAGCAAGAATTAAAGAATAGAGGATGATCGCTGGAATGCATGGTGCCAAGACACGAATCTAACAGAAAAGAAGGCTCTCCAAAGCATGCTGAAACAAGACAACGTGCATCATGGATACAGGCTGGGAATTCAAAATGCGTTAGCCAATGGCAGATATAGAAAATAGCATCAGACACCCAAAAATAGAATAATGCTATTGGTAGCGGCGAGAGTTATCAAGAGACAAAAACGATCGGCTGTCACTAGGGAACAGCAAAATGTAAAACTCTTTTCATCACTGCGGATAGTAGCCTCCGGATTGCTGCGGGTAGTAATACGTCGTTCCAGGCGGCGTCATCATCCCTCCCATCCCAACAACACCCCCGGGTGGATAAGAAGGGTTGGAGTAAATTTCGGCCGCATCGTAGAAATAGACCGTCCCATTGGCTTCGTGAGCGACAGTCCCTGCTTGCGGGCCTTGCTCTCCTCCAGCGGCTTGGCTTTGTGGTATAGGAGGAGGCGGAGGTGCTGGCATGACATAAGGCGGACCAGGTGGTCCAACAAAAGCACCACCACCACCTCCTCCTCCAGGACCAGCTGGAGCGTTGTATTGCGGGTAATCAGCGTGCGGCATGGGATAGTACATTGCACCGGGATGATACCCAGCGCCGTAGTAGCCCTGCTGCGAGGGGAAACCGTATGGTTGAAAAGGTTGTGCGTGAATGGCACGCTCTGGGATTTGAGATAGTGGAGTCCCAGATGTCTGACTCAATTGTGACGGGTGACGGCCGTGGGGATAATGCCCTGTCTCGGGAATGTACCCTGGACCTGCAACTGCAACAGGCACCTGCTGGTGAAACGGTTGTTCCTGTTGTGGCTGCGGTGGGTTGAAATGCAAATTGGCAGGGGTTTCAATATCGGCAACCGATACTGTTTTCTGTGGCCGGGGCTGGTGCATGATAATTGGGCCTCCTCGACTTTCGCGGTATGCAGTGTTGAACCCCTGCTGTATAGCAGGAGGAGCAGGCACCATAGGTCCAGGAGCCACTACTCCAGGCATAGACGGATGAACAGGCGGTCCTGGAGGACGCACCATTGGCGGAAGACGAACAACTGGTTTACTCTCTCCTGATACCAACGTCTGTCTAGAGAGGACAGATCCCGCGGGGGAGTGCATACTTTCGCGAAGAGAGGACCGACGGCTCATCGACAAGCTTGGCGAATGTGTAGAGCCTGCGTATAGGCTAGGTCGTCGGCCGTTGTAGTATCCTCCACCACGGCCACGGCCCCTGTAGGATTGCTGGTTGGGTCGTAGAGCCCGTGGGATGAAAATAAACGAGCGCTCAGGCGCCGGAAGAATGTATCTAGGCTGAGCTCCTGGGATTGAGATTCGCACAGGCTTGTCCCGTCTCAGAGGCGGCCGGTGTTGTGGCAGACGAGTGTGTTGTCGTTTCGGCACAGCCTGGAAGAGGATGGGCGCTATACCCGGGAGGGAGACCTTGACCGGCACATTTCCGATCAAAACAGTCGTAGAAAACGAGCGGTTTGGAGGAGATGAACGAGGAGCGACCGATACCGTTACGGACCCGTTGGTCAACGCAGCGTTGGGATGGGATGGAGGAACTGCCGTCGAATTACGACCGTCATTGCGGGCAACGGACTCGTGCAGGTCGTGGGTCCATTGGCTATCAGTAGCGTCGGGTTTGGGGCGCCTGTACTGGGGATCAGAACTGTGATTTGGGAGGGGAAAAAAAGGAAGAAGAATTCTCACCTTCCAACATTACCATCGACAATCAGTCCATATGGGCGGGACTTGGTTTTGTTGTTGGGCGCTCGATTCCCATTAGACCCCGGGCCTGTAGATCGTTTATCATGGAGGAAAAACCCTCCACGGGTTGGAACAAAGGCAGGGTCCTCATTTCGGGCTTTGATGTATTCGTCATGGTCCCGTCGTTTCCGTTCAGCCATAGTGTCTCTCCTGGCCTCTGCAGGCGGCGCGGATGGTGCCCGGCCCAAGCCATTCCTTTCCTCCTTTCCAGCACCCTCAAACTGTATTTCCGTGGCTTCGCCGGTCCGATCAGCGATGTTCAATCCGTTCATCATCGCCTCTGTATCCGACACCGTCGCTGTAAGCTGTGGCTTGACCGGGATAGCGAGTTTGCCTTCCCCTGAGCGGCCTTGTCTTTTCCTGGCAGGACTATTCCCGTTGATGGTCTTGTCGGCAGCAGTAGGCTCACCTTCGCTCAAGTCACTTCCCTCTTCATCGGCATCATCATCGTCATCGTCTTCTTGATGGCTCAACGAGCTGTCACTCATTGAATCATCCTCGGCAGCTCCAACCACAGACCCTTCTTCTTCTTCGCCATCGTCTTCCCTTCTTCGCCGACTGGCTCCAATTCTGTGACGTCGAGCAGGAGCCATTTGGATTGACAAGTGTGAAGTTAGGGTGCGGCGAGCACACCGCAGCGGCCCAGTCGCCGGACGATGGAACTTGGGATCGTGTTGTTTTCCGCCGCGAGATAGTATCGACGTAGATAGTACGGCAGGAAATGATGGATCGAAACGCCACTGCTGGGAAGGTGGGAGTCGGGAAGTAGGCTGGCTGTCGTTCAGCGGGGAAGCAAGCACCTGTGTTGGGCGCAAGAAAGGTTTAGGGCTCCAGATTAAGAAGGGCAGCAGGAAGTCGGGGTGTAACAGCGAGAATCGAAAAGAAAAGAGGATGCAGAGAAGCGAAGAAAGCAAAACAGATAAAAAGGCGGCGGGCGGCCCAGGACGAGGTGAGTCGAGGTCCACGAAATTGCAGCGAGCCATGACATCTGAAGACGGCCCGGCGATGTCAACCGCCCCGATCGGGATTAGCGCGGATCTTATTCTTTCAAAGCTTCCCAAGACTACATTAGTTAATCGCCTCTAGTAATTGATTACAGGTGTGCTATCCCTGTGTCTACTTGGATACCAATTCTACAGCAGAGTTTATGGATATGAGATGGTTGCAACAAAATGACAGCGACGGAGTAAAAAATCAATTCAATTAATCAAAAGTAACTTTTTGACCCTTGGCCTCGACAATCGCTCCAGTAAGCCGTTGCACAGTGTCCTTGGAATACCGCGAGGGCGTTTTGTCCACCTTTGGGCGCTGGGCCCTGCGATTCTGCTCGCCCCCTTCTTCAGTCTGATCCTCAGATCGGCCTTTGCCTTCTTTTCCGAACCGCTTCTTGTACCGGGTTGCTGCATCCTCTGCAAATTCCATTCTCAATTGGCGGCCAAGGAGTCGATTGACCCAAATTTTCTTTGTTTTTGGCTTCTTCGGCTTCGTGTTCTTTGCGGACTTCGTTTCGTCCGAATCAGAGTTGTCGTCATCCTCAACTGCCTCGTCCTCATCCTCGTCCTCATCGTCTGCGACTTTGACGAACCCGTCGACGGCATGCTGGGCAGCGTCCACCGTCTCAAACTCAACCCATCCATACCCTTTGCATTTCCCAGAATCCTCAAATGTAGCCAAATGGATATTGACCACAGTACCACACGGGGCAAAGTGCTCCTCGAGGGCCTCCTTGGTCGCATCGAACCCGAGATTTCCAACGAATATGCGCTTGGAGGGAGGGTGGGCTGAAGTGGCCGTCGCTTTAGATGCCCCCGCTTGTTGGTGCTGGTCCGGTCGACCTTGGAAATTCTGGGCGCCCTTGATCAACACTCGCCGGCCCAGAATCAAAAGCTCACTCAGCCCAATGGCTTCGTCCATGGCCTTTTGGGTCGCAAAATCGACATAGGCAAATCCCTTGTTTTGGGCCATTCCATGCTTCGACGGCCCCTGGGGCAGATGGATCCGTGTAATCGTAGTGTCGGTAAAGGTACAGTTGCTCGTAAAAAACTTGCGGAGGTCCTCTTTCGTAGTGCTGAACGGCATGTTACCAATCCACACACCGTAAGGCGATCGTTTATTCGACGGCTGTTCAGCTTCTTTTTTTTCCGCTACCTTTGCAGGGTCGATTCCCATCTTTTTGGCTTTGCGCAGAGCTTTCTTGGACGGCGGCTCAGGCGCGGAGACGTCGATTTCTATTTCGGGGCCATCGTTCAGCTTCCGCTTTTTCGTGCTGGTGTCTTCTTCGGATGACATTTTCTTTTTCCTCTCTGTTTAACAACAAGGGTTTTCGCCGGAGATGTCAAGTTGCGTCAACGTCTTAGCGGTGAGAAATTGTAGTCCAACTTTTTTACGGAAGGCGGGATCCGCACTGGCGCATCCCGGCCGCGTTCGCCTTTTGCTCGCTCGTTCCGTAGACAAGGCGGAGCGCGCCTGCCGACTGCTGTTCCCTTTGTCACGCTTCGTGTTCCAGCAACATTCCCATTGAAGCCATCCACACAACTCTATCCCATCATCTTCTTGAAAAGGAAAAGAGAAGAAAATGCCTTCAGACCAGGAGGATGCAGTATCCACGGCCGGCGATGCGCCCGATGCTTCAGCTGCCCCAAAGCAGCCGTATCGTTCGTTCAAGTAAGGCTGTCTCAAATCTCACTTCCCTGGAGATGGTTCTGACAATTGTATAGGAAGAAATTCGTCAAGCTCAAGGTCCAGTTTGAACTGAAAATGCGCGAGAGCGAGGGTCTGGTGCGTGAGCGACTGCGAGTTGAAGACCTCTCCAAGATGATCCAGGAAACCAATGAGTAAGCCTTCTTGGGCTATCTAGAAATAAACGCACTGACAATGAATGCATCTAGTCAACTTTTGGATGTGCTCATGGAATTCAACGACAGCCTACATATCAAGCCCAGCCTTCGCTACGATCTCGCTGCCCCCGACGAGGACGCCCCATTATCGCCGGAACCCGAAGGGATTCCCGTGTCGACGTACAGCGCAGCGGCTGCCAAATCAGCGCTGAGAGAGGCGAGGGTTGAGCTGGAAGCTGGAGTGATCACCGCTGACTCGTACCGTCGCCTGGAAGAGTCTATAAGACGAAACAGCACATATCAGCCAGCCCTCAAATACACAACATTACGGCAGATTCCGCACAGCGACCCGTCAGATGTTGATCAAGATGAACCAGAAGAGGCCTCGTTGCGGTACAAATTGGGATACCTGACGCCCGAGCATGAAACCGAGTACCTCCTACGAACCGATACAGAATTGGGCGATCCAAGCGCGGCCGCGCAACTAAGTCAATTGCCAGAAAAGTCGACATTTACCGAGCGAATGCGCGATGCAAATCTCGCCAACCCGAGCTCAGTGTATAACTGGCTTCGGCGCAACACGCCACAGATATTCCTGCAGGATAACGACAACGCGTCCGAAAAGGGCGGCGGCGGCCAGCGGCCGAGCAATCTGCGGACCTCCAAGCGAGCCTCGAGCGTGCGCAATCCCACCAAGGAAGAAGACATGTACGATGAAGATGGCATTGCGCTGGATGCGCCCGAGCCCACCAGCTCCAAGGGCAAGCGCAAGCGGGATGAAGATACTGGATATCGGCCCAAGGGTGGTCGAAGCGGCGGTAGCAGCCGCAAAAAGAAGGAGACGGAGAGCAACAGCAATTTTTCGGGGCGTCGATCTAAACGCTCGTCTGGGGTTGGGGCTTAGTTCGCTCAGGAGATTGTTTTCCCCTATTCGGCTTTTTTCTTTTTTTTTTTTTTTTTTTTTTTTGGTTTTTGGTTTTTTT
>CVMT01000001.1:3013409-3027348 GCA_000985935.1 Talaromyces islandicus | reverse complement strand
GGGGGGGGGGGGGGGGGGTTAAAGACGAACCGTATCCGATGAATGGCTTCAGAATCCCATAGCCCATCATCTTGACAATCCTGTCCGGAATTTCGGGCAGACGGCGCGGGTCCACGGCGAGGAATTGGTTTTCGACGGGGCGGATCTACAGTACACCAGAGTCAGCTTGTCTCTACACATGTAAAGAACTTGAGAGAGAAGAAGAAGTAACATACGTATGGCTGGCAGTATTGCACGGTAGCTGCGCGGCGTGGCTTGTCGGTGGTGTTGGGACCACCGCCGTGCCATGTTGTTCCCAGGAAGAAGCTATCAATCCATCTCGTCAGTTATATATATATATATATTGTTTTGCAAGAGACGTGTATGTAATATACGTACACCACAGTTCCGGCCTTGCCAACCACGGGCACAGCGTCTTCGGGCTTGGGCACTCGCTTCGAGTCCCAGTTGTGGCTTCCGGGCACCATGCGAGTCGCGCCGTTGTCTGCAGTAAATTCGTCGATGGCTGTGAAATATCCAGTTAGCATAATATTTAGCAAATGTACCTGGGGGACAAGCACTGTGCAATGCATAGTCATAGACGATGAAGAATTAACTTACCAATCATAATAGCAGTGCTCATGGGAGGACGCGGGCGAGGCAGATATGTGTAGCCATCATCTGTAAGTCACCATTAGCATGAGTGTTATGTTTTTTTATGAGCAGGTAATTCATACCGTAGTGGATCAACTGTGCCTTTTCGCCTGGGTTGATCTGGATACTCGATGTCGCCGAGAGCCCGTAGCCCTCTAGCATAAAGTAGTCGTTGAGCGAGAGAACGCGGTCGAAAAGACAGCACTTGTCAAACTTGCGAGTCCTACTACAATCAGAACCTGTCCCCAAAAAAAAACACGCACAATGAAAAAAGAGAGAGAAAAAAAAAAGGAGGCGTACTTGTTTAGCAAAGAGTAGATACGAATAGTAGCCCAGCCCTCAAAGGTCTTGCGGCCAAACTTGGGGTCGTCGCCGGTCATGCGGTCGACTTCATCGGCCAGCTCCTTGACGTCTTCCTCATCGAGGAGTCCGTCGAGCACAACGTAGCCGTCCCTGAGCACGGTTTCAATGTCTGCTCGTTTGACTGGGTCTTCGGGCAAGGGCTTGGTGGCGCCGATGAGGCCGAGGAGCTTGTCGAGGTCTGCCGAGGACATGTTTATGGATCTCAGTTATGTGAAGAGAAGTGGATATCAAGAGTTATCAAATTGATTTCAATTGAAGTATGCGTGTCGGTAACAATTGATCAAGGTTTGAATGCCCGTGTTGACGCGGGCAATCAGTTGATGTAAACGGAAAGAGATGATGGCAGTATATAAATTATATTGCAATAGATAAATTAATGAGAAATACAATCGCAGATAGTGGGTATTTCCAGGGGCTATTTATAATTTACCAATCCACACAGGTTCGTCTTGGTTGTAACACAAACCAGAGACTCGGGCTATCTTCGTTGCCCTGCCCCTCCCCTCCTTGTTGCTCTCGAGCACTCAAAATGATCAGCCCCAGAATAGAATAGAACGACTGCCCACTAACGTACCCCCCTAGTCACGGCACCGTCTAAGCTTTTGGTCGCATGGAACTGCCCTCTATCATGGTGTCTCCACCGTTAAACTCAACAGACTTACTCTAGTGTGTAATCGTTTGGCTGCCAATCGACGAGGAAGAAAAAACAAGGAACCCCTCAGACCACTGGAAGCCTGACTCGGCACTTGCCCACTTTTTTTTTCCCCCTCGCTCTCTCTCGTGCTGCGCCGCAATAGAGGAGACGAAAGGGAAAAAGGAAAAAGGGAAAAAAGACAGTGTCGGTAAGTGATTTACCAAGGCTAAGTGCAGCCTAACTATTCTACGGAGACTATAGCTGGGAATTTATGTTAAGGAATGCCCCTCTTGAGTACATATGCATAGATACAGACAGACACATGCATGACTTGCTTACTGATTTGGTCGAGTCGCAGCCAAGTCATGCGATTCGCGTGGGTTTTTCTCCGTGCGGGCTAGTATTCATGTTGAGATTAGGGGGGACTGTCGTGGGTTCCTTTTGGGATTTGAAACGAAAGTATTTCACAGTGGATATTAATATTAAATATTGAACAGGAAATGTTAAATATAAAATATAAATAATATTACGAGTTCTGGGACTTCAACCCAGTCCACCGGGAACTGTTTCGGCATCGTGTGCAAACGGATTGGCCAGCGGGACCATAATCCTTGCAAGTGCGTCCGGGCTGGCGGGACTCGCTGTTATTGTCGGGACTGAAGATTGATTCAAGAGTCACTGCTGATCACGATCAACTCGGTCCACTTTCTCATTAAACCCCCCTCCTCTATCTAGTATCCCGCGGCTAAGCCCGGTACTTTCCGTGTTGGGCAATGTCTGCTGGAAGTCTAGCCTTGGAATGTCTCCAGGCGCTTCTAGATTTCCACGCACACATGCGCATTGTTTCATCGTTGGAATGCTACGTGGCGACCATCGGATGATTGGCAGAACCAACGAGCCGAGGAGTCTGTGGCCATTACTTTGGATTGCCAAGTGGTGGCGATCTATAGCAGTTACGGAGTACTTACCTAGTAGTCCCAAGTAGTCTTGGTCTTTATAGACCAAAGTTTTACCAAATTATTAATTATTATTACTGTTATTGACAGCTAATTGCTGGCTATACAATTAATTACAGACTGCAGCAAGGTAAGGTCGTGTAATAAGTACAACCCGGAGAGCATTCCCAAGACCTACAAGTAATATTGGAACTCGGAAATATGCCAATCAAACATTAAGCATCAAACTGCCAGGGAAAATACTCCGCCCCTGCGTCTCCAATTGCCGGCTTCTACGTTTCACTTCTGAGTACGCACGTCGGATGGCAGTTAATTAGTTTCGACGATTGCGAGTGAACCTTCGGCGCGTCATTTTTCTTCCCGTTGCGAGCCGTCCCGTCCCGCTGTGGGTTTTCTCCAGTTGATGGTTTTTCGTTTTTCTTTTCTTTTTTTCGTGGTTCCTTTTTTTGCTCCTTCTGTTAGTGTTAGTGTTCCTGTTCATGCGTTTTACTAGCCGGGAACCAAGTTATTAGCCCCCTAGTTAGGTCGCTTTTTTAGTGACTGACGGACTAGAAATTTTAGCGACAGAGGCTAATATAGTCGTGCACGCGAGGTCAGGGATTGACAGAGCCGGCGAGCCCGGGGAGCCTGGGGAGCCTGGGAAGTGGAATTGATTGCATGTGGTGAATCTGACTAGGTAGGGAGTACGACATGGGACTACATTACTACGTAGTTTCGTAGCATGGAGTACCCAAGTACATTATCACTTGTGTTATAATACAGCATTCAACTAGAAACATAAACGAGAATCAACTTCGTTTACGATGTGCAGTAGTCATTTACTATTCGGGTTCTGTATTCCGTGTACTGGAGTTAAAAAGAAAAAAAATCACGCCGATCTTGTCGGGATTTGACCACAATCTCGCCATCCCCATCACCAGATAGACAGCCTTATACGATCAGCGCTTCTAATCCCTTATTGGCTCTTTGCGCAAACTCTCTGATTTATCATCAACGTTGGCCCAGACTAGCACTCGCCCTCAGCGTCCAGTGCTCTGCTCACGAGTCACTATTTGCTAGTAAAGTTAGTTACTGCGTAGTCTAGAGTCAAAGAGTCAGGACTCAAGACTCGTGTACAGGCTGAGTCCCTCCATTAAGCGGCCCCCACCAGACTCTTCAAAGGCTATTCAGTCGTCATATATCCCTTGATACGTATTTCGCGCGTCTCTTCCGGGTCTGCCGATTACGGAACTCACGAATGATATCCGGGTATGGCATCGGGAGTTGGAAGTAAATCACGAGGGACAACATGATAATTAGCCCCGAAAAAAAAAAATCAAAAGAGAAAAATAAATAAAATCCAACCAGTAAACCGTCCCGTCCGGCACACACCCTGGTAATTGGCACCGGTGTCTCGGAACAATTGAAGCATGTGCATACCTACATATGTAATATGTGTAATGTACGTCTGCTGCAGGTTTGCGTTGGCAGGTACCAGACTGCCGGGACCGACGGTGCCGTCCATATCAAAATTTCCCAATATTCAGTCTTGCCAGTACGGAGGGCAGAAAAAGAAAAGAAAAAGACGTTTGATGCATCCAGGTGGATTCAGCTGCAGAACCAAGACGTCACAGAATTGCCCTTTTGGTCGATTTGCAGCAGGACGGCCCCTCTTTTCCTTGTATTATTATTATTAGTATTATTATTGCTACTGCCGCCACTACTATTACTACTACTATTATTTTAATTACTTGTGTATGACTGGACAGTGAGTGGACACTGTTTTGAGGCAACGTTGTATCGGATGTTCCTTTCAAGAGTCGTTGTGGTTGTATCGTCGGCGCAGATAACCCTGCTCTTAAGAATGGCTGCGATATAATAATGTAATGCGTTTTTTTTTATGGACTAGGACTAGGTCAGGCCAACCAGCCCTGAGTCATACATTAGTTGGTTTGGTTATTACGTGGTTAGTTGGGAATTGACGATGTGAGGTGCGGTTGTATAGACGGGGATTTTGATTTGACCACTGTATCGTAAGGTATGTCTGTGCCGCTTTCTTGTCTGATCAGGGTTTCTTTGTTTCTTTGTTTCCTTTCTGTTGTTTTCAAAAAAAAAAAAAAATAACAAAAGAAAAAGCAGGAGTCGACAGCACGTACATACGGGAGCACAATGTTGCTCTACGTCAGCTGAACCCTTCCCTGACTCGACATCCAAAACGTATACATTCATTGTTCATCTTCCATTCCCCCGCTCGCGACGAAGAGCTAAAAGCAAAAGCAAAAAATAAAAGCCCAAAATAATGACAAAAATCTCAATCAGTCAATCAATCAAGTCTCATCCCAATAATTCGATCTTTTTTAGCGCACGCACGCACGCACTCTGCAGGAACGAGTAGATTTGTGTAACCACACTCCCCAGCTGAACCTCAGCCTTTGCAGAAACAAAAAAGGCTTGTCAGCTGGTGGTGGTGTAGTGATGTGAAGGGTTATTGGATGGGGGGGTTGTTTCCAACCGTTTTACTTAGATCTAAAGTGTTCAGCTAGCCAACAACAAGAAGAACTGCTACGGCCGACGAACTAAATTGTAACAGGTTACGTCGTCAGCTAGTAAAACCAGTACTATTTCCTCCCTTTCTTTCGTTTTGATATACACGTGTCATACCATTATTTGACTGCATTGCATTGTCATTCTGCCTTGGCTTCTATTATCATTACCAGAAATACTAACCCCGCAGAGGGATTTGTCGCTGGTTAGAAAAGCGTCATACTTGATGACTGGATGTACTATCAAAAGAATCCTCGTGACGCGAATTAATAATATTCACAAGTAAACTATCGAAACTTTGCTCCAACCAAAACCGCAATCGCCGAGAATCTCTACTCTTTTTTTTTTTTGCTCTGCATTCTTTGCCCCAAATCCGGCTTCTTTGCTTCCCTCAGCTGAACGGCTTCTGAGACATTGGACGAGGTCGACGCATACCTGGAGACTTTCCGGGTAAGGGCTGGCTTTGACTGCGCTCACAAGGGATAAGGTCTTGTCCGACGAGTGACCAAGTCCGCGTTCAGAAATCCGAGCATATGCTGATCTTGATGTCAGTATATCGACTTGTCCATCAATAAGCCCTGGTTGGCTTCGGGAAGTCGTCACAAGAGAAGAAAAAATGAAAAGAAAAAAGAAAAAAAAAAAACCCCTAAATAATATCAGACAGCCACCCATTTTCATCCGCCCAAATGCTTGTACGACCCCATGCTTTTCCCAGGCGCCAAAGGGACAAAAGAAAGAAACCAAAACCAAGAAATGGGTATCATGTTGCGGGCCTCATTGTGTGTCATTGCGCTGTCGGCTTCCGTCCGTGGACGAAATGGATAATCACATACAAGTGATTGCTCGCAATGACAAACTCGCTCTTGACGTCTTCTATCAGCTCCTGCATTTCCTCCTTAGTCCAGCCCAGAACGCGGCTGAATGGTGCTAGTGTAAAGGCATCCAGTCCCTCCAGGCAATGAAAAAGCATCATGTATCCGATTTCCTTGAGTCGTCGGTCTTTGGGCCATGGGCCAACAGGCACCTATTTATGATTAGAAACCATAAAGCCACAACTAATATGTGACTAGTGCTAGGGCCTACCTTGTATGCGTCGTCACGCACATCCACAAAACCGGCGTCTTCGAGTCGCCGTTTCATGGTTTGAGCCAAATTCAACGGTTGGTTGATTCTAATACGGTCAGTCATCCATTATTATCCGTCAAAAAAAATGTCGGAACATTATCTAATTTGTGTGTCGACATACTTCTCGCTAGCCTCGTTCAATTTCTGCTGCCACTTGACAATGGCAGGCGTCCTGGTCAACGTGTCATCGTCTGATTTATATACTGTTTCATATTCCTGCAGCTCAATAACTCCCCCCTCGTTGAGGTTCGCATATGCCTGTTCCAGCAGGGTGTCCCAGTCTTTGATCGACCCGGACATGCTCCGGCCGTGGACATAGTCGAATTTGGCATCATATGTCCACGCGGACTCGACGTCGTCAACGAAGAACCGGCAGTTTGGCGGTGCGCACCCCGGCTGGATGAGCGACAGATCGATTCCCACCACGCGGGAGTCGGGATTTTCGTCGGCAAAGTCAATCGCCCACGATCCGGTGCCAGTGCCAAAATCAAGCACGTGGCCCGGCGACGTGGTGAAGACTGATCGCCCCAGCCGGCCACGCAAGACCAGCTTGAAGATGTGGTGAGCAAGGTCGAGCCGTTCTTGTTCCTTCTCGTCATTGGGCATCATATACGAGCCCTGGCGAAAGGCGTGGTACCGGCGGCCGTTTTCGTAGCTGAAGCTCTGCAATGATGGGGCGCCATAACCTGCGCATTTATAATCAGCAAAGTTGACTGCGCAGACTGGGCACTGCACTCACCACTGTCCGTCTCGGTGCTGCTGAGGAATGACGAGGCATCATACAGCTCCCCGCTCTGATACCGTCATTGGTCAGTCTTTGTTCCGGGCAAGTCACACGAATGCCTAGACTCACATCAACCTCAAGCGTGCTGGGTCCACTCATTTTCTCTTAGTCTTATGTCGTTGCGTTCCTTGCTCTTATTCTTCTTGGTCCTCCTTTTCTTTTTCTTTCTTTCTTCTCTGATTTCTTCCGTGGGTCCCTGGCGTGGGGATTGAGGGGCCGTGGCAAATATGTATGCGGGGGCGCCGCACTCAGGACGACGCAGCCGACCGGTGTCTGGAGTAAGTCGTCGAGTATGGCGCAAATGTGCAGTATACTATCGACTAGAGTGACGATGTGTGTTGCTGAGGCCGGCAGCAAAAAATCGCTTTTGCTCTGCCACAATTGAGTCCACCCACACTAGCCAGCTTTGTTCACGCATCGATGGGTCGATTTCAGGCGAAAGACTGCAGGCGCAAGCTTCTGAAGGCGACTCTTGGTAAGCTTAGATCAGGTCAGAGTCATCAGACGGAGCCGATCAAAATAGCGCGGCGTAAATGGGCGGGAAAAAATCGTAATACTCTATTAGGTAGTAATTAATGCGACGGAGCGCGCGCAGTAAACCGATCTCCCGGGTCGACAGTAGACACCCGGGGATACTGACGAGGGTGTTTTGTTGAAGCTCTGTGCAATTGAAGACGAGCGAGAAGAAGGAGAAGACGGAGGAGGGGCTGGCTCGTCCGTTGGTTAGGGCGGACTGGACTGTTGGGTCGGGAATTAGCCGGCCGCGCCTTCCTCGACCGTTCACGAGCTTTGGTCCATCATCATCATTAGCATCATTATTGTTATTATTCTCCTAATAATCAGTCTCACTTCTGCAATTAACAATTACAATTACTGTCAATGCATTATCGTCATCATCATCATTATTATTAGCATTACCATCATCACCACCACCATCACCATCACCATCACCATCACCATCACCGCTTTCACTGCTCACGCCCCAACCAACAGCTGCTTGGCGCCGGCCCAGTCTCCAGAACCAGAGCGCTGGGACAATCTCGGACGCATGCAGCTGCTCTGGTCCATCTTCCTCCTCTCCCTCGAGCCAATTTGCCGTTCGGCCGGATCTCTCAAGTCTCGACTCTCGGATGAAACTGAAAATGAACTAAAGAAAAAGCCTCTGCCGCCTGGATCGACCGAATCCTTCGTCCGTTCCGTCGACGAAATGAAGGCACGAAGCTGTATCCTCCAGCCCCGCGCTTGGACCCTTGAAGTTGCTACACAGTGACACGACACAGTCCTGGTGCGAATTGCCGGGGAAAGAAATAGCCGCTGTTCGTTGTTTCGCAGTGCGGTGCCCTGGTGAGCACTTTCGACGCATCCGGTAAAAGGGTTCTTCGGCGACCAAGCCTGCTGTGGACTAGCCACCCCAGTCCGTCAGTTTAGCCTCTCTTGGCATGACTCGTGCTGAAGAAGATTGTCAATCCCGTCACTTTTCCAGCAGGCTGGGACCGGTGGAGAGCTCCCCCGTTGCTGCTAGCCACGGCCAACTTCCGCTTCCCGGTTAGTTTGTGATCGATGTGTGTGGTGATGGCCGTTGGCCGTCGCACGCTCCAAGTGCCATCGTTATAGCTTGAACACACGCAATTATTTGTTTCTATTATTATTTTTATTTCGATCCCGCCTGGCGGATCTGCTGCTTACGTATCCAGATCCCACCGCCTCTCTGTTCAGTACCTAGGGGTATCATATTCGACATAGTTCAATCTCAAATTGCGCTTGCGCTTGTACTATTCTTCGGACATGACACCAAGAACCTTGCCCCTTTGTCGGAAATGACTTGAATATCATAACTTGGACCCCCGGCTTACAGACCGCCTGCTCAGGATGCGGCTCGAGCCATCAATTACAAGACCGGCCGGATCAAATGTGCTCCTTGGTCCCAACCAGCTCTGACAAATTTCTTCGCTGCCCTCTCCTGGCTCCAGTTGAGGAATCCTTCCAGTCTCGTCTGGCAGGGGGAGCGATGGCGTCTCGCTCAGTTGCACCAATGGTGGAGAAGAGTCCATGTCGTCGGCGTCCAAGACGGGGGTGACACAAGCTTGCGCACCGTCAAACACGTCTCTCCAATGCCGTTGTGTCTTGGAGCCAAATCGCTGCCCGATGAGCTTTTTCAACACGGGCCAGTTACCCCGGTCTTCACGGCTTGGGATTGTCCCGGGTTCCAGGCCTAGCAGCCGTATCATTCGCTCGTAGTAAGCATCCTCAACACAGACGACCATCATGTACTTTCCGTCCAAAGTGCGGTACACATCCGAGTACGGAGAGTCATTGATGTCGAGTGATGGCTCCCCCTTTGGCTGACCATTTCTTCTCTGGAGCTGGATCGTGGCCATATAGGCGGTGCCCTGTTGAACGCTTGCATCAACAATCTGGCCTTTGCCCGACGCGGCCCGATGAACTATCGCTGCCAGTATACCAACCACGCTTGCCATACCGCCACCACCAAAGTTGGCCACATAATTGGTTGTTGGTTTGAACAAGATGCCAGCCTTGCCATGCACATGATGCAATGCTGGTAGTCCACCCGAGACTGCCATATAATTACTCTCATGGCCGACGGCTTGGCCATAGATCTTATCATCCCGCGCGAAACCAGTCACGCGGGCATATATTAGCCTGGGGTATCTTCGACACAGCTCATCTGCACTCATGCCGGACAAGCGGTCAAACACGCCGGCC
Source organism: Talaromyces islandicus (assembly GCA_000985935.1). Taxonomy (NCBI): domain Eukaryota; kingdom Fungi; phylum Ascomycota; class Eurotiomycetes; order Eurotiales; family Trichocomaceae; genus Talaromyces; species Talaromyces islandicus. The sequence goes on along the minus strand of CVMT01000001.1, from coordinate 3,017,606 downwards.
CGATGCGGGTCGATCAATACATCTGCGGCCTGCAGCAGATCAAAGAAAGCCTGGCGCGACGGAGGTGACTTGAAGTCGATGACCACTGACTTTTTGCGGCGGCACAACGAGTCCACCCACGGGCTTTTCTTCGACTGGGCTGGCGCGTCGACTCTAACCACATCGCAACCAAGGTCAGCCAGTAGCATGCCGGTAAAGGGTGTTATAACAGTGCCAGCCAGTTCGAGAACTATCATACGTTAACTTACAGATACCTGCATCTCTCTTTCTAGTGGGCGTTTACTGTACTGTACTTACCTTTGACCCCAGCTAGAGGTGGCCTCTGCGTGGCCGTGTTAGTCGTCATTTTCTTAATTCATAGCAGTATACCCCGTAGACCTGGCCCAATTCCGCCTAAGTATTTATCGGATTATCCAGGACGTGCAAATAATATAGTAATTTCCGTTAGTTCATCCAAGCGTTTCAATCATTACATCGTTGATCTCATAAAGTAAGATGTTGAAAACCAAAAATAAATATATAAAAAGAAAAAAGCGATATATTCAATAATAAATCAATAACAAAGGCTCATTCTTATACTAGTTCACAGTTTATTAAATAATTCGCGTGGGCTTGGCCTTGGGCTTCTCCACTTGAAAAGCACTGTATGTAAAGAGTGAAGTACATATTCGTCCTAGTTGTTTTTACTTTTTACCCGAGGTGCATACCTACATTAGTATTAACATTCAATAGTCGATGCAACTCTGCCTGCACCAGCATGAACAGGGAAAACAAGCATGGAGCAGCGGGGTGTGGATCCGCATGCATCTACGAATTGGTGGTGCTTTTTTTTTGCTTTTTGGGCAATATGCTGTCGTAGTTTCAAATGTTGTACAACGCAACGTGCATGCTGCATATGTATGTTGGTTTTTTTAGTGTGCAGTAGTCCTGCTGGCGGGGTCAATCAATGAGTTGCAACGTGTCGATAGTATTAATTACATATTAGTATATTATTATTACTATTATTGCCTGGCAAATCAGCGAGTTGAAACATTAGGCTGCAAATGCATTCGCTGCTAATTAACAGCCACGTCAAAAACTATCTACTAACTAATTAGTCCTGCATTACTCTCGGTAACGCCGAGGGAGGAGTTCTTGTTTTGGTGTTTCTATAGTACTGCTATTATTATTATTATTATAGATATACATACTATTACTCCGTGGATTATCATGGTCAAGATCGAGATCGACATGAATATCCATCGTTGGTCTGGCGGTGTGAGGACCCTTGCAGGCCCGTGTAACCTGTTGGGCCATGCAAGCATGCAGTAATATTTGGGGTATCAATTAGTCTTTCGAGCCTGAGTCTCGGATTATTATAGGGACAGGTAGAACATTTCCGTATTCTTGCGTAACACGATCAACGTTGTCTGGAAACATCGGAGACTAATCGACGCGTCTGGGGTCTGGCAATAATGGTAATAAAACAGCAGCGAACTGAGCGCACGTGCGACACATAGCCAATAGTATTAAATCGTGGATCTGATCAGAGATGTATTATTTTGAGTATTGATACGAACGCACTTCTTTCACTCTATTGGCTAGTACATCCCACAGGCGCTGGGAGTGCTCTGCCAAAAGAAAGTGTACAGGAACGCAATTTCTGGGTCTGTAGTCGAAGTAGAAATGGATGACATAGTATGCAGTAGCAAAGACAAATATAAACGTGCGATAATAGTGTATGTGCAGCGCATTGCTGGTCCAGAGTCCTGTCGAAACGAAGATGTTGATATTGATTGTCGCCTACTTTTGGTGATGACAGACTTGATGTAAATTGGGACACAACATTTCCTATACGAAGCTATGTTAGGACTCCGGACAGGATGACAGGAAACATCTCTGTCAAACTCAATACAAATGCGCGCAACAGTCAAACGCACAGGAGGTGTATAGAACTGACAAAATTGCCTATTACGATTTTCATCGTGTGTATTCTGGTTTGCTGCGTTTCCAAACCTGGCTCAAATGAATATTTGGCAGCTGTTCCTTTCCCCATGAGAGTGCTCGTCACAGGACAAACAAGAAAATTAACCTATATTGGAGGGAAATAAAAGCAAGCAAAGCTCCAAAGTTCCTATCAATTCGCTATCTCCTGGATGAGTATATCAAGTAGCACTACAGCATTAATCAGCACTCGTGGCATTACTTAAAATCTACATCGGCCGTATTTCAAAATCATACAATAAAAGGCCACACGTTGAAAGCAGCTAACAAGGTTCCGCTTGAATCAACTTCTTCGCTGTCGGAACAGGAACCTGTTCCAAAACACCTTTTCCACTCGTAGACGTTTCTAATTTTATCCACAGCTCCTCCTGTCCATCCACGATCTCGCCAACCAGCCCCAAAATCTTCAGCTCTGATCCGTTTATAGGCCGTGCCGATAAAACAGACATGCTACCATTCCAACCCAACCTCGTATATCGATATACAAAGCCCGGAAGTGTCTTTCGTCTTGTTTCGCCTAGCTCAATGGCCGCGCCTTTGACTATGATTCGTCGTTTACAGACAAAGGCCAGGGCAGCTCCTGCGCCGCGAGCGTGTCCGTTGAGACAGGCAATCACGGTCTTTGGAGATTGGTCTATTGTTTCAAACAACTGCATGAGATCATCAAATTGTGTTTGACTGGAAGTAAATCCGTTTCTCTTTGGCATGTCCAGGCCGGCGCAGAAATATCTTCCGGTACCGGTGAGGATGATGCGAGAGATACAAGGGTTAGAATTGTGAGTTTTGAAACAGTTTGTGAGTTCCGAAATCATCGACTTTGTGAGTGCGTTTCCGCTCTTTGGTTGATCTAACACGATCTTGATGTCATGTCCGCTTTGGTGAATATGAATATGTTTAGTTGGCTTGCTACGCGGCCACGACTGTTTCACATGCAGCATGGATCGAAAAGTGGGCAGTCGCAGTTTTTGTTCTCTTGACTGAAATTGTTTCGTCTGGCTGCTTCTGCTGCCCGGCTGCCTGAGCCGCTCTGTTATCCATTTGCCAGTTTCAACTAGCTCGGCCAGGTTGACCCCAGTATTGATACCTGCATTGTGAAACATGAAGACGAGGTCCTCCGTGGACACATTCCCCTTTGCCCCCGGAGCAAATGGACATCCTCCAAGCCCACCAGCGCTTGCATCAAAGACCCGGATTCCGCAGAGATAGGCTTGGAGAACATTGACGGTGCCCTGGCCATGGGTATCGTGGAAGTGGCCGGCCAGCCGGTCCAGTGGGATTCCGCCCCTCTCTAGATATCGGATCAGGCTCGTTACCTTGGCCGGAGTTCCAGCTCCGGTGGTGTCACCAAGACTGACTTCGTAGCAGCCCATGTCAAGCAGCTCCTTTGCACAGCGCAGCACACTGGATGGCTCGGTTCGGCCATTGTATGGGTCCACGAATATGCAGGATACGTAGCTGTGCAAGAGCGTTAGTTACAGGCCCAAATAACCGAAAATGATGGACGTACCCTCTCACTGCGATTCCAGAGTCGATAGCTTTCCGGGCTACTCTGCGCGCCCTTTCAATTCCTTGCTGGACTGTACTATTGATATTTGCTTTGCTGAACCCTTCCGTTGCGCTGATAAAGACAGCCACCTCTTTAACACCATGCGATAGTGCAACGTCAAGCCCCTTTGTATTCGGAACAAGAACCGGCAACCGAAGATTTTTGCTCTCAGCGAGCAACCCCTTGGTGGCCGGGTGTGCCAGGACCTGCTGGCAGTCTGCGAGTTGCGGAACCCGATGAGGGGAAACCACCGAGGTAAGCTCGATAGCTCGTAAGCCGGCTCTGTGCAGTTTTTGGATAAATTGGATTTTTGTCTCGGTTGAAATGGCGTCTTTGATGCTCTGCAGTCCGTCTCTAGGGCCAACCTCAACGATCCGGACTTGCGGGGTGGGTAGCCGCGCCATGGCTGTGGTTTTATTTCTGGTAGTTCTAGTCCTATTGCATATGCATGTTTAATGAGACGTCAATGATGTATTTGATGAAAAAAAAGTCCAACGCCTTGGCTAAAAAGAGAGTCCAAACGAGAAGCGTCGTAACAAGAGTATGGCGGGTTGAATCAGTTGACCCTTTCGGACTCCGAGATAATACAACAAAGATACAATAGGTGACACGCTGTGTCGCTATACACTGAGATGTATCTTCCCCTCCCCCCCCCCCTAGTTATATAC
>CVMT01000001.1:2952590-3013147 GCA_000985935.1 Talaromyces islandicus | reverse complement strand
CCCCCCCCCCCTAGTTATATACCGAGCCAGTCTTACAAAACTAATGCTGTAAACCGCCGTGTCCCGATCACAGTAAGACTGCAGCATCCCTTCAGCCGCGGGGGCTGTATAGATGACGTATCGCAATTACCGCGGTATTTACTGTTTGCAGCCGACGACCCGAGAAAAGAGTCTGGGTTTTTCCATGCATAAGAGATTAATGTTACATGCGCTTTATTTTTAACCTTGGTTGTCATTAAGTTTAATTTTTAATTTTTTCCCCTAGCCTTTTATTCTCTGATTTAATATCATCCGCATTGATGAGTGAAACACGTCAAGGCGCAGCCCCCATCGTTCTCGCCCTACCCCGGATTCTTCGCCCCACAATGTCGAATGGCAGATGACATGGTATTACTATTTTTCTCGTATGAAATCGTGTAAAGAAATATCTTTTACACGTCGGAGTTGTAATATGGCCATCGGATCGGTAGGGAAGGGTTATTAGAGTTAGCCGCCAACCCGGATGCCGAGGAACAAAATTAATTAGTAGGTAAGTAGGTTGGGGGATTATGAGAGACATACTGCGTGTATACTAATGCCAGTATTTTCAATGTTAGAGATATGTTCTGACCTCAGTTTATTTTGATTTGAAAGGCTGTAGTCCCCTTCTATCAATTGTTCGGTGCTCGTCGAAAGATGAGTAGTAATCGTAAACTGCAGATGGTGAGTTGGTAAAACACTTTCTAGAGTGGCTGTTTCTGAGAAGATCTAACTCGATTCAGAAATATGGAAAATAAATGAGTCAAAGTTGTTCACTCCAAGTCCGAATCAAAATAAAAACGTAAAAGCTTAGAAAAATTTTTTTATCGGCAGTGAGTCATAATTACCCAAACGGGCAATTCGCGGATCCGCTCAGCCTCATTGTGGCTTTTTGAATCATAATATAAACGCGAACCTAATTCCCACGAATATTTGTTTCTTGCTTTCCTTGGTACTAATTGATAAAAAGAGTTAAAAAATAATAAGAGGATCGGCGCAATGGAAACCCCTCGATTGATATTGACCCGTTTCACCAGCGATCATCTAGAGGGGTATTATCGTATCTGGTCGAGTAAAGAGGCTACACAATGGAGGTACGTATTCACCCTTTGTACTCTTTAACAAAAGACAAAAATAACCTGGTTCGTGTATATGTTGATATTGATATAGCTCCCGCGGTGTCTGCAAAACCCTAGAAGAAACCCGCGCCTGGATGTCCGCTTTGCTGGTTGAAACAAATCCAGACGTCGAAGTCTACGCCATCCTTCTCAAACCGGACAGCAATAGCCAGAAAAACGAAGACTATAATATGATTGGTGTCGTCGGCACACACAAAACTGAACCCATTCCCGAACTGAGCTACATCTTGCACCCTTCTGCATGGGGGAAAGGGTACGCAACCGAGGCATTGCGCGAATATGTGCGGCATTATTTCCAGCTAAAACCTCAGTTTGACCAACTCACGGCGTGGGTGGACACGGAAAATGCAGGGTCGATCAAGGTGTTGAAAAAGTGTGGGTTTGTAGAGGAGAAGATGAAGAAAGGGGATTATGTGATTCCTTGGAAGAATCCGGCAAAGCGCGACTCGCTGTTGTTTGTTTTGAAGGGGCGATAAAATTAAATAGAGAGATATATATAGGCGAATATATAAATGAAATGATAAAATGATAGAGTTCACAGGATCAGATGCTGAGGAAACAATTGCGCCAGTAATTTCCAATTTTCCATGTTCGCTAGGCGTCCACACGCTGAGATGAAAATCAAAATTAAACCTAAAGCACTTTTTTTCCCAAGAAAATCGTCATTCCCCAGGAAGCTGCACGTTTGTCGTGCCTTCCTCCGGGTTAGGGTAATACCATGTCGTAAGGGCAATAATCAAATAGACCAGCACGCAAAGGCCGCCCTCCATGTAGTTGGATTTTCCATCACGCAGGAAACTGCCCACCACGAGGATGGACATAACCAGGAGGACAATCATGAAAATTTCAAAGTTGAGGTCCATATTTTTGCCGAGTCCCCAGCTGACTATGACGACCAGAGGGGCATTCAGCAGGGCCGTCTGGATCGATGGGCCGAGGCAATGGAAGAGGGCAAAGTTGATTTGATTGTCCCTGACCGTGTTAGTTGATGATTAGCCGGGAGAGGGTGGCAGAAAAAAAAAGAAAAACCAACCATGCTTCATCAATTGCAGTCAAGTGCTCCGCCGCCTTTTCAACTAGAGGCACCAAAATCAGACCGATAAAGTTGTCTGGCACGCCTCGCTCCCTGATGGCAGGGATTTTCTCTACTAAAAAGACAGCTGAAAGGGTCACCAGGGCGAGTGCAACCACCGTTGCGATAAGGCTTTCAACCAAAGTCAGCTTCGGCCGGTTTCGCTCTTTGTCTCCATCTTCATCCTGGTTCTCGTCGTTTTCGAGCACCTCATCGAAAATACTGTGGTGGGTACGGAGATTGTACCATAAGAACCTAACTCGATTAGTTTTTTTGTTTTTGATCATTTAAGTGACAAACACGTACATGCCGAACGCAAATAAGAGAATGATGGCTGTCCCCCGGCTAATTGTCCGGGTGTTTTCAGTAAGCTCGTCGGATGTAAAAGTGGCATTTCCCTGAGCCGTTCCAGACAAGGCGGAATAGAAGGCGCTCGGAATCAACAGGGCGAAACCAGCCACCAGAAGAAGACCGGATCCAACTTCACTAACGGCTTCGTGTAGAACTTGCTCATCTCGCCGTAAACCGCCAAAGAAAAAGCACAGGCCCAAGCACAAAAGCAGATTGGCCAAAATCGAACCCAGAATGGCGGCTTGAATGACAGAAATAAGATCGTTATCGACGTCTTTCTTGATCAGGACCATAAACAGGATCAGCTCGACGACCGAGGTTAGACTGGTCTCTAACAAAATTCCGGCAACCTTGGGCAATTTCCGGGAGAGCTCGCCTCCGGCAAAGCCCATTAGATTGGCGCTCGGGACCATGGCGATGTAATTGAGCGCAAAAACCCAAACCTCAAGATCGGGGCGAGCGAAAGCCATAACGATGGCGGCAGGAACAACAGGCCAGAGGACATTGACAACCATGGACAGGGTGCATGTGCTTCGGAAACATACTTTCAGGAAAAGCCACGGATGGAATCCATTGCGTCCGCTTTCTCCGGCCGTCTGGACGCGAAATTTGCCCTGAGCGAGAGACCGCTCCTGTTTTTCGGTGTCGTTGGAGCTGTATTGCGGGAGCTCACGCTCGGGTTCTATCACGTCGGCAGCCGCGCTGGCAGACCGACGCTGACTGAGCGACGACATTATTGGCGATCAAAACTTATTTTTTTTTTCTGCGGTCAAGACCACATGAACGTCAGAAAAGCAATTAAATAGATAGACGATAAGAAAAGCGCTGGTAAAGGATAGAAAAAGAACAAAAGAATAAAGGAGAGAAGAATAATAAGGAGCGGCAAGTTACACGAGGAGAGAAGCGAAACGGATGAATGACCACCCACTTCGACGGGGAAGGATGACATGGACTGGGCCACGTGTGGCTGTGCTGAGAGCAACAAAACCACGCAACATGATAGGAAACACCAGCCCAGTCAGGCAAATGTCAATAATAATAACAAAAGGAAGAAGATTTTCCTTTTTCTCAAAGTTTAACTTATTACAGTCCTAGCGTGGAGATCTTGGCGGTGACTTGTTCGCTGAAGGCTAGAATCTGATTGGCTCGGGAGGCTTAGTGGCCCCGCAAGGGAGATCTTGGCGGGCCGTCCGCTCCATGTCAGACGAGCCCCGGGCCAGCACACACTAATCACAGTGCTGGACGGGATCTGACGCCCCGCTCTTTGTCACAGGAGGACTCGCTCAGTCCGCCTTGGCGCCAATAGTGCCCGATGCCCTGTCACGTGAGCACCCTCTTTGGGAATGGGAGGTGCGATGGGTGCCTCGTTTTCCTGGCACCAGTGTTAGTCATCATTCAGATCACGTGCCCTTTGGTGCCTAAGGGTTAAGGCAGAATAAAATATGGTCCTTCCTGTTTCGGTAAGAGATAGGGCTGCGTCCATATCGTCTTCTGTTCACGGGAACGCATGCAGGCATCTCGAATTTGCATATTCAAGCACTCTCAGCTGTGCGACTTATCTGACGCCTCGTATTTTCAATGCACCGTGCTGCATCCTTGCATAATTGAAAAGCCGAATCAAGATGAAGGTGCAGCCCTCCTTGCTTCGGGCGCCTTCCTTGCCTGCAGGTTGCTCGACCTGTCCTCTCCTCCTAACACTCAGGCCAGCAGTTCGGGCTGGCTGCACACAATGCATCAGCAACATGCATGAATGGCAGTCATATCAAGTCATCATCTTCTCTCAACAACACAGACCGTACAGGTTACCCCGGGTCCGGAACCGATATAAAACTCACCGCCGAGCAAGTCATGAATCTGTCAGTTTCCAGCTGCCCAGTTCTAAAATTAGTGGCTCGGTCCAATCCAGGGCCTAAGTCAACGCGTTTCAAAGGTTATCGTAACATGGGTCAGGTTCATAGCCCACACCAACGTGTCAGTTCAGCCTTTTCTAGAAACACTAGCATAAATTCTTTGCTAGCACCACGTGTTTCCTCACACGAAACTCGGACATACCGAATGGAGCAGTGGAAACCAAGCGACTTAATGTTGCTCCGGGGTATGGAAAATTATCGGAATCAAGAGATCTAAGGATGGAGAATTATCGGCAAATCAGCCCGATCGGCCGTGTCAACCACGCCTCTCGATCAGACCCCTATTCCACACGCGACGCCCCTGAGACCAGGTTGCATGGCAGATGCCACACTAGAACAGCGCGAGGTGAGAGACCACTTCTAGTCAGCCACCGGAAAGTCCAATCCAATCAGAACCAGCCCGTTCCCGTCCTCATTACCGAAGCTCTCCTCCACGGCAGAGTATTTCCCCGCTTACCAGTCGTTGAACAACAACAAACAAGCTTTGTCAAGCCTTGCCAAGGAATAGATCTGGTGATCTGCTCTAGAAATACTAATACGAGTTGCATGAAATGATTTTGAGATAAAGCTACGGAAGTACTCCGTACTCCATACTACGAGTGCTGATCGCTGTCCTAAATCTGGGGCAAACCAAACCGCAAATCCAGGGTCAGAATCTGGGGTCAATCTGGCTGACTATGACTAGTTGGTTGTTGCCTTGAAAGAAGCTGTCAACAGAACCAACGGACTGTCTCACCCTTTGTTGGTAACCATCAAATCATTCGCTCGTGATTATCGTTTAGTGCAAGCCACTGCAACCCCGGGCCAGGACTTTCAGTACAACTACAGCTCGTTTAAAAAGAATATTAATTAATAGGGCAAACCCTGCGACACATGTTATCGACCGGCGACTATTAGCAGCAAATAGGAAAGCGTCAAAGACAGTCAACCAACAACAACTTGCAGAGTTGGTAATTAGATTGTGCGGAGTAATTCCAGCGAAAATCACCGCTTACAGGAAACACAGAATATTTGGTCATGAGGCCAGTGTTTTGCACCCCAGGTACATGCCTTGGTGCAACAATATTGTGCTGCCGGTGGATTTTTTGCCTGCGGGATATGTTCATTCCAGGCCGCGCGTCCCCGTTCCCCTCCTAAACTAAACACGCCATACTTCTAAATCGAGCGCTATCAAGATAGAAAAATACTTATTCAAAGAATCCTCTTAGCCAATACGACGAGGGTGCGCGTCTAGGACCTATGCCTGTATCAGGCTAGTATTCACAGTTGTGGCGGCTCAAGTCCCAAGTCGCCGATGCTGTGCTCCTATGGCCTGCCCCAGTTGAAATGTTCAGGCTTGTGTAACAGGGCGTAAGCGGTACCGGCCGAATGTATGAAGGCAAAGACCATAGGGACATAAAAAGACCTTGCGGCCCCCTTTTTCTTGCTTTACTAACTCATTCTCCTTCGTTCCGTACCTCTCTGTACTACATTTGCTAGACCCTGTTTGCTATCAGATACCAGCAACATGGCAATCCTGTCTGGGGCAAAGGAGGCAAAGAACAGCCAGTCCTTGGTTGGTCGCCAAAATGCCTCCAAGCCTCACGGAATCGTGGGCATGATCAAGAACCCGTATGTCTTCATGACCTGCGTGTTCGCCTCTCTCGGTTGTATGATGTACGGTTACGATCAAGGAGTGATGTCGCCCATCCTGATTTTGGAGAGCTTCCAAAACAAGTTCCCCGGCTTGATGGGTTCGACCATCCAGGGCTGGCTCGTGGCTGCGCTCGAGCTCGGTGCATGGGCAGGTGCTCTTTTCAATGGATGGCTAGCCGACAAAATCTCGCGCAAGTATAGTATGATGGTGGCTGTCTTGATCTTCACCCTCGGCACTGGATTGCAATCCGGTGCTCAATCGCCCGCCTATTTCTTTGCTGGTCGTATCATCGGCGGTATTGGGATTGGCATGTTCTCCATGGTCATTCCGCTGTACCAGGCCGAGATTGCTCCTCCTGAGCTCCGTGGATCGCTGGTTTCACTGCAGCAGCTCTCCATCACCATCGGTACTACCATTGCCTTTTGGCTTGACTTTGGCTTCTCCTTTGTGGGCAGCAACAAGTGCAAGCCCGAAGGCATCGCCAATCCTTACCTGCCAGACGGATCGTACAACTACCAGCAGAATCATGGGCACCCTTGCACGGGTCAGTCGGACGCTTCATGGCGTGTACCGTTAGCTTTGCAGCTGATTCCAGCATGGATTCGTAGGTTTTCTCTTTCTTTATTGCATGCACTTGCTAACCTTTTTTTTTATCATATAGTGTTCTTCGGCATGTTCTTCTTCCCCTTCTCGCCCCGTTGGTTGATGTTGAAGCACCGCGAAGACGAAGCGCGAGCATCGTTGAGCAAGCTTCGCCGGCTAGATCCGCATGACCCTTTGCTTCATGCTGAGTTGATGGAAATCAAGGCAGCGGTCAGGTTTGACGAGGAAACGGAAGCAGAACTGATTGGCCAAGGTGGCATGCTGGCGCCGTGGAAAGCCCTGTTCGCGCCCAACATGTTCAGACGTGTGTTTTTGGGATGTGCCATGATGGTGTTTCAGCAGTTTACTGGGATCAACGCAGTGCTGTACTACGCGCCCCAGATCTTCAGTAGCTTTGGTTTCTCGTCCACGACGACCGACTTGCTGGCTACTGGAGTCACGGGCATCTTGCAAATAATCTTCACTCTGCCTGCGGTTCTCTTCCTTGACAAATTCGGCCGTAAGACATTTCTGATTGCTGGTGCCATTGGCATGTGCATCTGCCATGTCATTGTCGCCAGCGTTGAGGGCGTCTACGAAGACCAGTGGAACCTAAACCAGCACCTTGCCGTCACGCAAGGCTGGGTTGCAATTGCCTTTATTTGGCTATTTGCCGTCAACTTTGCCTACTCCTGGGGCCCCGTAGCCTGGGTCCTTGCCCAAGAAATCTTCCCAGCCAGCATGCGCTCCCGCGGTGTCTCGCTGGTCGCCTCCACCAACTGGATGTTCAATTTCGTCATCGGCCTTACTACAAAGGACATGCTCGGTTCGATGAAGTACGGCACATATATCTTCTTTGCTGTATTCAGCGGTGGTGGTGGGTATTTCATTTGGAAGTTTTTCCCCGAGACCAAGGATAAGACGCTCGAAGAGTTGGATGTGTTTTTCGGTGGCGATATGGGCAGTATTGCGTCCACCGACCGTGATCGTATGCAGCGGATTTATGAAGAGTTGGGCCTCGCGGGAGCGAATGATGTGTCGGATTTGGCGATGGAGAAGTCGGGGGCTGTGGTTCATGAGGAGTAGCAGTGTAGTTAGTACGTAGTACTACGTTCTCTAGGTATACGTAATAGCAGCGTGTATACCTATATCTACTAGGAAGTACACATGTACTTACTGATAAGAATATGAGCTTGAAATTTTGACCTTTTTTTTCCGGCGTGTCTTTCTCAGTTATTCAATATGATAACCAGCGCCTGCTGGTCGGGTATTTCCTAAAATGGCAAAGTCCACTGGAAGTACAACTTTGACGTCAATAATAAAATACATATGCACGTGCAAATCGAATATATCAATATCAGTGTCAGTATCAGTATGTATAAATATTTTGAATTCAGCGCCATGAAATTCGAACCTGGTATAATATCAATGATAAATCGCATCAATCGTTACACATGAAACCCTAGAAATCCGGCCCAGACGAACACCGCAAAAACCATAAATCCAAGCAATAAATAAATATACACGAACCCCGAAATTAACTGGATATTGTTGGCATCGACATCGACATCCCCATCGAGAATTCGATAGCCGATGAACTTGATGAGGTTAGAGGCTCAGACTCAGACGGGCGGAGGCGCGTGTTCATCCAGCGGACTAGACAAATTCCTACATCAGTATTCACTCATATCATTTTTGTTCAGTATATCTGATTGTTAGACGTACCGTCTCGAACTCTCGCCATTGACCGGCCCTGCCACGGGATTTACACTCTGCTGTGCCTGTTTCTGCGGATGCTGCTGTTGCTGCGGCTGTTCATATTCATAGTACTCGTTTCCATATGGCGACTGCTGCTCGTAGTAATACTGCCCTCCTCCGGCTTCTTCATACGACGAATAATTCACATATCCGGGACTATTCCCATTCCCTCCGGGCGACGGATATCCATACTGCTGCCGTCCCCAGCCCCCTGCAGCCGGAGTCCCAGGCGTTGTCTGCCCGCCACCACCTCCTCCTCCACCTGTATGCGACCATACCTGCGACGTGCATGTCGACGGACCGACCCCTGATGGTCCAGTAGCAGAAGCAGCTGCACTGGCAGCCTCGGTATAAGCGTACTCGCGCGACCGCTGGCGGACCTGGCGCATATACATTTCCTGGCTTTCGGAGCGATTGAAATTTTGCACAGCGAGAAGGTCTGGTCCACCCCAGTAGCGCGCAAAGGCGAAGAGGATTGTGACAGCGACGGCGGCGCCGCAGATGGCGATGACGATGACAGCGGATGCGGAGAGGGACATTCTTTTACTAGTAATCAGAAGAGGATGATGTGTGTTAGGGAATGGACGAATCGAATCAGATGTCGGGCATCAGCGATCAGTCCATCGAGGCAGCATCGCATCGCATCGCGGTGATGGAAGATGAGGAAGAAGGAGAGCAGAAACGGTTGCCTGGACAAAGGCCGGAAAGAGGGGCACCTCCAAAGCCAATGCCAAAGCTCCCGAGGCTACAGTACGTCAATTGGTAATTAGGCACGAGTTTAACCAGAGGACGTGGGCGCATCGCCAATAATATTGGACGCAATGGGGCATGTGAAGGCAGTGCTCGATCTAACTGTGATGGATCTGTTTCAGATCCAGCGATCCGATCAGGAGTTAGTCACAGGCTGTCTTGTCCTTGCATGTAAATATGTAGCTTCTGGGCAGTGTTTAGCAGACACCGCTATTATTAATATATACATCAATTGATGCATGCAGTTTTTTCATTTCTGATCCATCCATTCCATGCGTGCGTTAACTACTCCGGGATATACAATCAAGCGGTGGAGCCGGTGGGGGCGGTGACGAATGCCGTGGATCGTGCATATCAATTGATGCAACATACGCTGTACATCATTTGGTTTTACCAATGTGGTTGATCTGAAACTAGTCTAACTAGTCTCTTGAAAGCTTGATTTTTAGTCTCTGGCCAAAACATTACTAGGCTCATCGACAGGGCAAAGATAATATTTGTGTAGTGACCAGTGAAACTATCTCCAAATAAATTTCCAACACAGGACTGCCTATATTTATAATCCTGACCAATGTGATATGTATGCCCCGTCCTTCCCAATATCAAATTCATGGAATATTCCATGTGGATTTTGGTTAGTCTACGGCCAACGTGTAAGTAGCGTCGCAGGTAAGAGGGGGGTCAATTCAATATCCACTTTCCCAAGAGATTTGGCAATAGCTTTCCATGTCACTTGAGCCTTTGGCCCTTTGTTTTACTGAGATTGTTGTGGTAGATTGTTATCAAACCTTATAGTCTGGTAAGGATACTCCCTGCGCTCCTTTTCTATTACAAAACTTTACACATATATCCAGGAATATCATGGCTGCTACATAGCTTGATTCCAATAGCATTAAATTCATATTGGATTACTTACCCTGACAATTATAATGCTATTATTGGTTTTTGTGTTTCGTCGTACCTTTCCGACATCTAATCCATGTCCGATTACATTTTAAAAACTTATAATTCTTATGTAATACTGTGATTCATGGCACTAGATATCAACTGATACCCCTAAACATAGGGACATAGACGCCAGACCAGGCTACCGTTAATGTAGTTTGGAAAATCACAATATCCCAGAAAGAGTGGCCTTATACAGAAGTTGCTATTAAGACAAGGGTCATCCTTTCATCCTCATTCTCTGCCAACGTCTCATCGTGAGGGGCTGAAGACTTTACACAATCGGATAGGATCGTGCTACCTTGATATGCGTATTTTTCAAGACCGCCGCATCATAATGCCACTGCATCTAAATACCCTTCTCGATAGCTTCTAGATCCCGTATCAGCTCCTGAACGGGTTCATATTCCTTGCGCCAGCATTTCAAAGTGATAGAGCTGCATGCAAGTGCGTCTTGTGGGAACTGATACTTTGCGAACCTATCCCGAGCCTTTTCATACCATCCATCTTCCCCGTCGACAATTTCAGGAAAGATAGCATGATGCATCATGATAAAGTAAATGGTAACACCCTAGCGCAAAGAGATCCGTCTTGATATCCGCTTCAAACGGATCAGCACGAGGGCAATAGAATCTGCAAGGCTCACCACTTCCACCGTCAAGTAGTACGCTTCCGTCTTGCGATATTTGTTTTCCCTGAAAGTCTGATAGTTTGAGATGAAGATTCTTGTCAACGAGGAAGTTCGTGGGCTGGATATCACAGTGGATGACTCCTCGAGCATGAACCCACGCAACAGCCTCGGCAGCTTCTCGACACCAGGTCATTTGCTGTTGGATTGAAGGCGGTGCAATTCCTGATTCAAGCAAATACTGAGCTAAAGGTCCACTCAAAGCACGTTCCAAGTATAGCCCCTTTTCTGAGAACTTCTTGAGTCCTATGATTCGCTCATGCGGCCCAACAATTTCAAGAAGCTGTCTCTCAATATTGAGCCGATTCATGTCCCCTCCAGGAGCGAGAGGGTATTTCAAGACGTGAATTCATCTATATCTCCAACGAACGCACTGCTTCCTGAGGCAATGACACGCTTTACCCCAGGTGTATGATACTGCTTGTATACGACTACTTCTGCATCGCCCAACATAGCAGATCGCAATGATAGAATAAGAGTGACGAAACCCGTTAGATTAGAGCTCTGGAATTGTCAGACAGAAGAAGTGGACGCCTTTTAATGCGTCGTGGCCGCCAAGATATTTAGTGGCATACCCTGAGCGCCACTCCCTGACATCTCATTGCTGGCTAAATTCTAGATTATGATGCACGAAAACAGAAGCCAATCATGATACTATGAATCTGTAAACTATGCTCCTGATTTCCCCAGTAGCGTGTTCGTTCCAAATTCGAAACAACATGATGAATGTGATAATATGAGCCACAAACAAATATATTTGACGGAAAAATACCAAAAAAAAAAAAGAGACTTTCCATACATAGTAATGGGCTCGATTTGTGTGGCTAGACATGGCCTCTTAAAATTTGTCAGAAATAATAGAGCTATATAGCAGGTTTTCATCAAGGTGGAAATACGTACATAGACGAAGGGCATATCTAACACTTGGGCTATATATGAACACTCACTGTCGATGTTGCGAGGTAGATATCCTTTTATCCCGTGCAGTTCTTGCCTCCTGGCTGAGGGCATTGAATCATCGTATAATCAGTTTTTTCATGCTTTGGCGTAGCAGTGCAGTTTTGTCGATCTAGCGAACAATGCGTCGCTCGCAGGTGCAGGCCATGATGAAGGCTTGGGATGTAGCTCTTTGTAGATGAAAAAAGAATCTATACTGTAGAGGATATCACTGAAGAATACTAGTTCATTGACAATTTTGTAAGTGCAATAAGCTCTATTTATATTCATATATGAAGTATATACGAGTGTCAGCCTCCAGTGCTCCAGGATAGGTCATAGCAAATATCTCCCATTTCCGCCCATATTGCATAGGGACTCTTTTGCGCTTCCACGGTCATGTATTCAAATAATTTCATGGATGTTTCCTGCATGCAACAAAATCATACGTTAATACCTGTCAAAAAGTTAAAAGAAAGCCTTTCCTTTGACATCAGGCAAGGCTACGTAGCACTCACCTGGCGCTCAGACGAAAATGACCCAATCGCGTTCGCGAGAACTCTGCTGGCGCTAGTTCGGTAGCTTTGTTCTACTTCTTCTACTTGTACTTCATCGACCTGCTTCTGCCCCCGCTTTATGGCTTTGTCAACATGGAATCGTAGATCCCGTACAAAGGCCGAGCTAGACAAGTATGGAAAAATTTCCCGGAAGCTACCATACTGTTCTTGAAAGTCGTCTCGTTCTTGCCAGCCTTTGGATCGTGGGCCGCGCGGACTAGCGCCGCGATCAATGCAGGACTCTAGGTTCTTATCAACACACAGGAAAGCTAGGACAGTATCGTGGCGGTGCAAAAGTCTATTCCTCGGCTATGTCCTGACTCGACTTGGCTGACAGCTGCGTTTCAATCTTTCTGCGGGTGCCTTTTCAGCAAAGGCGATAGCAATCAACACCCATTCCGAAATTGACCACTACGCAAGATTCTCATAGATTTTACTAAACGATATGTGTTCCAATAGTGACAATTCCGCATTCGCCGTCCGAATACAGGTCACTATAAGTAGCACTTGATATACGACATGTGCAATGTTTGCGGGCCAGTTCCATTCTAGGATAATGCCCTCGTGCAGGGTTATGGGTTTGGTAGCACAAGCTCCAGAGTTCCCCATCACGGAAAGAATATTCAGACAAATTAGCCCCCCGCCTAGTATCTCCTCGTGTTGACCGGCTGGATGCTTCTGCGAACCCTAATAATTGGTGCCGAGCCACCTTTGATGACGTCTACCAGGAAGAATATCGCCGTTGACAAGTTTTATTGCCAATGATGGTATCGGCGCATGCTTATTTGTCTTACGCAATGCCTTGGCGACGCGGCCATGACGCGTAATGCATGCCCCTACCGCACCAACTAGATCGGAATGGATCGTCTCGCCATGTTGGATTCTCGCAGGAAAGTGACCACTACGTAGTAACTACTACTATCGCACCTTTTTGCGGCGTCTACTATCAAATGTGCGAATAACTTGTCCCATGGTTTGCTATACACGGCTTAACCCGATATAGATAGCGCCATAAGCAACTTGCATTAGCGTTATCTTAAAATCGTCACTGCCTCCGTACCAGACTCTCTTTACCCCTTCATGCCACATGGGGTATTATTAAATTCTGGCCTATTTTCGGGTCTTCCAGGTCGCCATTTCCCAGCACAATCGAGACGTTCTTCGAACGAGCAGAGTAGAGCATTCCCAATCCTGTAATCTCTGTGGGAGTGTTTAATAACTAATCAATTGACGATATCAATTATGCCAAATCGAATTTGTTCCGTATACACATAACATTAGAACTCAATGCAAGTAGTGACTCATCGTCAGCTACTACATGTACATATATGTATCAAAGTTCTGAGCGCAATCCCTGTGGTTCTTCCCACGCATCCGACAGATCTAAATATTCAAGCAGACTCGGGCACGGAACTTCGTACGGATTGCCAGAGACTTTGTGAACGCCATTCGGTTGTTCATCTTGCGATGCGCTGGATTTTGATCGACTCGGCATCTGGTATAATCCATCTTGGCGGTCCCCGACGCCACAGACAAGGACAGTATCGGTGAAAAAGTAACAATGCGGGCCATTGGGTCGAAACCCTTTGGAGGTGTATTCCTCACAAAGTCGTTCGATTATCTGACAATCAGAGAAGCAGCAGCGTTAATAGTCTATCAAGCGAGAGAATAAGTGATTGGAACCCACAGTTTCGAACCTCATAGCTTGGCCTTGTACATCTGCAAGGGTCTGCCCGGCACAGACAAGTATAAGCAGAATTAGGGCGTGTAACGTTGTCAACTGCGACGGCATTTTGCTCTCTTTTCACGTTAAATCGCAAAATTATGTACCAAAAAAAAAAGGGAAGCTGCGAAGTGAATTTCTTGGTTATATACAATAAAACGCCAAGCCCGGGGATAGTGGCCGGAGTTTAGAGATGTCCAGAGTGGCTTGTACTTTTAAGTTTCATGCGAGTTGCTGACATGGGGTTCTTGGCGCTGGGACCGACCAGACAGTAAGAAGAGATCGACCCTTGATTTAGACTCTAGGGATACGTACTACTCATTTTTTGAAGAGCAAGAGGGATGATTAATTCACTCTGAATCTTAATGACATCTGGAAATATATCAAGTACAAAGTTCTTGGCAAGACTCCGTACGCAACACAACACGGCGGAATCGATATATATATTAATCTGACCATGCTTTAAAAAAAAAAACCAGAAAACTTTTCATCTTTCATGTTACATATGTACAATTCTATAACTATATTACTTATTTGAGAGACACCACAGCTGCCCTCGCGTAAAGTCTACAGACGCGACTGGCTTCATAACACTCTGTCTTTTAACCATCCCTCATGGTTGTTTTGATGACGTTTCTATTTGTGATTGACATTGAAATATAAATGAAGTTTAGCTACTTAAATTTAATATATATATTTATATTAGAAGTATAATTCAGTCTTGTTTTTGACCTCTTTTATTTTGAAAGCATTAACATTTGAACCCTAACCCTAACTAAAACATTTGAAGGCATCATTAGATCGGATACCGAGACTATTACTATCCATTGATATCGTATATTGGTATGACATCACTATCTTCCATGAGAATTATTAAATGCAGTACATTGAAGACTGAAGCTAAATTTAGGACAGATGAGCTCTTTTTTTTTGTAGCTGAATACATGTACATATACCAACTTGAAGATATATCAGATGGCCCTTTGCCTTCAAATGTTGCCTTTTCGGTGTTACATTCAATGTCTACAATGCTGTCAACTGACTATACATCAATTGATACATGTATATATGCACGCAAGCAGACCAATGCCCGGATATAATAAATACGAATGTCCAGGGGTGCATGTAAATGAATACACAGATCATGTGACAGTGCGTGCCCTCGAGTCACTTGTCGAGGACTGATGATTTAAGATGCAAATTACAAATTACGCACTTAATATCAATTATTGTACCTGGATCGAACAGAACAAAGGGTATCTATGCGGATATCTAGAGACTATAATACATCAATCGATACCAATTAAACAATGTCGAGTCATGACTCATGAATCAGCCAGCATCATATCCAGAATCCGCCGCCCCTTGGCACCACCCAGGTATTCCCTCCCCTGGCCAGCGCTCTCATCATCATCCTCATCCCCCTCCAAATCAGCCTGCAGACTCGCTTCATACGCGCGCATCACCGTGTCTTCGTCCACCCGAATCCCACCTTCAACCAGCACGCGGATACAGCCGGACAAGCGGGCAATCTCGCGGCGCGTCTGCGGCACAATCTCGTCATTTTGGCTCGAGTAGATCGAGCTCGGGGCGACCTCTTCCAGGCGCGTGATGGACACGTTCTCGGTGGTCGACGACGCGGCCGCCGTACCGTCTGCGTGCTTGGAGATCCATATGTACCCGTTGACGCCCAGCACCACATCGACGTCGCCACCGCCATTGGCTGTGCTGACAGTCCACGTCTGGCGTCGCGATCTGACGACTCCGCCGACCGACGTCGTCGGCGCTGCGTGAGTGCCGATACTGCCCTTGGTCGCCGCGGTCCGCGACGCGGCGCCATTGCCGCCTGTGCCCGTCACCGCGAGAAAAACGCCGTTGCGCAGCTTGCCGTACTTGAGCGACCGTGTATGCAGTGTCGCCGAGCCATCGGCATGCACGCTCTGCACTTCTGCAACGACAAGATCTCCCTCGACGAAAAACGTGCGCATCTGCAGCTCATCGGCACTGGTTCGTCGCCGTAGAATACCGCCCGGCAGGTTAATCGCCGACAAGGGCAGCTGGGCTAGCAGTGGTGCAGCGACATCGACCTTCCACCGGCGGGCCTGCACCTCGACGATGCGGCCGACCACGAGATCACCAATCTCGGGGATGTAGCGGGCGCGCAGAGGGTGGACCGAGAGCAGTTTGTTTGTCTTTTGCACTGTGCCAGCAACGGTGGCGATGATGGATGCCGAGTAGGGGGTCGTAAAGGTGCCATGGCCTCTGTGACATTAGACTTGGTTAGCGAACTTAGCAAGCTATCGATAGGGCAGATCACTCGATGTTACTAGGAGACTGACCTCATCCATTGTGGATCACTAGTTACCGACTCGCCGGGAACCACGAGGCCCGTGGCTGATCGGCTGCCCCTGAAGCTGGAGCCTTTGGCGAAGCGCGGGCGTTTGGTTGGCAGCTGGTCCATGTCGACATCGCCGTCCGCGTCCAGCAGCTCGTCGCTCGACGGACGGCGGATGTCCTCCACCACGGGGGGAAGAATTGTGATGCCCATGGTCCGATTCAGCTAAAGAAAAAGGGGGGGACAAAAAGAAGAGAGAAAAAAAGGGGGACAGTCAGAATGCAACGCAGCCGTCTGACTCGGATGGACTGACTGACTGGCTGGTGAAATTGGTGGCTGCACGCATGAAGCGCCAAAAAGATGGCGGGCCAAATTTTGGTGATCGGCAGGCGCGTTATCGTCACGTGCTGCGGGCAGCGATAAGCGTCACATGACCCACATGACTTGCCTGCGGCCTCGGCCTGCCGAGGCGACGGAGATGTGCAATAAATGCGAGCGCGAGTCGGCGACCAGTGGAGAAAGTCAGTGGTCCCCGGGATCACGGGACCCACGAGTCTCGGCTGCCCTGTGCGATGATCTGATAAAATAAGTATCATCCATATTAATTAATATCAATTAATCGCACTGGCACGCTGGGTCGTATCCATTTCTAGCAACTATGAAATGACACCAACAGCAATAAAATAATAATAATAATAGCAATAAAAATATACGATGGCTTTGAAATTCTTTTAGCGTGGCCTCAGAGCGGAAATACATATCCTGCACCCCTGCATCTACGAGGGCGGAGAAGGCGGACGGAGTTAATTCTTCATGACAGGAAAAGGGAAAAAAAAAAAAAAAAAAAAACCAAGGCAACGAATGATATGATGCATCATGCATCCATCGCTGTCACAGCCAGACCGAATACTGACTGTTGGCACCAGCGTCGCGGGGCCGTCATCTGATCTGCGACGTGACAAATCTTCTGTCCCCACGGACATGCCCCTTGAGTCGTTGGCCCTGCAAACTTTACACGATTCTTCATGTTTTCTAGAGGCAGGATTCGCAAACCACGGGGAAACAACAACAGTGCGACGTTATAATTTCTTCGCGGCAGATCAGAGACAGTTCTCCGGGCCGCGGGTGCGTTATATGTCAGAAATCTCAGGATGCCTGGGTAAAGTCCGTGGTAGCGCGCCGCGACGCAAAAATTGGTGTGCACTTTTGTCTACGAGTCAGCCCAGGATTGGAGCGAGTCAGTGATGGTGCCCTTGAATCCATGGGGGAGTCGATCCTGGCACGGCGATCTACTCCAGAATACTGGATACTGGAAAGAACCAAAAACCGAGCCCTTCTTCGCAGCCATAGTATCGAGTATGTAGAGGCATAAACCATTGCACATCTTGAATCGCAGCATACCGTTTGCAGCCAGGCCGGAGTCTATCCATGGTACTCGCCCGGGGCCCGCACAGAAATGCGGGTTGTGGCGTGCTCCGCCCGCTGCCATTGGTCTAGCCAAGCCAAGTGCCGATGGATGCTGGGGCCGGGTCGGCATTCCGCAGTGCCGCGGTTGGCCCTACCACATCCGTTAATCCCCATCTCCCGGCGCGCCGCACCAATAGTCGTGTGCGCGGTCAGCCACTACCAGACAACCAGTACATTGCGAGCGAATAAGAACTGTCGGACCAGAGCCGAAGGATTTTAGACAACGGATCGGCCCTTTCACACACACTCGCGCCCCACTACAACGGCTACTCCGCTTTGCCTCTTAGTTTCTTGGTCGTTCTTTTGTGTTTTTTCAAGTCCGCCAAGTCCGCGCGGCCCGCGGGCCAGGCAGCCCAGCCCTTTTTGTGTCGACTTTGTGTGACTCTCGGCTCCGCACTATCTACTCTCTCCATCCATCATCCCTTCCTCCTCGACTTCTCGTCTTCATCCTTGCAACAATACAATGCCCTTGTATAGCTCGATTATTATTATCTCCATGTAGATAATAAGTTTGTTCTTCATTGACTCTCTCACACGCAAAATGGCTTGCTTCGCTCAGCTCCGAGACAGCGTCCCCTCGTGGATCTCAGATGCCAACCAGTTGTGCGTTCACGTCCACGCCAAACGCGCAGAATTCGCCGCCGAGACGAGGAAACGGCCAAACCCCAAACTCCGTGGATCACGAAAGTCGAATGCCAGTCTGTCTACCTGCAGCCAGCGATCGAGTTTACGGGCGAGGTCGGCCCGTCGAGGGTTGAAGCGAATCCTGTCTCGAGAGTCGATCACCGAAGTCACAAAGCGCCGCCGAGTGGACGAGACATGCGAGGAGGGGCAGGAAGAGGAAGAGGAAGAATATGACGAAAAGCCTGTTATTCTGTATGACGGACATACGCAAAAGGCCCTCGAGCAGATGGTGCGACATATCTGGTCGGCCAAGAGCAGTATCCGCTCGTCACGGATCTCGACCTCGATGCAGAACGCCCTCCGCGGCCGAATGAGAATGCGAATGTCTTCACAGAAATCAGAGCCAAAAGAAAAAGAATCGCCGCCAACGGGCCTGTCGGCCATTGAAGTCGACGACAACGTCCTCGCTGCCGACGACGAACCTGAAGCCGAAGAAGAATTCCCAGAGTTCCGTATCATGCGGAAGCCCGCGCGACAAAAGGAAAGCCCGTACGACTTTATTGAAAACCAATTAGACGCAGCACAGAATCTCTGCGAGTCGGCCGCGTACCGGTTCCTGCGTGAGGGCAATTGTCTTGATGAACTGGAAGGTTTGGTCCAAGCTTATGAGATGGTCCTGGAGGCCGCGACGACCATGGCCGAACAGGAGGAAGAGAAGGAGGCTGAATTGGCCACCACAACTACAACAGTGATTGAAAAGAAGGAAGAAGAAGAAGAAGAACAACAAGAAGAACAACAAGAAGCCGACGTGCAAGAGAAACGCCCTGGCGGCGTGTTGATCCATGGCGCCGACATCCCCGACGATCTCAACTCATCCATTCTCGAAGTCGACGAGCGCTCCGACACGTCCGAGGTCTCGATTGATATTACGGCTTTCCGAATGACGCGCTACGGCCAACGCACTTTGCATCCTTTTACATTAACACGGGCAGCGCGATAAATCGATACAATATTGAACACCAGTCTATCAGTTTAATCAAGATCTAAAAGATCTTTGCATACCTCATACATCAATGTCCAAAGACCTATATATGCCGACCGTCTACATTCGCCCGCATTTTTCTTTTTCTTTTTCGTCTACATACATACATATATCATGCATCTTGCCTGCGACTAATACCCTTTGTCGCCACACTCACTATTTTTCTTTGCTGTCTACAGTCCTCGACTGAACTTGTCGTCACGCTTGACCACCTTTTTTTACTACTACCTCAATACTGCTACTGTCTTCTGCTATGTGTATGAATTTCTGATCCGGCGTTGGATGGCTTTGTTTGTTCCCGCCTTGCCTTTTTGCCTCGTCTTATCATGGGGGTCTTTTGCTTTTCTGCTGTTGCTTCTTGCTAAAGACATTGTTTGGCGGTGTGTCTGCATTTGCATACTTCTTGACCACTTTACCACTTTCCTTTGACCTTGCCGGAGGACAGCTCACCTCCCCGGCTACTTTACTACTACTTATATATATATATACATACATATTTACTTAAACCATCTATTCTGGACCTGCTTTATTGCGCACGCAACAAAAAGTGGAGCAAGCGGGGTTGGGAGTTTGAATTGAAATATTGAATGTTGAATACATACATACATACATATACATATATATTTAAAATACGTAGGGTAAAACTAGGAATGTGGCATTTCGAATGTAATAATCAAAGTAATCGTAGCTAGTAGAGTAGGCTAATAGCATATCATCATAAGATTGAAACATGGAATCAAGATAAAACAAGTGTAAAAAGAAGAGTAAAAATGCAAATGCATGCCACGTCATAATACAACCAGTGTCGACGAACTTGCTCATCGCAAATAATGCCAAAAGCTGTACAAGAATATAAACATAAACATAACCATAACCATGGCCCATATAAATAATGTAAAAATAACCCCAAAAAATCGCTCATTGCGTTCCGCTAAATCAAACGTTGATGACGCGCACTGCTGCGCGCTGCACAATACCGCTTCCCCGACCGCCAACCATGTGCGTCACGGCGTCGTGGATTTCGACGTCCGAGTCTTCGTCAAAGTCATCGTCGGAAGAATCGAATTCGCTGGAGCTTATTTCTTGCGGGTGTGGTTGGGGAGGGGGTAGCAGATGGGTTGACCTTGATGTTGGTGTTGATATCTGAGGTTGATTATTCGTCTCGGGTTGGGTGGGAGGTTCCAACTGGTTGGCGGCGGCGGCGGCGTCTGGTTTGGACTGAGGCTGAGGCTGAGACTGAGGCGGCTGCACTGCTGGCAGTTCATCAACCTCGCTGATCATGTCCTCGCTAACCATGCTGTCGTCGTACTCGCGCATAAAGCTGTCGCGCATGGACATGCCGCTGTCGGTCTCGGTCTCGGTGTCGTCGCTGATGTGGCTGGTGAGGGCGAAGTCGAAGCCGTGGTCGATACTGCCGCGGACGCTCTGCATATTGCTCTGCATATCGCTCTCGCTCAGCTCACGACCGTGACCACGTCCCTGGTGGTTAAACGATGTCGTCGCCGACGAGCCGGCCGACATCCGCGACTTATCCGAGTCCTCCACCATGGCATCCACAGACGCACGATGCGGATAGATATTGACAGAGCCGATGCCATCGCCGACAATCACGCCCTCGCGGTCGAGATGCGAGCGGGCGCGCACAAACGGGTCGAGACGCCAGTAGTTCAGGCGCAGTTCCTCGATCAGCTCGACGCGGCGGTCGTGCTGCAGCGCGGCGCCGATGCGGTCGCGCATGGCCGACGTCTGCAGCCAGAGGCGCGTGGCGTCGAGCATTTCCGACGCGATGCGCTGGCGCTGGCCCAGCAGGAACTCGCGCGTGGGCGAGTACGTGTCGTGCGAGAGCGTCTCGGCCTTGTCGTTGGTGTCGGGCTCGATATACCGGTAGTGGTATGCGTCCGGCCCGCCCAGGTCGCCGGGGATGTTTTCGGGTGCGATGAAGCGCTGCAGGTCGCCCAGCGTCTTGGTAAAATGGACCTTGGACCTGAGCGAGTCGTTCATCCAGGCTTTGATGATTCTCCACGACGCTACACCGTCTCAGTATTATTCCGGTATCTGACAAGTAGGAGTAGGAGTAACTCACCCGAGAAAAACCACGGCGCTTTGTGGATGAGAATCAGCCCGAGACATTCCGGATAGAAGCTTTCCAGGCATTTGATGATGAATTTGACCGGCGTGTAGTCCATGTTGGCCATGGAAAAGTCGGTCATATCGAAGATCAGGACCTATACAAGTTAGTAAACAAAAGAATAAAAAGAAAGAAATAAAAATAGGACGAACAGCAGTCTCGATTTCCGGCGGCCGCAGCAGCAGGCGGCACATTTCAATGGTATGCACAACATATCGTTCCAGCACGGCATCGCTCTGGTCTTCGGCGCGGTGCAGACGGACCCTGATGTCGACAATGGGACGGCCCTCGCGATCAACGCCGTGGATAATGTTCTTGCCCATGCGCAGCTGCTTCACAAAGTCGTTGCCGGCGCGCTGCTCGCGGCGACTGGGGCTTTTTGTCTGCTGCAGGGCATACAGCTCGCCGCGCGGGAGGATGTCGTCGTCGACATGCATCTTGACGCGCCAGCCCATCGACGACACCAGCAGCACAAAGGCCTTGCCGACGTCCCATTTGCGGGCGCGCAGATAGCGCAGCAGCATGGCGTCCGGGTGGTCGTTTTTCAGCGACGCGAGCAGCGTGTGTCGCAGCTCGTCCGGCGACAACTTGTACGCGGCCATGATGCGCCGCATGACCTGGGCGTTTTGCGGGCTGGGACGCAGGTTGACGCCGCCCATTGACTGGGCGTGGAAGCTCATGGCGCGCTTGTGCGTGGACGCAGTGCGCGCGACAATCGATTCCGACGCATTGCTGAGCAGCGAGGTGCGGCGGCGCAGTTTTTTGGGCGCTGGCTGCGTGTTGTATGGTCGTTGCGTGCTCGAGATTGGGCTGGTCGGCGTGGGCGGCAGATGCAGGTCGGTGTTGTTCGCATGGCTGGACAGGCTGTGGCGGCTGGTGTCGAAGCTGTTGGGCGAGCGCGGCGGGTCGTCGAAGCTGGCGCGTGAGAATGGATTGTTGTTGGTGGTGGTTGAGTCTGGGCCATCAAAGGCGTTGAGCAGAAACATCCACAGCTGCTGCAGGCGGGCTTCCTGGTCGGGCGTCAGATTGCCCAGCACGCCCGTGGGGACCTGCATTTCGACCAGCCAGCATGAGAATTATATATATATACATATAAAGATAATGACAAATATGTCAACACATAAATATCAAAGTGCCAACGCAATTAGCGTGTGTGGGCGTCTCAACTGATGTCCAGGGGAAAAGAGACCAGGGGAAGAAGACGAGAGGAGACAACTGCACTCTTAGTCAGAGTCAACAAATGCATGCATGATCTCATGGCTGTGCCTGTCGTGCCAGCCTCGGCAGCAGAAGCCCAACACATTCAAGGGCCAAGTGGACCAAGCAAGCCGCTGAGGGGTAAGTTGGCAAACTCTGTCCCCATACTAATTACTCCGTTCAAATCAATTTATATGTGCGACGCTAACGGGCGCCGCGTGGTGCCGCTTTAACGCCCGCGCCGGGGATGTCAATTGATCAACATATGAACCGCGAGTGTGTAGCGGTGCTTTCACTTTGTGCATTCTCCTCGTTTGTTCCCAGAATGGCATGCCGCGGTCTGGTCTCTGACAAGACGAGAAGAGAAGGTACGTGGCTTGCTTTCCGAATAGGAATTATAATGCTAGCAGCGAAACGCTCTTCCTTGGCTTTCCTTTCTCTGTACACTATGTACGTGCAAGGGTCCGAAACAAGCGTGGAATGTTGACCATGCCAGCAGCCGGAGGCTTTTCTGTCATCCGAAGTTGACAGATACTGGTATCCGGCGTCTGTCTCATGTCTGTCAGTAAAGGTACGGTGAATATACTTCAATTCCGCTAAATCTCAATCCACTAACTGCGCACTGTATGATATCGACCGCTGCGAAACTGAAGGGCTGAGTTTCTGACATTCAATCTGCAGGCTGTCTTTACAATGTCGTCGGTGTTGGGGAATCGAGTCAGGCCCTGCCCATTGATTCTCCCGAGTACGCTATTGATTTCGTAGGACACCACCCCCGTCCTGGGAATTGCCGGCACTGAAAAAGGAGAATATCATTCGTCAGCTGAGCACTGCGGACGGAAAAGTACTGTTCACAGCAAATCAACAAATTGGGTGGCGACATTGCAAGAATAGACCCAACTCTCCCGTCTGTTGTACTCTGGCTTCGCCAGATGCGAGCTTCAACCCATGCAGGATCTAAACTATATGAGAGCTGGGAACTACTCGATCGCATTCCAAAGTCCTCCCCCGGTCCCCCTTACCACTCTTTGTCTCTGTGTTCGACTCCATGCTACTCTTCGTTGCAGAAATTTAACATCTATCGCTGTCCTGTCCTAGGTGGCACGCGTTCTGGGATAGCTGCGGTCGCTGCTAACTCGGATGCATAGGGATCGGGGTAAGATCTCGACAAATGCAACCACCCACTAAACTATGGACAACAGAGAGACAACGACTAAAGTTCTTGGTATCAACCATGGCTAAAAGTTGGAGGCGGTCTCGGTACAGCCACGGTTGAGCGAGATAGAATCCTGCGTTTGGCAAGCACAATAACTCGTCGCGTCTGTGGAAGCATGTTTTGTGAAGACTCATGCGCCTCGAAAGCCCGCGGAACCGAAGCCATGCTTGGCAGCAAATTGGCAATCACCGGTGCTCAAATGTCAGCGATGAGACCAAAAATTTCAACAGGCGTATTATTCATTGCCCGCGGTCTGCGGAATGATCAATTTGTAGTAATTATTTTAAAATGCAGTCATGCTGATGCTTTCAATTTTGTGGATTCTGACAAATACGAGATTTAGTCTCGTGTCTAACCATATTTGGTAAATTCGTATCCATTCATAGGATTGCTTACCCTAACCTGCTGCTGATTACTGCTGATGGGTGCTCAGCTGTCAGAATTGCTGGATGTTCCAGACTGCGAGCCACAACCATCTTGCTATTTAAACACAATATTCCAGCCCTCCCGTGAAGGCAGTTTTGCAGACCCCTACATCCCGGGCTAGCCCACTTTCTGATCTTGACTACCACTAGACTGGAGAATCCAGTAATTGGCAATGGTCGTCCTCTGTGGCACCAAAAGATCATAAGCATGACCGGCCGCCCCCATCGTCATACATGAGGCACTACTGCCAGCGGGTGGGGCGTACGAAGATCCAAAATATACATTTCCGAGAATCTTACAGGTTAATTGCACATCTTACAAGGATTCCCGGGCCTAGTAAATCTCTATCATAAGCTTTTATAACCAGTAGAACAATAATCATTCCCTCTCTTTGGCCCTGTCGGCAACCAATTGCTTCTCCTCTGCACTTAGATCTGTCCAGGCCCGCCTGGGCAACTCAAACATATCTGTGATACGCGTGTAGGTGATGCCGCCCAGGCGACTGACGGGGCGCAGCTTGTCGATCTCGAACACATTCTTCTCAGCATTCAGCGCATCCTCGCGGGCCCAAAAATGCACGCCTTCGACAATAAAAATGGTGGCCGCGGCTTGGTCTGGGTCTCCTCGCCTTGAAGTAAACTCGCGCTTGTAGACAACTTTTGCTTCAACGGAAAACACCGCTTCCTTGACACGCGGCGCGCGCACCTGCTGCGTATCCTCGCCGCGTGTCAGCCCTGCAATGTCAAACTCGCTGACCCCGTACGGCGCGTCGATGCTGGTCATGTTGGCCGCGTCGACATAGTCTTCCGATATAACGTTTATAACGCACTCGCCTGTCTCGAACAGATTGTACAGCGTATCCTTTCGCGTGTTGTTCGTCGGCTCGAACCCGTTGACCCCCTTGAAGCCGTTAACGTCCTTGAGCCCGTTGACGCCAAACGCAAACATTGGCGGGTCGGCTGCCACGATGTTGAAGAAGCTGAACGGGCTCACATTGGTCGCTGACCCGTCTGCCGAGCGTGTCGAGATAAATCCAATCGGCCGTGGAACAATCGCGCTGATTAGCAGCTTGTAATTGTCTGCTGGCTCGCGAGTGTCGGCGTTGGGGTCGATGCTGATGTGCTCAGAGGGTTGGCCGTTGGGCCGGTATGCACCGTCTCCAATTTTCCAGTCTGGCTTGAGGGTTTGCGTAAAGTGCGGAGAGACAGCCGAGTTCCAGGGTGGACGTGAGGCTTCGAGCTCCTTAAATGGCGGATGTGGCGCCATGATTATTTGTGTGTACGTCCAGGTGTTAGTCTTGATGTTTGATACCTGCAGTGGGAATTTAGTTGTTTCGAATGTTAGTCAATCGATGATTTTATACGTAGTCGCTGTTCCACATTTATACTGAAAGCCGATTATAATCAATACGGACTATTTTAAGCCTCTTAACTATTTTTACTTTTGAAAAATGGGCTGATGGTGAAGGTGAGAACTAGCCCATGCAATGCAACACCGTGAGAAAATGCATGTAACCCTGGTTTCTAATAACAGTATCAATTGACGCTGTTTAGGTGGAGATCCGAAGATGGCCAGTAATAGATACATCAATTGCTAAAGACATGGTGGATCAGCATTTGAAATATAGTGCCTGCCAAGATAGTTATACGAATGAAGGAAGATCATTACGTACGGAGGGGCTAGTTACCCTACAACTAGTTAAGTGGATTGAAACAAACAAGGCTTATAAATCAAATAGATGTTGATAGTCTGCGTAAGATCTTCCGGTTGATTAGGCTGCTATCCAAGGTATGGTGCAATATGCCGGAGGATCTCGTAGTGGGAGTATATAAGAAGGCCCCCCACTGTACAATTGATAATAAAAGATACATATGCATACCAAGTCACATATATTATATATATATATATATATAATAATAATAATATAGAATGGCTCTGTTTAAGCCTCTCCGTGTCGGCCGCAGCGAGTTGGCGCACCGCATCGCCATGGCGCCGATCACACGGTTCCGCGCCGACGACAACCACGTACCGCTGCTGCCCATGGTTAACGTCTACTATACCCAGCGCGCCTCTGTGCCCGGAACGCTGCTCATCACCGAAGCCACGCTGATCAGCGCGCAGGCCGGCCTGTACCCTAGTATCCCGGGCATCTACACGCCAGAGCAGATCGATGCCTGGAAGAAGATCACCGACAGCGTGCATGCCCAGGGCTCGTTTATCTACCTGCAAATCTGGGCGTTGGGCCGCACTGCCAACCTGGATTTGCTCAAGCAGGAACTCGGCCGCGATGATGTCGAGGTTGTCAGCAGCAGCGCGGTGGCTCTGAGTGACCACCCCGTGCCACGCGCTCTCACTGAGGATGAGATCCAGCAGTACATTGCCGACTTTGCGCAAGCAGCGAAGAACGCCGTGCAGCAGGCCGGGTTCGACGGGGTCGAGATCCACGGCGCCAACGGATACCTGATTGACCAGTTCACGCAGGACCTGGTCAACAGGCGCACTGACCGCTGGGGTGGCAGCATTGAGAACCGGTCTCGCTTCGCCCTAGAGGTTACCAAGGCTGTCGTCGATGCAGTAGGCGCAGACCGCACAGGAATCCGGCTGAGTCCCTTCAACACCTTCAACGAGATGCGCGTCGATGACCCCAAGCCGCAATTCACGCATCTGGCGCACGAGTTGGCCAAGCTCAAGCTGGCGTACGTGCACCTGGTCGAGCCGCGGGTGCAAGGGATGGAGATTGTCGACTCACAGGACTCGCTCGATTTTTTCCTGGATGCCTACAATAAGGCCTCGCCCGTGCTGCTAGCCGGTGGGTACAATGCGGAAAACGCGCAGGATGCAATTGAGGAGCTCTATGCCAAAGGCCACGATAACATTGTGGCTGCGTTTGGGCGCTGGTTCATCTCCAATCCGGATCTACCCTTCAAGCTCAAGCATAAAATTCAGTTGACTCCTTATAACCGCGACACGTTTTATCTGGCCCGCTCAGAGATAGGCTTAACCGATTATCCGTTTAACGACGAGTTTGCCGCGTGGAATCCGACCGCTGTCAAGGCCAAGGCGTGATCCTGTTTCATTCTTGCATATAGATGCCGACTGTAATTGACGATATACCATGGTATATATTGCTACCATTCAGTAAAATCTCAAACTTCAGAACTTTACCCATTTTACATAAAACTCAACTGGTATTTGATCCAACATTCCTATTCATGACGAGATATCCTGATCCATAATATGATAATATAGTGATCAATGCAACTAGATAGTGAACCAACACCGCATGCGCCTATCCAACCATGCATCAAGTGTTAGAACTCACCACGCAAAATAATCAACGGCCACTATCCATCAATTTACTGTTATTCGTTCGGGGAAGAAGAATATGTGAGTTTCGTCCACTGCTCTCCAAGACTGCCATGTCTAGCCTCGCTAGAGTGGAATATGAAAATGCCAGAGATTAAAAATCGAGCTTCCGCCATCAGACAATTATTTATTAAGGACCTCTGCAGTAACATTATAACGAGATCGTACCTAGAAAAAGCTGACCAAACAGGAACTATTATTGATACGGACCCATATCCTTCTATATTTAGGACCAGCTCAAATGCGAAGGGCAATGGGTCGTAACCTATTTTGATGACACACTAGCATAGTATATATACATCCTAGAATATTTCGAATCCATTTGTTGCGCAAAGCTTTCAACTCTACGCGGACTTGGTTGCCAGGAAGAGCTTGATATTTAGAGCAACATGTATACAGGAGTTGCAGGGATAATAGACTGTCACGATGCTCCCCTACTGACCTGTTAGCGGTTATCAATCGGGTCTACAGATTAACTCTAATCTGACCGTGCCACCGCCGACTATTATAATGATCCCTTCTAGTACCGTCTCTTCACCTTCTCTCTCCCTGTTAATCATCATGCTGATGCAACATGTCCGCTCTACATTGCGAGTGACTACGCGTATTAAATCAGGAAGCGAGAGTGACTGTTCCTGAGCGCTTAG
This sequence comes from Talaromyces islandicus, assembly GCA_000985935.1. Lineage (NCBI taxonomy): Eukaryota > Fungi > Ascomycota > Eurotiomycetes > Eurotiales > Trichocomaceae > Talaromyces > Talaromyces islandicus. The sequence continues at coordinate 2,984,634 of CVMT01000001.1, read as the reverse complement.
CACCAGCGACAGCACCACTCTGGGATGTAGATTCTAGGGGTGATGGCATCACGTGAGAACTGGGTAAAAGCGGCGATGGATTGTGGTCCGCCGCCACACTTTAAATGTTACATATAGCCTGCATATGTACCGAGTATCATACCATGAGTACAGGCCGCAATCTCGCTTGTACTACTATTCACTATCTGCTATCTGCTATTTACACCATACTATACTCATTGTTACATATCCAGAGCAATTTACGTACTGTATTTCATATTCCCAGCTGACGAATATCGCAAAGTGCGGGGAAACACTAGCTGGCCTAGTCAAAGACGGCGCCCTTTGGCGGTGTTCACCGCCCCGTTCCGCATACTAAAACTGTCCCGATTACTATCTAGATTAGATTAATATTGTTTTAGGCTGGCTGGAGTTGCCTAACTAGTCAACCAACTACGACTATCTAGCCGGCCTGTCTAGCTTGATTCGAGCACTTGAAACAGGCCAACTCGAAGTTGGAAGCGGTGGCGATCTCAAGATGCAACGGATTTTCCGCCAGATCTTTCGCTACAATTAAGCACTGTGTTTATTAGTTTATTAACAATTGATTCACTAGCACTATGACAGAAGATAATTGGAGGGTGTATATTGTATATTATTGTCTGTAACCAGAATCACAAGGTACACCACTGTAAGTCCCGATAAGATAAGATAAGATAACACAAAGTCTAGGGCCGACGACATCCGCTTCCAGTTCACAAGTCCACCAAGTCCAACAGGCTCAACAATCATGTCCAGCAGTTCCCCCGGCCGCAAACGCAGCTTCACCAACTGGCTGAAACCCAAAAAGTCGCGCCAGACGCTGCGCAAGCGCGGCGTCGAGTCGCTGACGTCCGCCAGCACCACCACGCTCGCCAGCGTGCACACGGCCTACACCAGCTACCGGCCCTCGTACGAGAACGAACCCGTGCCTCCGCTGCCCCTTGCACCGCTGCAAGCCCATCGCGAGAAATACCGAGAGGCCACCGCGCGCCTTGATACCCAGCTGGGCGAGAACCGCGACTACACCGCGATTCTGCACGCCCTGAGCTTGCAGGAGCAGTTTGATGCTGACGACGTGCAACACCACTCCCGGGATAACCGGCCGCCCGGAGACGCCGCCATTGCGAGTCTCAGCCCGGAACTATGGCGCTGTATTGGGGACTATCTCGACCCCAAGTCGGCTGTGTGTTTGACGTTGGCCAGCAAAACCCTCTATCGTCGTCTCGGCCGGCGTCCGTTTACGGTTCTTGCGCTGCCGGAAAACTATGGCTACAAAATCGAGTTTTTACACCTGCTGGATGTCTACCTGCCCCATCACCTGCTGTGTTTCCCATGCGCCAAATACCACCGGCGCACCCAAGAAGGACGAGAAAAACTGCAGTCGGCACGCGTGCTCAACCCGCTCTTCCGATGCCCAAACGAGCGCAACATGCTCCGCCCGCCGCCGCGCCATCGCATTGCCCACGGCCGCAACATGCCGTTTACCTTTGTGCAGCTGGCCACGCGCGCCCATCGCTTCTCGCCACGATATGGGGTTACAGCTGAGTCGCTGGGCCGCCGGTGGAAGAGCGACGAGTGGACGCTGGCTTCGCGGTACTATGTGCATGAAGGCCGGCTGCTGATGCGGGTCATCAGCCAGCGATTCGCCCCGTGCGCGCTGCCTCCCAGCGGAAAACGCTTGTTGTTGTACTCGCGCGACGACTACTGGCCGTTCTTCTCGGCATGCGCTCACTGGCGCGACGGCGAGCTGATGAACGTGTGCAAATGCGCCCTCGACCATGTCCCTGTGCCGCGCGACACCAGCGGCCTGCAGGGCATTGAAGCCCGCTTCAAGGACGCCATCCGGCCGACCACTCGCGGCGACAATCACTCAATGGGCATCCCCAGCCAGTGTGGCCGCTGCCAACCCATGCGCCGCTGTCCGTTTTGCCCAACAGAGTACCTGGTCGAGATCAAATTGGCCGAAGACCGCAGCGACCCGCACGCCGTCAAGTTTCGGCATGCCATTGTGGTGACGCGCTGGAGCGACTTGGGCGATGGCTCGACGCCCGAGTCATCCCAGGAATGGGCAGCCTGCAATGGCGAGACGGACGAGTATGACTCGTTCAAGAGGCTGGGCAAGCGCGCCATCTCGGGCATCTTTGAGTCGGCCTTTACGCACGACACGATTCCGGGGCGGCGCATCATCTCGATGAACCCAGAAAACAAAACGGGCGGCGAGAAGCGCAACGACTGGTATTGATTTACGTATTGATTGTATTTTTATCTGCATTCTGACTTGTATTCTAACCACGTAGTTTTATAGTTACGGTTATAGTTATGGTTATGGTTGGTTGTTATAACTTAGTCAAGTTAGTTGTTAGTAATCGATGACATAAGCTGCGGGACTTGCCCGACTCCTCTCTCTCTCTCTCTCTTATCTTCAGCAACAATGTAACCCACCTGCATACATCTCTCAATTGACATGTATGCCTCCTGATGCCAAAGGAGCACTCGTGCACCGAGCCTGGGTGCGGAAAGAAGTTTCTTCGAGCCGAGCACCTGTCGCGCCACCGCCTGAATCGTACGTCTGATTCACACTCTGGTGAGCGTCAAGTGAGCGTCAACTAACTAATCAATTCAATCAGACCAGCCCAAGCAAATCTTCCAGTGCGCAGCATGTCCCAAGCGCTTCGTCCGCAAGGACCTGCTGCGCCGCCACGAGCGCCGCCATGAAAAGGGCATGTGGTTCCGCAACTCGGGCGGCGTGGTGGCCGAGGATACTGCGAGTGTGCACGACGCAGCAGCAACTACAACAACTGGTTATGCCCAGGAATCGCCGCAGCGCGCAATCGAGTCGACGGCAATGTTTACAGAGCGCGAGCAAGAGGATGACGTGCGCATGTCGGACTCAAGCGTGAAGATGCTGCCGTATGAGCAGCCCGATACAACAGAGACGTATCACCAGATGGGTCAGATAGATGTGAACCATACCGACATGATACTCCCAGCCCTGCCCGATCAAGAAGTCACCTCACTCTTCTTCGACCCATCGATTAGCATGCCCGACCCGGCCCTCGACTTCGAATGGTTGTTTGACAACCTGTCGGCCGACCTCAACAACCCAGGTCAGGTTGTCTCTCCGCAGAGCAGCGTGTCGCTGTCAGGCATATCGCCACCGGCCTTTGGGGCAGCCTCATCTCCAGTGCGAATCCGCCAGTCAATCTCATCCCAGTCGTCCGGATCCTCGCCCTGGGCCGAGGTGCGCGCGAACCTGCTGAAAGCGTTAAACAGCTTAACGTCCGAGGTGCTGATGTCGTCGTTTTTCTACCCAAATAATTTAGCGGGTTTCTGGGATCTATATTTTGAAAACTACCACCCGCATTTCCCCATCTTGCACAAGCCAACATTAAACCCGGTCAGCGCGTCACCGCTGCTGGTGGCGGCGATAGTCACGCTGGGATCGACGCTGTCGGGCGACGCGGCGCATTTTGATGTTGCCAATACGATACACGACTCGCTGCGGTATATTATTTTCGGTGTGCGTTTTTATCCTATCAAAATGCATAGTATTTCTTACTGACTGAGTAGACACCCGATTTTGACCCCCCCGCCTCGCTCTGGTGCGTGCAGACTCTGCTCATCATACAGGCACACGAGAAAATGTTTTCCACGAGGAAACACCATCAGCTGGCGCACATCTTCCACGGGGCCATCATCACGCTGATGAAGCGCGGCGTGGCATACCAGCACACGACGCAGGCGCCCGGATCGACGGCCACAGAGCGTTCCTGGCATCAGTGGGTTGAAATCCAAGCCTCGAACCGGACCGCTTTTTTCGGGTTTGTCATGGACGCCCAGCACACGTTCATGTTTGGCCACACATGCATTCTATCGGTACACGACGTGCGCCTGCCGCTACCCTGCGCAGACGTGCTCTGGGAGTGCAGTAGACCCGAAGAATGGGACCGCATGATGCGCAAAACACCCGAGTCCCCAGGCTTTCTACCTGTCCTAAAACGCCTACTCGCACGCACACCGATCCCGCCGCACTGCAGCGCATACTCGCGCCTGATCCTGCTGCACGGGCTGTTTAGCGTAACAGCGCATCTCAAAGCGCGCGACTCGGTGACTCTGGGGGTTGGCCGTGGCGGACCCTCGACTGCAAACTCTCCGCGGCTGGACGCAATCGACACATGGAAGGAAACGCTCGAACGCGCTATGGATACCTGGTCATTCTCGCTCGTCTCGCGCAGCTCGTCGCTCGCCCTCGAGGCATCCCGCCCGCTGCACCGCATGGCCTACGTGGCCATCTACACGGACATCAACGACATCCACATCCTCGCCGGCGCGCCTTCGCTGTTAGGCAGCCTGCTGTCTGCAAACGACCGCATGCGAGCCACAGCGCGCGTGCGCGCCTGGAGCCAGTCCCACGAGTCTAAGCGGGCGTTGTATCATTGTCTACTGTTAGTCCAAGAGTCCATTTTTACGGGCCAGCTATACCGGGCCGCCGAGGACAATATTGCGCTGCGGCCGTGGTCTATATACCACGCATCCTTGATTCTGTGGGCGTACGGCGCAATGGCGAGAGAGCGCAGCCAGTATGCCCAAGAACAGCAGCAGCAGCAGCAGCAGCACGCATGTTATAGTGCGGAAGAGTACCTCGTGCGCATGCTAATGCTGCTCCGGAATGAGTCGGACCAGGTCGACGTGGTGGCGCAGGAGACGAGTGAGCTGTTGCTCGCGGTGCGCGAGAGTCTGGAGGGGTGTCGGTGGGAGTTGTTGCAGGAAGCGTGGGAGACGCTGGGACGGTTGATCAAATAATTGTTTTTTATTCTTGTATGTAATATAACTTTTTTTGTATATAACTATATTTACTGTATAGATAGATGTCCTCACAGCACAGCAGTGCACTCAATCTCGACATCCGTGCCGAGCGGCAGCTGCTTGACAGCCACACACCTATTCCTTCATTAATACATTACTCTTTTAAAATAAGAAAAGAAAAAAAAGAAAAAACTCACGTCCGACAGGGCTTCACATCCCCCCAATACTGCGTATACACCGAATTCATATCCGCGAAATTCGCCATATCGTCCAGAAACACATTCACCTTGACCACCTTGTCGATGCTCGTACCGGCGCCTTGGAGCACGGCTGTGAGGTTTTTGATGCATTGGTGCTGGGACCTCGATTAGTACGCAAACAGAGAGAGAAAAAAGCCAGTGGGGTTTGCAGAGGGGGTTGGGGAGGTGCTTACGGTACGCGCTTTCACGTCACCCTCGACCAGAGCGCCGGTCTCAGGGTCCATGCCGACGGCGCCGGAGCAGTAGACGACGCCGTTGGCAATGATGGCTTGCGAGTAGATGCCCGGAAGGGGCTTGGGGGCTTTGTCGGTGAGGACGGGGGTTTTGGTGGACATTTTTGACGAGTGAGCGAGGTGAAATGAGATGAGAGAAGGAAGTGAAGGAAACTACAGAGGGAGAAAATATATTATTGATATCAAGGGAGAGGAGAGGTTTAATTATTATTAATCTGGTACCCCTCGTTGCTAGTTATAACGTGGGATGGATGGATTTGTCCCCTTGCGTTTTACGTACATACCCCTCTTGAGGGGCAGAATTGACGCATCCCGCGCTGGTCATCTGAGTCATGTGGATGTCTGCCAAGAATGACACAAACATTTTTGCGTATTACTAGAGTGATTTTTAATAATCACCTGAAGTGTCATTTTCAAAAGTATTATTGTATTACGGAGTATGTTAGTAATGACTAAGAAACAAGCATTCAACTGTTAGTTCGGAGTTCCTCCGGGCTGGATAAGCTTATCTTATCGCATCCCGCGCAGCAAGCGGGGCTTCCAGAGTATAGAACGGCGGGATGATTCTGTGCCTGTCTGTGCCTGTATTTCCTATTTATACATACTACCGCTTACTATTAATTATATATATTATATACGCATTTCTGCCTCACTTTTGCTTGCTTTTCTTGACAGTTGTAAAATGGAACCCCCGTACCCCCTACACCCCTCGGTCGCCGCGCGCGTCCACCCCGAATATGCCGCCTTTTACAACAAATACATCATCAACATGCAGCAAGTGCACCTGCAGCCCGTCTCTGCATCGCGGGTCGGCGGCGTGATCATCCCCGGCGGCGGGCCGATTTTGCCAGTAGGCAAAACTGAAGATTTTCTGATTGATCGAGTCGCCACAGCGACAGCTGCAGCAGGTGCAGGCCCAGTCAAATTGCGCGTGTTCACCCCCGAGGGAAGCCCGCCAGAAACCGGCTGGAGCGTGTTTTTGTATTTCCATGGCGGCGGATGGGTTCTGGGCAATATCGATACGGAGAATACCGTGTGCTCGAATGTGTGCCAGCGCGCGGGTGTGGTTGTTGTCAGCGTCGACTATCGGTACGTTCTTTTTTTTTTTCCCCTTCTCTTCTCTTTTCTGGACGCTTTTTTATTAAGTTGTATATGTGTATAGCCTCGCCCCCGAAAACCCATTCCCCGCCGCCGTGCACGACAGCTGGGAAGCCCTGCTCTGGCTACACACCGCATCCACCATCTCCACGCTGCGCATCAACACGCACAGCCTATCCATCGGGGGCTCGTCAGCAGGCGGAAACCTCGCCGCCGTGCTCACCCACAAGGCCCTCTTGGAAAAACCAGCCGACATAAAGTTCACAAAACAGATTCTGATTGTGCCCGTCACCGACAACACGGCAACCACCGAAAACACCTGGTCGTGGAAGGAGTTTGAGCATACGCCGGCCTTGCCAGCGCCCAAGATGATGTGGTACAGAAACCATTATTTGCCGGATACAAAGGAATGGAGTAACCCGGAAGCGTCACCGCTGCTATACCCCAATGACGATAACCACTGGGCAAAACTTCCCCCGGCCGTGGTGGTTGTGGGCGAGTTGGATGTGCTGCGCGGCGAGGGCGAGGCGTATGCGACCAAATTACGGGAAAACGGGGTGGACGCGGCGGTGCATGTTATGCAGGGCATGCCGCATCCGTTTTTGGCGATGGATGGGGTGTTGCAGGCGGGCAAGGATGCAATTACGCATATGGTTGAGGGCGTGAAAAGCAGTCTTCTCTAGTAAGAAATAAATGGTAGATATGTATCAATTGATAGGGCTATCAATCCAGCATCCTAGGTACAACATGATGACTTGGAATTTTCATAAGAACTGGTAAGCAATGAATGCAGCGAACAAACGAGATGAAGATGAAGAAGATGGATGTAAAATAGGAAGAAAAGGCCGTAATCATCATGTCATGTTCTGCGTCCTGTACTGGCTCCCCGGCGGCGCAGGCAACGGCCCCGACGGCGGCGGAGCTGCAGCACCCATGGGCAGCGTCGCAGTATGCAATCCGCTCTGGTGCGTCGAGCTCAGCGTGCGCGGAAAATGCGGTCGCGAAGGCGCGTCAACGGCAGACCGTGGCTCGCCCGTGTAGCTGCGCATCGGCCGGGTGCGTTCGCGCGAGTCGTCGCCTTCCAGGGACAAGTGCTCGAGCGAGAGAAACGGCGCTTGTCGAGCGCTGTGCGAGCTGTGCGAGGAATTGGACGTGTGATGGCCGCTGTGGTTGTTGTGGTTGCTGTAGCTGGTGTGGTTGTAGTGAGAACTGCTGCTGCTGCTGTGTGGGTTCGGGTTCGGGTTTGGCGACGGCTGCCAGTGTTTCGTGGCTGACGGGATATCGTTTCTCACCGGAATCTCGCCAAATGTCGGTGTCGCGTGCGAAGGCGCATGTGATTGTGTAGAGGCTGCAGTGCGTGGCGTGTTTGTGTTTGGCGTTGGGTCTGGAGACGAACTGCGCGAGGTCGCCTCTTTCAAGGACGCTGGCGCTGGAGGCTCCAGATACGAGTGCCGGTCCTGTGCGTGCATCATCTTGCGTGCCCATTTCTGCAGATCCACCGGCGTCCGCTTGGCTGCTTGCAAAAAGGCGTCTTTGTCCTGCAAGTAGTTAGTACATTGCCCCCTCAAATATAAAAACTGCACATACGTAGAGCTCGCGCGGTGTCGGCCGCTCGTCCGGCTTCTTTAGCAAACACTTGGCCACCAAGTCATGCAAGATTGGAGGAAACGCATCGCTCTTGGGCAGTTTGGGCGCCGGCTCATGCACAATCTGCTGCAGCAAGTCCAAAATACCCATCGGTCCTGCGCTGGCCCGGTCGCCGGCTGCTGCATCGCTCGAATCAAAAGGAAACCGTCCCACCGCCAGCTCCATCACCGTCAGTCCAACACTCCACACATCAGACCGCACCGTATACGCGCCGCCCTGGATACGCTCAGGCGCCATGTACGTGGATGTGCCGACAAACGTGTCCGCGACCGAATTCACCGTCTCGGTGGCTACGCCAAAGTCGCAGAGCTTGATATTTCCCCGAGAGTTGACTAGCACGTTGGACGGCTTGATGTCGCGGTGCATGATCCGGTGCGTTTCATATAGATACACCAGTCCAGCCAGAATGGACTCTGTAATCTTGCCCAGCACGTCGATGCGCACCGGTCCAAATTCTTTCGAGATGCGGTCGAGAGATCTGCCACTATCAGTATATTCCTATCATTTCCAGCTTTCGATTTCCAAAATACGCACCCGCAGTCCATGTACTCCATGCACAGCGTGATATCGCGGGACTCGTTCTGGAACGCTCCGTAAAATGTGACGATATTGGGCGAGTTGCAGTCATGGCCGACCTGCAGTTCTCGAATGATTTGCTTGCGGACGTTTTCTTTGGCGTCGACTCGGATGATCTGGCCTGTCAGTACATCTAAAAGGTAAAAAGAACAAAAGAAAAGAAAAATACCTTTCTTGCCATGACCACCTTGGTCGTGGCATGCATCACCTTTGCAACAGTCCCGCCATTTCCGGCTCCAACCTCCTTCAGCGTGATCAGGTCCTCGCTTCGCAGATCGAGCTTGAACTCGAGCCCGATTTCCAGCGTGTCTGACCGCGTAGACTCTGCATTGCCCACACCACCTGGCGCCTGGGCATCTTGTTCGGACGGTTTCGAGGCCGTTTTGGGAGCTCCGTTCAAGGCAAGGCCCTTGACGTTCTTGCGTTTCATAGTACGCGGCTTGAACGGGTCCGCCATGGTGTCGCTTCTGCTCTACACGAGCTGTTCGAACAGACTCAAAAGAATAAGGGGGGGCGACAGGGGAACGACAGCTATCTGTTTTATCGGGCTGCGGCGGGGAACTGGGCCTGACGTGGTATTCTGGTAGTATTGTGCTGTTAGCTCGCACAAAATCACAGCACCGGGCTTCGCGGGTCGTGGATCGTCAGCGACAGTTACAGAAATCGCATCGCAGAGTCGGACAGCACGATGGATGAAAAGGCGTTGGCGGAGTCAAGTCACCGTTTGTCGTGACTGCTCAGGACGACAACAGGAGGTGATTTGAGTGCAGCGGGGCCAATCAGCGCGCTTGGGGCGGCGACCTGGCGCGCCAAATCAGAGCGCTAAGGTGGACTAGACAATAATAGGACTGTCCGTATTGATAATAATAGAAATCATAGAAATCATAGAATAATGCTGGTTACCGAATAATATTAAATAACATGCAAACACTAACAATACCAAGAATCAATAGTTGAATGTCTAGACGGTGGAGTTGGGCACTGTCGCAGCCAAACAGCGCGCGCCGCCGACCCTGAAACCGGCGCTGGTCAGGAGAGGTGGGGATGTCATGCACTGGTGAATCAGTCATTTAACGAGGTTGCACAGAATCCTGCAACCCAAAACATCCGTACCCGTCATACTCTGGACATTTAATTTATTCATTTCTATTGAGAGATCAGAAGAATAGACAAGGAAGTACGTAGTACAAGCGCCAGAGTCACGGGGCACTGCCAAGACCGGGACCACTTGGTTCCGTCATATCACGTGACCAAGCTCCAGCGCCACACTTAGTCCCGTTCGGGTGCGCCTCACCGTGGCTGGTGCGCGTTTTTGTGCCGAGCGCAAGATCGCGCCTGCTCCAGCCTCCTTCACGACCAGCTGTTTGTTCGCATTCGGTTGCTGCTTTGTCGCTTGTTGCACTTTGTCGGAGCCTGTGGCCTCTGCTGACTCACTTGACCAACCCCTAACTTGTCATTTTGTGCATATTGCAGCAGACCACAAACCGCCACCATGAGCACCAGGGACCTGATCGAAGGCGAGGCCATGCTGGACGACGACGAGAACGACGAGGAATTCGACGAGGAGACTGGAGAGCCCCTGCACGGCCCTTCGACAGGCAAAGGCCCCTCGTACGATGACTCGAGTGAGGAAGACGACGAGGAGGAGGACGACGAGGAAGCTGCTCGCGCGGTATGCATCCTAACTAGAACGCCAGCTCTATCTAAACTAATTCTAATTCCATCAGGTCCGGGAAGGCTTCATCGTCGACGAAGACGAAGAGATCGAAGAACGAGCCGAACGACGTCGAGAACGGAAAAAGCGCCGCCGAGAAGAGCGCGAGCGTGACGACGTCCACCTAGACCAGGAAGATCTCGATCTCATCGGCGAGCAAAACCCAAATCTCCAACCCCCGACCACAGAAGTAGGCGCGCAAAGGTTTCTATCTCACAACGCAATATCTAACATTTAGCAGTCAAAATTTAAACGCCTTAAAAGAGGCCATAAGGCCGACCGCCCCACCGATGTCTTCAACTGGGACGAAGAGGAAGAAGCCGACTACGGCAGAGCCGGTCGCCGCCGCGAGGACGAAATGGAGGGCTTCATTGAAGAAGACGAGTTTTCTGACGAAGAGCGCCAGCGCATGGAAGACGACGAAGAGATCGCCCGTCCCGTCCGAAAGGGCATCTCAGGTCTTGCTATCACCGAAGCTACCGGTCTTGACGAAAACTCACTCGAAGATATGCGTGCCGCCTTTGGAGACGGCACGGATTACCTCTTTGCTCTCGAAATGGAAGAAGATGAGGAAGAGCAGCAAGAAGAAGAGGAGAAACACCTCGATCTGAAGGACGTCTTTGAACCGACTCTGCTGGCCGAGAAAATGTTGACGGATGAAGACAACGAGATTCGTTTCACCGACGAGCCGGAGCGCCATCAAATTGCACGAAAACCGTACAAGGGCCTTGTTCTTACCGATGACGAATTCCGTGAGGAGGCTATCTGGATATCCAATTTGATGCTCCTGAGAAAGCAGCATATCATCGAAGATAATCTGCAAGAGCCGTTTCAGCGCGCTGTTGCAAAAGTGTTGGAATTCATGGTAACTGATGACTTTGAAGTTCCTTTTATCTTTCAACACCGCAAAGACTACCTTATTCACGCCGCCAAGGTTCCTGCGTCACCGGATCCAGGTAACCCCGATGCCCCGGAGTTCGTGGTTAGGGCCCAGAAGCTACTGAACATGAACGACCTGTGGGACATTTTCGAACACGACCTCAAATTCCGCGCTTACATCGACAAACGACACACCCTACAAAAGACCTACAGCAAACTCAAAGAGATGAATGTCGACGACGAAATTGTCGATGAGATGCTTTCATCTGCGACTACCATGGAGGAGCTCCAGGACATCCAAGAGTACATGCACTTCCAGTACGGTCCTCAGATAAAGGACATCTCTCTCGCTTCTGATGAAACAAACGGTGATGTTGATGGTGAAACCAATGGCCAAACCACGCAACGACGGAAAGCAGGTGCCAACACTCTTTTCGAAAGAATCCGCAAAAGCAGTGTTTACCACCTTGTCCGTGCCTTTGGTATCACTGCAGACGCCTTTGCGCAGGCCGCCTCCCAAAATCGCCGTGGACAGTACGCCGAGGATCCTGAAAAGCCGCCCGAGGAAATTGCCGACGATGTTTTGGATACCGATTACTCCAACTCGACAAGTGCTCTTCGTGCTGCCAAGGCCATGTTTATCGAAGAATTGGTTCTGAACCCTAGAATGCGCAAGGTCATCCGCGAGCAATGTTACAGAAACGGTGTTGTAGACTGCTTCCGGACAGAAAAAGGTCTGCGGCGGATTGATGAACAACATCCATATTATGAGTTCAAGTACTTGCGTGACCAACATCTCACAGACATTGCGCGACGCCCAGAACTGTTTTTGAGCATGTTGAAAGCCGAGGAAGAAGGTTTGGTTAATGTCAAGGTGACCTTTCAGAATTTCGAACGGTACCGACAAGGCCTGTACAGCCATATTGAATCGGACAGTCAGAGCGATGTGGCCGATGCTTGGAACCGAGAGCGACGCGAAGTTCTCGATGCTGCACTTGGCAGGCTACTGAAGTTGCTGACTCGCAGTGTAAAGGAGAACATTCGACAGAACTGCGAGAATAATGTTGCCAAGGACCTCCGCGAAGTTTTCTCGAATAAGCTGGACCAGGCCCCATACAAACCAAAAGGCATGGTGCTCGGCACAGTACCTCGAGTGCTTGCATTTTCCAATGGCGACGCCCCAGTCGGCGGCGACCACTTTATCCACTGGGTATGGGTTGAGGAGGAAGGTCGACCGCAAGAGCATGGCAAACTCGCCAAACTCCAGCTGGGCGATCACGAACGCGGTGTTCCAGATGGTGTAGACGTTGCTGCCTTAGTCTCCCTGGTTCGCCGCCGCGTTCCCGACGTCATTGCGGTCTCGGGTCGGTCACCTGAAACGCGGAAGCTTTACAAGTTGTTGTCTGACATTGTCGAAAAGAAGGACCTTCGAACAGCTCCTTATACTGTTGGTGAAGGTAAAGAAGCAAAAGAGATTACTGATCGGTTGGAAGTTGTAATGGTCAACGACGAAACTGCCCAACTGTATGCCCACAGTCCAAGGGCCAGCGCCGATTTCCCAGTCAAGGCAGACTGGCTTACGTCTTATTGCTGTGGCATCGCCCGATACTTGCAGAACCCACTGAAAGAATATGCCGCGCTCGGAAAAGATTTGGTGTCTATTCAGTTTATCCCCGGTCAACGATACCTTGCCGAAGATGCCGTCATGAAGCAGCTGGAGAGTGCACTCGTTGACATGGTCAACCTTTGCGGTGTTGACATCAACGATGCCGTGAGTGATGTGGGTGCACAAAACCTCTTGCAATATGTATGCGGTCTAGGACCTCGAAAGGCGTCACATCTGGTCAAGATTGTCAATATGAATGGTGGCATTGTCAACAACCGTGTCGAGTTGCTTGGTGTTGAGGCGCAGTACCCAGCCATGGGAGTTAAAGTGTGGAATAACTGCGCCAGCTTCCTCTACCTGGACTGGGAGAATGTGGAAACCGATGCTGACCCGCTGGACAACACTCGAGTGCACCCTGAAGACTATGATATCGCCCGTAAGATGGCTGCCGACGCGCTGGAGCTCGACGAGGAGGATATCAAAGCTGAAACTGACGAATCCGGCCCCGGGGCAATTGTTCGCAAGCTTCTCAAGGATGACCTCCAGGACCGTGTCAACGATCTAATTCTAGAAGAATATGCCGAACAGCTCGAGAAGAATCTGAACCAGCGCAAGAGAGCTACACTGGAAACAATTCGAGCCGAACTACAACAGCCGTATGAGGAGCTGCGGAAGCAATTTGTCTTCCCAAGCACGGATGAAATCTTCACCATGCTGACAGGTGAAACCAACGAGACCCTAGCAGATGGCATGATTGTGTCCATGTCTATCAAGCGAATCGCTCCAGACAACATTCAGGGCAAGCTTGACTGCGGTGTGGAGGTTTTAGTGCCCGAGTCGGATATCACAGACCGGCATGACATTCCGCCCAGGGCTCTTTTCCAAATCCACCAGTCGGTTCAGGGCAAGATTCTCTACTTGAACAAAAAGACTTTTACTTGTAATATGAGTCTGCTTGAAGAAAAAGTCAGTCGAGGGTACCAGCGACCCATTGAGCGGCCGCGTGGTGAATGGGATGACCGGCAAGAGCAAGAGGACCGAGACTTGCTGCAAGAAAAGACCAAGACCGAAAGCCGGTTTGTCCGTGTGATCAAACATCCTCTGTTCAGAGCGTACAACTCCAAGCAAGCAGAAGAATATCTGGGTGGACAGAACCGAGGCGACTGCGTGATCAGGCCGTCTTCCAAGGGTCCTGACCACCTTACAGTCACATGGAAGGTGTCTGATGGCGTATACCAACACATTGATGTTCTGGAACTGGACAAGGAGAATGAGTATTCCGTGGGCCGAATCCTGAAGATTGGCGGGAAATACACGTACAGCGATCTGGACGAGTTGATTGTCAGCCACGTGCAGACCATGGCCAGAAAGGTGGAGGAGATGATGGCGCATGATAAATACAAACCCAACACCCGAGCCGAAGTCGGTATGTTTATTTCTCCCCCTTTTTTCTTTTCTTTTCTTTCTTTCCTTTCCTTCCTTCCTTTCTTTCTTTTTTTGGTAAAAAATTAAAGCTAACAACTCTATAGAAAAATGGCTCACAACCTACACCACGGCCAACCCCAAGCGCTCCATGTACAATTTTTGCATTAACCCGAAATACCCAGGCTACTTTTTCCTCTGTTTCAAGGCCGGGCATAATGCTGACCCGCAAAGCTGGAATGTCAAGGTCATCCCGCAGGGCTATGAGCTTCAGCGCAACCCGTACCCGGATATGCGTGCTCTGTGCAATGGCTTCAAGCTGTTGTTTACGAATATGCAGGTTGGCCGTGTTGGGCAGGGCATGCCGCGGAGGTGATCCACTTTATATATTTTTTTTGTTTTATATACAGTTGATTAAATCATTTGATTTAGTTGATTTTTAGGGGGGTTTGCATAAGGCGATTTATTGTATTGTATTTCTAGCTTTTTCTTCTCTCATTATTTGAACAAAAAGGGCAGTATAGTTGATAATCAATTACATTCTGAGGATGCATGAATTACATTTAGTAAAGATGTCTATATAACGACTATGTACGATGGTAGACTGCTCAGGATGACATTATTTCATACATGTACTTCAAACACTCAGGTATTGTGCTCGGCATGCTCTAGCACTCATTATCAACTCAAACCTAATGTGCATATGGATGTCTTTTTATATATAGTATCTACTGATATCTACCATTATATATCCTATCCAGACTGCCTATTAAATGTTGATAGTGCATTCATCAATTGATACTAAGACCCCTTTCTATAATTAATATATTTAATAATGGCTGATCTAGAAATGTAAGTTTCCATTACACTAGATAAATATCCTTCTCAAAAGGTATTTTATATTTATTGTGTCTAATGAGCTGTTCGAAGGCGTGACTGCATGGGCTGCCTTGTCCCATAGCTTTACCAGTATTCTAATACTTGAGAAGAGCACCTCCCTTACTATCGATGCACTTGATTTCGCCCTGACTGAAACCTAGGCACCAACTACAATAACCCCCAATAACTCCATTACTCCAACATCAGGCAATACAATTATTAATTTACCACTAAATGTGCTAGTAGAAATAGCGGGGTCCCTGAAAATTACTTGTATGTCTAGTCATAATTCAAAAAAACAAATAGAACGGATAGCTCGGGAAAAAATGCCTTTCTAGTACATACCTTCAAGAGATTGCAAGGAGATCGAGGTTCCATGATTAATATTATTATTAAGAATAATAGTAATAATATTATGCATGATTAGAGGATTCCCTGTTTGGTAGTCAGGTGCGCCGGATGCGAGATTTGGCATACTCATCCCCGGACACCCCTGCCTGATTCGATGATTAGTACATAGAATCCATACATGGATACAATAAACGATACGTTATAATTCGGACATGTGCATGGATGGATTGGGTCGCTTTGATGGGTCATGATCTACTTCCCATCATGATCCATTCTCCAGCCGCCACAGTAATCAGGAGCTTACTACAAAGTTTGATTATACTTATTTATTTTTAGACTCAAAATGTTCTGACTCTTCCACTGCCATGTTGTTCTACTTTGGATAGCTCAACAGAAACACGTGTTCTCGTGTTAGACCCTTGAAGTAATTGGACTGTACGGTTTTCTACTAGAACCCCGCGCTGTTCCGAATAGTCCCTGCCTACATGTGTGATATAAAGGATTATCACCAGAAAGTTGGCCAAATTATGCATACCTTACATGGTGATAGGGCAAAGAAACCACATGTTTCTTAACTACACTTGCGTGATTTTCCCCTCCACAGCCGACCTTTCATGGGCCGGAGATGGCGCGTGAGTGATTGGTTTTCTTCATCACGTCGGCAGCCCTGCTGAGAAATTAGCTGTCAACTATAATAGACTATATCGTCTAAGTTCAACTACTGTAGCTAAAATCCCAGTTCGTTATGCATTGTATAAACAGCCGGGAGATCACCAGGTCCCATACGAGTCTAGAGTCAGCCAGCCACGATTCGTAATTCATGCTAGAACACCACCAAAACGTTAATTAGCGCTAGAAATTGCCCAATATATCTTCTCAAGTGAGACTTGTAAGTATTGTAACCGGTCTTCCGATTGGACATATAAGGCTGTGACGAAAAAGTCCAGGTACATACATAGTATTTTCAGTCTCTAATCACCAAGTTATACATGACTCAAAATTCGAGCGTGCAGGATAACTCGAAACTGCCTAGGGGCGGCGAACGTGCTTCTCGTATATCCTAAATACAGTCATGTGAGGAGGTGGCCAATAAGGTAATTGAATGGATGATCCTGTTTGGACGAGAATGTTTACTTCTTTTCAGTATTTCTACTCACTCTCAAATACATGATACATTCTGGGTGCACAACGCCTTACGGCGCTGTCCAGTAGATTCCAAGCTTACCATACGCCTTGGTACATCAATAGGTAACATTCAATGTTGGATCTGGCTGGACCGTACTAGTAGTATTACACCTTCAGATGGCCCAGTATAAATAGACAGGGTACAACCTCTTGTCAATCGTTACTGACTACACTTCCCAAAAAATTCACTCTTATCACATACAAGATAGTCCTAATACAATGGCTCCTATCGCTACACTAATATCCCTGTCCATCCACTGCTTGCTGGCTGCCGCTCAATGGGAGACACTCGGAGGAGTTTTTACTTCTCCACCCGCAGCCGTATCTTGGAGTGATGGGCGCCTCGATGTCTTTGGTCGTGGCGGCAACAGCGCCATATACCATAGGTATTGGAATGGATCACAGTGGACCCCATCCAACTGGGAGTCACTTGGCGGCCTTCTTGAATCACCCCCCGTCGCCGTCTCATGGGCCACTGACAGAATTGATATCTTCGCAGTCGGCACGGACAGGGCCTTGAGACATCAGGCGTTGACTGGTGGGACAGCATGGAGTGGCTGGGTATCGCTTGGTGGTGTTCTACAATCCCCACCAGCTGCTGTTTCTTGGGGGCCTGACAGGCTTGATGTTTTCGGTGTTGGTACTGATAGCTCCTTGCAGCATATAGCGTGGAATGGAACCAGTTGGAGTGGGTGGCAGTCCCTCGGCGGCGTACTGGTATCAACTCCCACTGTTGTCTCCTGGGGTATCAATAGACTTGATATATTTGCGGTTGGCACCGACAGCGCCATATGGCATATGGCGTGGGATGGGAGTAGTTGGAGCGGGTGGCAGTCACTTGGTGGTACTCTGAGAGCCCAACCTGCAGCCGTCTCTTGGGGCCCTAACAGGCTCGATGTCTTTTCGACTGGCATGGATACTGCTCTGTGGCATACAGCGTGGAATGGGAGTAGTTGGAGCGGCTGGACGTCACTCGGCGACGCTTTTGAGTCACTCCCTGCAGCTGTGTCTTGGGGATCTAACCGAATCGACGTGTATGGGGTTGGCATTGACAGTTCTTTGCGCCATATAGCGTGGAATGGAACTGTCTGGACTGCATGGGAGTCACTTGGTAGCGTTCTGGTATCAACACCTGCGGCTGTCTCATGGGGCCCAAGCCATGTTGATGTATTTGCTCTTAGCACCGACTACGCAGTGTGGCATCTTGAAGCTGAGGGTTGACCGTCTATACTCATCTTAATGTTCATCTCGTGGCTCTAGAGACTCAACGTCTCGCGGGTTCATAGTGACGCTGGACAGAGTAGTTCAATGTTTGTAAGCTCCGTCCTTACTAATTGCATTTTATCTAATGGAACACTTACCAACAGCCTACATAGACTACAGGAATGGGTTTTTCATAGGCAGTCGATCAATTATTATATTGTATTTCCAGCTTTTCCCCTTATTGTTTGAACAAAAGGGCAGTCTAGTTGATAGTACATTTGATATGGTTTTTGCATTAACACCGAATCGTTCATGAACTAAGCTAAACCGTCCAAGATTCTACATGTACGACTGGCTTTGGCTTTGCCTGAATACAGATTGATGTAGCACGAGTACACGTATACCACACCAGACTCCCCAGGACACGTACACATGTACACAGTGCAATTCCTAATGTTGGCCTTGTTTTGAACAAGGCTAATCTCCAATCAATGTATCTTTCCGTGTGATAGCGAGTTCCTGACTGATTTAGTATACTTACCTTGTTAAACGTATGTAACACAGAGTGTGACGGGCATAGGAAAATAGGGTTATCTACGAGTGAATCCTCCTTCCTCCATCGACTCGCTGATGATATAGGGTTTCAGCTACACGTTATACTAGTTTGACAGAAGACGACTTTAACAACAAGAGTATGTCATATGAATCAATACTCAAAAATGGATATCCAAGACTTTGGCTATCTCGGACAATACATTCTGACCCGGCAGCCACAAAAAAGATCCCCGCCTACATTCCTCTCTCTCCCTCGCAAGATACGAGAGTGTGTTTACGATTACTACTTCATACAGTCTTTTCACAACATCAAATATGACGACCTCACAACAGGAAAAGAAACCCCCAATGACATCAAATCCACCACCGCCAAAATCTTGACCTCGCCCTCCCAATACAACCCTCACATCCAACTCCTCTTCACCACTCGCCAAATCCACTCGGAAGCCTACCCCATCTTCTACACCACTCATTTCCCGCTGCTCTTCTTCGCACCCGACACACCACACGCTGCATACGCTCTCATCAAGGGTCTTGCCCACAGACACCCAGAGTCATGCCGTGGGCAGGTCCGCGTTTATCCAAATATGCACGACGATGCGGGGCTGCGAGTTGTGTCTGGGTATCGACACATTGACGACGCGGGCATTAATAGTCTGTGGGGTGGCGGCGGGTATTTTGCGTCTGTAGAGTTTCTGGAGTTAGGATTTGGGGACTGTGAGGGGCAGATTCAGCATATTTTGCTTGCGGCGCAGCAAACAGATAATAAGAAAGGGGGTGGGTTTGTGCCAGCGGCGTCGTCGGCGATAAATGTGGAAAGATATCTGTGTGGGTTGGATTGGCATTTGGGGATTACTACTACAACAACAACTTCTTCTTCTTCTTCTTCTTCTTCATGCCCAAAGCAGAAGAAGAATGGTCCGGGGAAGACGAAAAAGTGGGGTTGGTGTTGACTGGGTTGACTGGCGTTTTGAATTGCCTGTGCAATAGTCGGGGAGAGGCAAAAAGTCTGCCCAGACTCAGAATTCAGGTGACGAGGAAGGTGTTGAGGAATATTGGGTCGAGATTTCGGGAAATTTCATAATTACATCAATGTATCTCAATGTGTTCCAATGCGTTAGTATTAAAGTCAGGAGCGATAGGGTTAGAACAGAGCACTGATTGAGTCATCTATGAACAGTAGAGTGAAGAGATAGATTGCTGCCTATATACCGCCGCTTATGCAAAAAATACATGAAAGGGTATAGACTCGAATTAAAAAAAAAAAAAAAATAAACGTGAAAATTACAGCTTGAAAATAGGAACCACACCAGACCACGCCCCTCTGGCTCGCTCTTCCCAGTACCCATCCTTGCCTGTCTTCAACTTCCACACAATTTCGCCACCACCAGACTCTGGGACATGGGAGAACCACCGAGGATGGTATACGCCCCCGGTTTCTTCAAGTTCGCGGCGTCGTTCGCGCTGCTTTTCTTCTAATTTGGCCTTGAGGTCCTCGGCAGTATCCGGATCGCCCTCTTCAAGTGCACGCTGGTCAGGACGCAGTCGGGAGTCTGTCGGGGGTAGTTTGTCTTGCTCGATTGACGTGGTTTCGTTCAGAGACGCGGTAAACGTAGGGAATCCATATCGTTTGGCAGCTTCGTCAATTAGAGGCCCGACTGTCCAGATGGTCTTGTTCGTGACCGATCCGTGCTCTGTAAGCTGGAGCGAGCCAGTCCATGTCCCCGACAAGCCCAATGGCAGTTCGTGGCCGTGAATATCGTATGCTTTGACTATAACTTCCTCGCTACGACCCGAGAACATGCCTCCGGCTTTGAAAGTGGCGATACTTTTTTGTCCTGTTGTCTCATTGAAAACGCTCATTTCTCCCACGGGCTCGACGTATTTCTCTCCTGCGATGATGTTCCGCAGGAACGAAGTCGCATTGCCCCAGCTGAAATGATCCCCGCTCGTATGGAGACTCAATCGCGTCTTGCCGTCCGTAGTGATTTCCGATGATTTGCCCCAGAACTTTTGTGTTGGCATGGGCGATTGCGTCAAGCTCCAGTCTCTGCTGTCGGCCTGGTACGCAAGCTGCACCGGTCGATGCGAGACCTTTTCAGCAATCATCCTAAATCCCCGGTCCTCACGAACCATTTCAAACGTTTCTCCGAGAAGCGGGTTGAAAGGCTTCCGGTTTGCCCGTTCCTTCACTCGATTACTCGACAAGTTGGATAGAGCAAACGCCGTGACATAAATCAGCCGTTCTACCACGTCGGTTGCGGCTGCAGCTTTATCAAGAAGAGCCGAGTACTCCATACATTCCGTGGCCCGCTGGAGCAGCGAAAGAGGTTCGTTGGCTGACACGGGCATTGAGACTGCCGACAGATCCTTGCCTACGTTTTTTCGCAAGAACCCGATCAGACTGGGCGGCGCCCCAACAGGAGCTGGAACAGTCTTCCGCCGGGTTACCTTGTCCACCGGCAGAGGGGCCAAGGACTTTGGTTTAACTGGAAATAAAACTGCACTCTCGCTTTGGACCCCCTTTCGCGTGTGATCTTCGCCCTCACTAGCTGTCGAAGCAGCGTCATCCTCTTCGTCCTCTTCGTCCCCTAGGTCAGCCTCAACATCCGAGTCGTGCTGGATGGTAAGAAGAGGAGATGATGGGCCAGCCTCGGCGTCAAAAAACTCTTGCGAAGCGTCCGAATCTATGCTGATTCTCGAGCTCGACACCGCAGCAGATGGATGCCGTCGCTGTTTGCTTTCCGCAATCAACCCAGAGAACTCGGAAACAACCTTGTCGAGGTCGCCGAGGAGAGCCATGAGATGATCATGGATTTCATCGTCGTGGTCTGGATGACTAATGATACTCCTCGGTTTTCGATCAGGGACGATCGAAGCATCGCTCGTAGGACTTGGCGCGGCCAGGCCATTGTTGCGTTTGGCCATGTTGGGGGCACTGCTCTTGCGTTTCCAAAATGGTGGCCGCTTTTGCTGTGAACCAAAATAGTCGTCTCCATTTTGGGCGGGATCAGCTGGACTGGCTTGCGGACTGGGCGAGCGTCGTCGGTCAGGGACAGCAGTCGGCGTGGATGAAAGGTATTTAGGGTCTGTATCCTTGGCTAGGCGTCGCACGGCGTCTCTCGAGCCGGAAACTTTGCTAACCAGGCTCTCGATCTGCTCCCACTCGCGCTCCTCGGCTGGGTTTGGCAGATGGCGAGCCATCGAATTCGAAGGAATGCGTAAAAGGGGAGATATGGGCGAGAGGAGCTTGTCCTCTTTCGTTTGTTTGGAGGCCTTTTCCAAAGCAGTGCGCCATGCCGCAAAATCCTGGGCATTGCTTGCTCGGAGATGCCATATCTCCGCACCGGAATCAACAGAGATCTCGCGCGTAGCCGCATTAGCGGCCACTGCTGCCAGCTGAAGGGGTATGGCACCCCGCAAGGCAGACGAGTTGCGATCGTGGTAGTAGGACAGGGTTGACGACGTATAATCGAGCGAGAAGAACCGGCGCGCCCAGCCCTGGTGTCGCTTGCGACGTCTCTTTTGTAAAACGCCGGTATGTAGCAATGCGGATGCGCCGTTGGTGGAGGAAGAGCTCTGGGGACGTTTCGCGGCGGCCTTTCCACCCGACACAGAGCGCCCCTTTGCCGGACGCAGTTCGTCGGTCGAGCCCGTGTTCGCCGTGTGAAGCTTTGGTGTGCCGCGATGGCCGGAGCCACCCACGCTGCTGAGGGACTGCGAGTGGTGAGCCTGGTGTACGGATTGCGGCGGCGTAGCGGTTGGGTATGTCACGAGCACGAAAGTGGCCATCTTGCCGGTCGTCTTGGAAAAGGTGTTGTCAAAAATCAGCGCATAGTTGCCACCCTCGTTCAGCGACACGCCGTAGGTGCCCTGGGAGATCTTGTCGGCCTCGCATTTTCCCACCCACTGAATCGGCTTCAGACCAGCGCCGCGCAGCTTGTCGATCACGGCGGAGGCTTCGGAGGAGGATTCTATACTGTGCGCATCGGACGTGGCGGCAGCGCCAGGCTGGCCGAGGTGTTTGAAGATGCCGAAGTTGAGCGATTTCTTGTGCGGCTGCAGGCTCCAGGAGATGGTGTGGTCGCCCTTGACGCTGACCCATCGAACGAGGTAGGACTGACGACGTCAGCTAATGAAAAAAAAAGGGAAAAAAAAAGGTTCACGCCAGCAGAATAAGAGCTCAGGCAGTTTCGTGGTTACGTACCTTGCTGTGGATCTCAAGCTCTTCCATTGCCGCCATAGTGGCCGGTCAGTCGCGGTCTGCCCGGGGTGGCAAGGACCTGGCGGGGAAGAAAGAAGAAATAACGGACGAGGATGATATTTTGCAGCAGTAGGGGAGGATGAAGGGGAAACGAAGAGATGTTGACAAGTGGTTTGTTTGTAGGCGGAGTTGGTGGTTAGTTAAGTGGCACGCGGACCCGAGCGGAAGGGAAGCTGCGGCAAAGCATAACTCCATCAACACCACCTGGAATGAGCCAGAACCATTCGCCTTCCCCTTCAAACACAGCAGAACAACCGCTGCTCCCGACTGGCTCGCCCGGCATTATTAGCAGACGATTCCCCTCGACGACGCTTCTTGCGCCAATCGTTTCTATCGCCGTGACGTAGGGCCAGATCGTCCCCGCCCAGAGCCGAGGCTCTCTCCATACTTCTATGGACAGTTGATACTGTTTCCCAACAATCCGGATGCGATGCCCCTCGTCGAGTAGCGCGGGACATAACAGTCTGCCCGCCTGTGTGCTCTCCTGAACAGACTGGTCGGGATCCAGCTGGCTGGTCACTGACACTGATGACCGCCGCCCCGTAACAGCGACGTCCCATTCATCCCTGCCCGTCATCTATAACAACAAAACACGGCCATTCTCGCCCCAATCATGTGTGTTTTTCTCTGAAAGGGGTGCACTGACTGGCCCGACACTAACAACGACGGCTCAGAGGTCCCTAAATCACAACCTCGGAAGATTTCACGTGTCGGCCCAGCATTTCGCCAAGTGGGGATTGACAAATGCTAACATCAATTTGTCGTCTGATGCTGGATTTATTGTTTATGGGGATGAATAGTAATACAAGGTGGTCAGTTTAGATGCGTCGGGGTCATCATTAATCCACAGGCTACAGCATTAATATTAACAGGGTTGATATCGTTGATATCAATATCACCGACTTGTACCTGTACAGAACCTGTGCCGTGGGTTTTTATTTATTTTAAATATCGTCTGGTCCATGGATAGTCTCGGGTCTCGTGTACGATGATCGATGCTCGAATGGGCATGCCGTGATTGACCCCGTTCTTTCGACACAACACGTGGACTGAAGATGGGAGCTGTACAGACGGTTCGAGTTTATCTATGCACTACCAATGTAACAAGATTGGCTATTTGTGCCAATGCCCGGCCTACCTGCGAAACGTGCTACATGAGGACGGTATACATGCAATATACACTGGCTGGCCTCATTTTAACCGATAACTAATGAGCATTTGTAGCCAGTGGTATCATTACCAGAACAAATACTTAACATTTATATACTACTAGAATTTACATCTAATGTATCCATTCTCCACTATATGCACGCTATAAACTACAAAAGCACCATTTCTATCGACTATCCCGCAAACTCGTGCTTGGGCTGGCCGTGGGCATCTCCTGGCTTGAATTTAAACATATGGCCTCCTTCATCGTCCGGAATTTCTCGCTTTCCTCTCCATTTCCCGCTAGCCAGAAAAATAATATCGTAGTCTTTCCCTCCCCAGGCTGTGCAGGCAGGGTTGCGCGCCGTAAATGTGATGTCCTTCAAGTGTCGGCCCTCGGGGGTGAATACCATGACCCGGTTGGAATCGAACATGGCGATCCAT
Organism: Talaromyces islandicus; assembly: GCA_000985935.1. Classification (NCBI taxonomy): domain Eukaryota; kingdom Fungi; phylum Ascomycota; class Eurotiomycetes; order Eurotiales; family Trichocomaceae; genus Talaromyces; species Talaromyces islandicus. Next base: position 2,960,342 of record CVMT01000001.1, on the reverse strand, counting down.
AGATTGCCGTTTGTACTATATATACTTAGCTTGTATACATGAGACATGAGGGCGGAACATACTCAACAACCATTCCATCAGGCTCGCCAAAGGAATCGCGGCGGTCGATCAAAAGACGCTTGTTTGAGATATTGCCGGTCTCGAGGTCAAAGTCGTATGCGTAGACCACCATAGCAACCGAATCATGGAAATAGACTACCCTATCAGTTATACACACAGAACGAAAAAAGGAAGAAAACCTCACAAGTCTTGTTATCCGGACTCCATCCCAACCCATTCCCACAAACCACACCATCTTCAATCATCAAATGCAAACTCCCATCCGGATCATACCGCCACAGACGGCCCTTGGGAGTTCCATAACTTGCCGGAAGTTGATTTGGCCCATAACTCATCGCCTTCTTGTCGATTTCCGCCAGCCAAAACCTCCCTTTGGCGTCGACGCCGCCGTCGTTGAAACGCAGATTGTCGCGCTGGTCAGTCGGGATAATTTCCTTGACAACATCCATCTTCCCAGTGGCTTCATCGATAAAACACACTCCTTGGTAATAAGCAGCGATATAACTGCCGGGTTTGTCCTTGCGGAAGAACTGCACCGTCACGCTGTCTTCCAAATGCAGCACGCGAGCCTCACCGACCGCGTCACCTGTGTCCGGATCGACTTTGAGAATGTACAGCTCGGCAGGCTCTGCCAGGCAGTCCACCCAGTGCAGGGTAGAGTCGCTGGCGCGATAGATCGGGGCTTCGCCGAGAACCATTTGGCCCTTGGGACAGTAATAGAACGGCTTTCCGCCGGAGAGGACTTCGAGGCCGGCCATTCTTGATTTTCCTCAATAATTGTCAATATTCTCTAACAGAACCCAGGGCGTTTTACAGAGATGGAGTGCTTGCAAGAGAAATATTCGCAAGTGAATGAGGCCCGAAAACATAGAGTGATAATCCATCCCGCGCAAAGAGGAGCTTCCCCGGGAAATCGATGTTGCATCCCGCGCATGCCCCGCCGCGATAAGGAGATAAGCTGTTTGCTTGACTCGCTCGCCTGCCCATGTATATCTACCGCCAGCCGGGTCCATCCACCTAGTGGGTGCTTTTGGCTCGTCGTGTGGAAGTGAGGTTAAGTGAAGTGAATTGAACCGAAGTGTAAGAGAAGACCATATGTCAGGATCAAGTACTTCGCCGTGGGCCAGGACCAAGCATGCCTTCTCCTCCTGGTCGGCATTCCACGATGCCATTCGCCTGAAAAGCGCATCGTCGATGCTTGCCAACGAGGATCTGCTGCCGTCTCCACCAGAGCGGCAGACGTGGACCGTGTGGAACTTTTTTGCCTACTGGTAGGTAGATATATCATGCTGATAACACTTCTGGGTTGACAATCCTAGGTGGAGCGAGTCCTGGGCTGTATCGACCTGGAGTCTTGGGTCCTCTCTGATTGCCCTGGGGGCATCGGTGAGAGACGCTCTGCTCGTGATCATGTTTGCTAATGTCCTCTCATCCGTTGTCATTGTGCTCAATGGCCGTGCTGCGGCACGGTATCATGTTGGGTATCCGGTGCTTGCCCGCGTCACTTTCGGCATTTTTGGGTCCTATTTCTTTGTTGTGCTGCGGGCCATTCTGGGTATCATCTGGGGTATGTTCTAATCTTATATATCTTTGGTCATAGATGATTGATTGGGTTAGGCGGCGTACAGCTGTACTTTGAGGGCCAGTTCATCTCCATCTGCCTGCGGTGCATCTTTCCGAGCTGGACGAAGGTTCCCAACAAGATTCCTGCTGTAGGTTCTCATGTGCTTTATATGAGAAAAATAGGAACCAAACTAACCTATATAGAGCCAAGTAATCACGACCCAGGTCATGGTTGCCTTCTTCCTCGCCTTCATCTTCACACTCCCCCTAATGCTAATCCACACGTCCAAAATCCGACACCTCTTCACCCTCAAAGCCGTGATATTCCCCCTCGCCGCGCTCGGTGTAGTATGCTGGGCAACAACTGCCAACGGCGGCGTCTCATCAAACACACTGGTCGACGAGTCCCTGCGCTCGTCACGCGCTGTCTTCGCATGGGGCATTGTCTCGCAGTTCAACTCAGTCATGGGCGCCAACTCGGCACTACTCGTCACAGTGCCCGATCTAGCGCGTTACTCCAAGACCAAAAACGGCCAGCTGTACGGCCAGCTTTTGGGGCTGCCAGTGGCGCAAACCATCTGCGCCGCATTTGGTGTCATTACTACCTCGGCCGTGCATAATATGTACGGCCAGCTGTACTGGAATCCGTACGATCTGCTGAATGCCGTACTTGACCATTCGTATACGTCCAAAGCGCGTGCAGGCATCTTTTTTGCGGCGGCGTCGTTTGCGTTTGCCACGATGGGCACCTCGGTGGCATGTAATATCGTGCCTTTTGCGGCGGATGTGACGTGTCTGGCGCCAAAGTATGTGAATATTATTCGTGGCCAGTTTATATGCTTGATTGTTGCGTTTGCTATTGTCCCATGGTAAGATTTTCTTCCTTTTCTGTTTGTTACCTTTTTCTGACAGAGAGGACAGGCGCATTGTCTCCTCTGCCAACGGTTTCCTCAGCTTCCTCGGCGGATACTCCATCTTTCAGGGTTCTGTCGTCTCCATCATGACTGTCGACTACTTCTTCGTACGGAATGGCAATCTGTATCTCAGCGACATGTTCACCACTTCTCCGCTGGGCCGGTATTTTTATACTTGTGGCGTCAACTTCCGTGGCATTGCCGCGTTTGTGATTGGATTCGTACTGCCACTGCCTGGCTTTATTGGTAGTTTTGGAACCACCACTGTGAGTGCTGCAGCTACGCATATGTTTGACCTGGGATGGCTTTTGAGTTATTTTGTCGGGGGTTTTTCTTATGCGGTTATCTGTCTGGTTACGGCGCGGAAATGTATGGGCGAGAACAAGGGGGATGTGTTTGAAGGGAATGTTCCCAGTGTCATTGCCACGGGGCTGGGGCATGATAGACTAGTCGTGGATGGGATGGAGATTGTTGTTGGAGTGCCGGCGAGGGAGCAAGAGCATGATGAGCATCAGAGTGCGTCTGTGGCCAAGGGGGTCTAATCTAGTGCCAGTTCACGTATCATGTATGTGCCTTATATTTGACTGATAATGCCAATATTGGTATACTACAACAGATAACTCGAATAATCAAACGCAGCCTCATACCCAGTCGTCGCATTCGCCACACTCTGCAACCCACTCCAACTGCTCCCACCAATGCCAACCTCATAATCCCAATCCTCATGCGGATCCTCGTTCGGCAGGATCTGCCAGTAAAACCACGGAATACCGGCCTTGCTGATCTGGTCGGCCCAAGTTTTGATATTACTCTCGCGCGTCCCTTGGTCCAGCGCCGAGGATGGCGAGCATCGGTTGTTGTCCGAGTCAAAGTAGCACGCGCCCCATTCCTGCATAATGAGCTTCTTGTTGTTGGATTGTGCCTTGGATACGTATGCTTGCAGTTTGTCCGTGGCGAAATCGCCGGTGCCGTAGGCGTGGATGGCTAGAATATCTAGGCTGTCGCAGCTAAAGTAGGCGTCGAGCAGAGAGTTATCCAGGTATGCGCCGCCACCGGTGGTCACTAGAATGTCTGTGTTGCCGTTCAGGTTGTCCTTGATGGCCGAGGCCATGGTGCACTGCCAGTCGGTCAAAGCCGATGGGTTTTGCTGGTTTTTATTAACTCATAACCCCTTTTCTTGTTGTTTTTTTCTTCTGGAAAAAAAAGAGAAAATAATTTACCTGATCATGCATTGCCTCATTTTCCGCCTCAAACGCAAAGATATACTCCTGGCTCTCCGCCCACGTCTTGTTGGTGTGCGGGTTCACATGCTCCAGCACATGCTGAATCCGATTCTTAAAGTACTGAATCGCATCACTATTCGTGTAAAAGTCACCCGTGCCGTACCAATCGCCATAGATATCCGGCGGTGTGGCGGAAAGCGCGTTGTAACTGTGCAGCGAGATTTGCAGCTTGATGCCGTAACCATTAGCTTTGACCATTAGATCGTCGTAGCGAGATAGCACGGTGTCGTTGAAGTTTCCTGGAGAGCCGGATTCGAGTGAAGGGAAACCGTCGATTTGCGTGCCTTTGACCGTTCCGGAGTGCCCTGTTTTTCTCTTCATCAGGTCTGTCTTTCTTTTGTTTATGAGGGAAATGAGGGTACCGTCAAGCCACACGCGAAGCACCTTGATGCCAGCGCTCTGCAGGCCCTGGAATAGCGTCGTCGACTCGTCGTCCGTCAGGCCAGCCGCATAGAACAGGTTGGATCCAACAAACGACTGCGCAGCGTGGGCGAGCGGTGCTGCTGCCAGAAGTGTAGCTGCGAGAGGAAAAAGGGACAACCTCATCTTGATCCGAATATTCTTCTCAACGGAAGGTCAAGGCTGTGTGATCTGGTCTGATCTGATCCATCATCGATGCCGGCGACATCTATCCACATTTATATCCCCGTCCCTCTCAGACATGGACACGCGACCGAGAACCCTCCATCCCCAAAAAGCCAAACATTTGAGCCTCGTCTCACCAGCTACTTTTCATCATTTCAAGATGAATACAACGCCCGTTCCTGACCCTCGGGCCGATCACTTTCTGGTCTCAACACGGAAAATGCAGTCCGCATCCCAACTGGTTTAGCGTATTGCCCAAGTGGGATAATGCCCCCAAATCTTTCATGTTGAAGGCTCACTACTACTTATCGGCGATTAAAAACTGATCTCATGCAAGTACAAAAACAAGACACGGGGCCATGATTTGAAGTGAACGGATTATGTAAAGGGTTCGAGAGAAAGCTTGTTGCATGGATTGACAGGGTAGCGTGTTTAATTGTAGGGATTTGGGTGGTGGGGGTGTTGCTTCCCTGGGCTGACTATTTTTATTATTTTTATACGACCAGGCGAGGTTGCACTCAGCTTTGTCTATGCCTATTTTAACTGTAAGCCGATAGGTCTGAATAATGAAATAGTAAATACGTACATCCCTAGTCTAATTAAACTTTCTACGTACTAGTATTGTGGTGGCTGTGGATGGAAATGTAAAACTAGATCTCTGTTTATCGCGCTATAAAGAGTGAGACACATATTCCCGACGCACATTGTAGTCAAAACTAATCATCGTCGTCCATCATCATTCGTCGAGTCGCGTTCCGAAACTTGGCCGCCTTCTTGTACCCCAGTCTGTCCGTCGCTGGCCGCGTCGACTCGCGCAGCATTACCGGTAGACTGTTTAGGACTGCGCGGTTCCCCTGGTAGTAATGTTCCATGAATCCGCCCTGCAGAATGCGTCGCAGCGCTGCCAGCCGCAGCCACTTCCACCACCGGTCAATGTTCATCACCCCTTCGTTGCCGATCTTAACCTGGCGTTTGCTGCCGTACTGCCGGTTGGTGTTGTGGTCAATTGCCGTGCTGAACATAGGTCCGCGCCGCGGGTTCTCGACCGTGGTGAGAATCGATGCAAAGTTGCTGTGCAGGCTCTTCTTGTCCCGTTTGCTGATTCGCTTGCCCGAGACTGTCGCCAGAGATGAGAGTAATCGCTCGAGCTGTGGCGTGTTGTGGTACGCCGTGTATCGTCTGATGAGCCGCGGCCCGTCGCCATGAGACGAGACCGATCCATCATCATTTTCGTCATCTTCTTCCTCCGATGAGCCTTGGTCGTCGTCGTCTTCCTGAGGCGTGTAGCTCTTTTCATACAGCAGGGCAATGTTTTCCCCCGCCGCGATCTGCACGCCCGAGTCGCTGCTATCGAGCTGATCCATAAATGATTCGACCGCTTCCTCGCTTTCGCCTTCGAGATCGTCAATCTCCGTTGCCAGAAAACCCCATTGCTGCAGTGCTGCAGTCACCGTTGCTGCGTCGTCTGCTGCGTCAATCGAGCGCCCGTCCGACGCTACAATGTCGAGAAAAAAGGTCATCTGGTCCATCTTGGCATCATCGCTCGTTCCACCAAAGTAGGTACACGTTCCAAGACAGTATATGGCCGCAGTCTTGATCGTTATTGATGTCGAGTCACGAATCGTCCGAGTTAGCAGCGCCTCGACATTGTCATAAATCGTATCATCGTAGGCAGTCAGCGCAAGGAACTCGAGAGCCTTCAGGGCGAGAGTCGACTCGCGGACGCTCGTTTCATATTTGATGCTGCGCGAAAACGCCTCGAGTAGGTCTTGAATATGTGCGCGGATTTCTTCTTCGACGTAGTGGAATTTCGAGAGTCGGCAGAACGCCGACAGGCTTTCCTCCCTGCCCTGCACACTGCTGCGCTTGCGGTCAAGGATATCGTGGATTCGGTCGGCCAGCTCCTCGGGCCAGTCACTGTTGTCGGCCTCAGGGTTTTCAGCCAAGTCGTCTAGCGAAGTGGTACTGTGAGGGTTAGTAAGTTTCTTGTTGTGACGAAAGTGGCAACGAGTTTAAGTTTCAGTGGCAGTGACATCATCCCCGAGCCGCACACTAAATATTTTTTTGTATTGTAAATGACACGGAAAAAAAAAGGGCAGAAAATAAAAATTCTTTTATATAAAAAAGAAAGAAAAAAGAAAAAAAAATACCTGCAAACAGTCACATCATCACTCAGATTCCCATTATCCTCATCATCCGATGGATACCGACTGGCGGCGCGCGACGACTGGCGCGATGTATGGCGAGAGTTTTGGGCAGAGCCCGCCCGCGAGGTTTGCCGCGATGCCTCACGAGACTGCGCTTTGCGCGAGACGGTCTTGCCGCTTTCCAGCAGCGCTTGTCGACGGAGGTCATGCATGGTGGAAAGATGTGTGATAAGAGAAGTGTGGTAGGATAAATAAATAAGAAATAAAGTACAGAAAACAGTGATGTGAAATCAATGAAAAGCAAGTAAACCAGCCCACTCTGATAAATAAGGTTAGGCAGCGCGCAATCGATAAGAAGCGATGTTATCCTATGGGCACCGAGGGTCTGTATAGAGCGAGTTCAGACGGGTGCAAACAGCGCATTTCGATGGACAAGAACACCACAAGAAAGAGAAGAGAGGAGAGAGGAGAAAAGTGGGAAGAGGATGAAAGAAGAGAGCGAGTCGAGGTGCAAGTGAGAGGAGGCAGGAGCAGCACGCGGCGAGACAAGAGACGCTGAGCGCCAACGTGACTCGCCCAAAACGGTCAAGCCTCTCTGCCGCACCTGTGTGGCCTGGTTGGACGACGCAGCCATGTGGGGACGATTCAATGCATTTGATTCGCCGAGTGCTGGCTACTATTGAGTATTGACCACCCCGCATTGTCTATTGTTGTTTGTCTCGTTTGCCTGTGCATGAACATTTCCAGGTCATAATATTGATTAAGTGAATAGACTAGAATAGATGAGACATGTCCTATCATCTACGTATCTTCCTCCTACAGGCCAACAGCCTTGCTCGTGCCCCTCGCTACACACCATCGCAGTATCTCGGCACTCCACTGGCCAATCAGACGACCGCCAATTGCCCTGTCGGCTGGCCTGGACCAATACCAGCCTTCTGTCATACATATTAGTGATATTGCAGATTACGCCTACGTAGCACTGCAGCACGTTCATGTGCGTAAATCCACTGGATTGCGCAGGCCCGTGGGCTCTGCGGTAACTAACTGATCGACACATGCAAAGGTAACAAGCAGAGAAGACATATCCGAATGGCAGGAAAACAGCAACCGCAATCTAAGAGTAACCCGTATCGAGTAAACCCGAATAAACTATACCACAAAAAAAAAAAAAAAAGAAAAGAAAAAAACACCGAATGA
>CVMT01000001.1:2920904-2952565 GCA_000985935.1 Talaromyces islandicus | reverse complement strand
AAAAAAAAAAAAAAAAAGAAAAGAAAAAAACACCGAATGACCGCCAGTAGCAAGAGAGAAGAACGATAGAAGAAAAAGAAAGAAAGAAAGGAAAGAAAGGGTAAAAAAGAAAAGAAATAAAAAAGACAGAAAAGATAGAAAGACATTCCCGAACCCTTTGACTCTAGCAGCGTAATGTAAAAGGTGAGTCGATGCAACCAAAATCAACCCTAGAACATAAAAATCAAAAATGCCATCACACAATTCCAGTTCGGTATCTAGACATGGTCGATGAAAAGAAAGCTCGCCTAGGTCTCTAGTATATAGCTATAGTAGAGTTATCGAATAATCATGCCTGGGTTTGGCATCGGTCCTGGCGCAGGCGCGAGCTGGGGTGCCGCCGGGGCTGGAGCAGGGGCCAGAGGCAAGGCTGGGGTTGCTGCTGCAGACGCTTTGCCGCCGCGGTTGCTGGCTGTCGCGCTGCCACTGACGCCGCCGCCGCGACCAGCACCGCCACCGCCACGGCCGGGGACGTTGACCACACGTAGATCCTCTGCCTGCTGTTGTCGTGCTTTGTTGCTTCGCGGCTTGCGAGTCAAGCTTCCACCGCGAGAGCCGGGCCCACGAATGGGCAGTCCAGTGTCCGGCGAGATCGGGATATTCGACGCAATAGCAACATGAACCTGTCCACCGCGATTCCTCACGCCACCACGACCACGACCACGGCCGCGTTTGATCGTCCCATCCGCTCTGTGTCGATAGTAAGAAAGGAGAGTCATAAAATATAGACGACGCTAAAACATACCTTTCTACTTGGATCTTCTCTCCTTCAGCAATGAGAGGCCCGCTGTATACGAAGAAGCCGTCTTTGCTGGCCGCGGCCTGCTCCTGCCAAACCATTTCGCTGTCATCCACAAAAGGATCATCACGATCGTAGTCCTCCATCTTCTTCCTGCGTCGCTTCTTCTTCCCGTCTCCTTTCTCTTCCGGACCCGTCAGCTCTGTCCCACCCATGGCCACGTCGCCATCAACATCACTCTCCCGGTCGATATCCACACTGAGATCTTCATCTGCGCTTTCACGAGCCGCAGCTCCTTTCTCGTTCTTCTCTAGAGCCGCACTCGCTGCTGCCACCCGAGCCAGCCGTTCTTTCTGTGCTGCAAGTCGTGGGTGTAGTGCAGCAAACCCGTATTTCTCCTCGGCCAAGCGCGCAAAACTGATAATCTGATTGTTTTGGCCTGCAAGTGGCACGTGCAAAACAATATTGGGCGTAGTCTTGGACGCGCCAGATGAGCTGTCATCCACTCCAAATAGCGCACCCGTAATAAGACCAGATCCCTGTGGTAAAGGAGGAGGGGCATCCTTGGCTGCACGTGCTGGCTTCGGAGACGGCGCGCTCGAGGCTGTTGGCGTACCCTTCTCCTTCTTAGACGCTTTCGTGGCCTTTTGAGGTAGGGCACTGGTAGGCTCCGAATCAATCTCCATTGCAACTGGTTGTTGGAGGAGAGTTGTCTTTTCGGTAGGCTTTGTAATTTGCTGAGGAGCCGCTGGAGTCTGCTGTTCTTGCTGTGGCGGTGAGAACTGCGGTTGAGACACTGCTGGTTGGGCTTGTTGTGGAGGCAATTGCTGAGGAAGAGGGTGAGGGGCTTGTGGTGGAGGTGGAGGTTGCTGTTGCTGTTGCTGTTGTAGGTGCAACTGTTGTGAATGTTGTTGAGTAGGCTGTGAAGGAGCTGGGGGCGTGTGATTTATTTGAGCCTGCGTTTGCTGTGTTTGTGGCGTTTGTCCATAATGGTGTAATGGGATGTTCGATCCATATGGCGAGTAGCTGTGTACATGATTAGAATAGACAGCAGGCTGTGTCTGGGGGGCGGGCAATTGTTGATGCATAGGAGTCGACGCAGAGGGAGGGTCGATAATACTAGCAATCGCAGGTGATGCGCTTGCCCTGTAACCTCCGCGTGGTGACACGGCGTTGTGTTGTGGTGGACTGAATTGGGCACCACTATTCTTAACAGGAGATGGTCCATGCGATGGTGGAGGCGGTGATGGAGGAGCTGAATTATCAAAAGCGGAGCGGATAGGATCGTAATTGCGTCCGCTCGACCGGTGTGGGGACGGCTGCGGTGCCGGCTGTGTAGGTGCAGGCGACTGATATGTAGGTGTCGAATGTGCCTTTATGCCGTTTTCATAAGAATGAGAACGAGATAAAGTCTGAGGATGCATCATGCCGGGAGGAGTCGATGCCGCAGACACAGGTGGCTGCGCCAAAGCCGAGGTGCTGAAAGTCCTGTGAGGCGACGCTGCAGTAGAAGGCGCCGAGAGTGGTGCCGGTGTCTGGGCAGGTGTCTGGGCAGGAGATTGAGCTGCATAGCGATGAGGTGGGGTTGGGATAGCTTCATGCTTGCCGTTTTGGGAAATTGCAGGAGCTGGTGTTGGAGGGGCGGAAGAGGGGTGCTGTTGTTGCGGCGCGTCAATAGCTGCTGCAGCTGGAGGTGCAGCTGGAGCTGGAGCTGGAGCTAGTGGGACCGGCGGGGGAGCTTTGCTGGGTGTGGCCTCCTTTTTGCCAATACTGTCGCTCTGGCTATCCTTATTGTTGCTGGTGTCAAGGGTTTGCGACTCGGCATGGTGTTCCAGCTTGGGCTTCTTCCGCGATGACTGCGGCGTGTTCTGAGCAGAGGCATTAGACTTTTCCCGGGTTCGCCGAGTAGGGCGTGGCTTCGTTTCCTTCTTGTCCTTTGCCTTTTCCTTATTTTCGTTCTCTTCCTTCTTGTCTTTGGCCTTGTCTTTTTCCTTTTCCTCCTTCTTGTCCGCTTCCTTTGGCTTTTCCTTCTCCTTGGCCTTGCCTTTGACCTTTTTCGGTTTTTCCTTCTCTTTCTCTTTTTCCTTCTCCTTCTCCTTCTCCTTCTCCTTCTCCTTTTCCTTTTCCTTCTCTTTCTCCTTCTCCTGCTCGGCCTCGTCCTTCTTGCGGCGCGTGCGGCGGGTTATTGGCGCTGGCGTGCTTGGCTGATTGGAGGCGGCGGCGGCGGCGGAAGCGCGTCTGGTGCGGGTATCTCTGACTGGCGTTGGAGTTCCTTTCTCCTTGTCAGTTGCTTCAGGGACTTCTGCTGTCGCAGTCGCAGCTGTCTCGACAGGAGGCGGAGGGCCCATCTCGACGTCGGTCGCAGTCGCGGCAAGTGACGTGTCGCTCTCGGCCTTGACGCCTCCATTACTGCCCGGCGCATCACTGGCCATGTTCAAGGCGTAGGCGGCATCCGACCACCGCGTCAAGAATTGAATGGGAACCCAAGTGATTGTTTTGGAGATAAATAATAGACGAGTAAAACGTATTAAGCGAAAATGACGGCAAGATAATAGAAGCCAATGCGACAGTAAAAGGAGCGGGCGATGACAACAAACGAATCAGGTATAAAACGCAAACGTCAGTGGTATGGATGAAAAAGTCGCATGCAAAATCAATAAAGAAACAAACGCATGTGCACAATCAAGGTCGCAGTGGACGTGGAGAGTAAAGAGAGTTGATAGATAGATGGTTGGTTGGCTGGAGAAGAACAAAAAAGCGAAAATACGCGGGTCCGGATGGCGAGGATAACGGGTCGCAAAGTGGCCGAAAGAACTCGGGGAAACGCTTCAAATGTTTGGCGTCGGGAGAAGAGAACACTAGGCAGACGTGGCGGGCGATCAAGCGACTATCATCAAGCGCCAATCTAGAAGCCGACCACGATATGCCCGCAGGAGAGTCGATAGAGTCGATAGAAACGCTGACGGGCGCGTGATGGGGAGGGAGAGAGTGAGATGTAAGAGGAAAAGCAGGAAAAGAAGAGGAGAAGGAGAAAAGATGGACGGAGGAAGGAGGACGGAAAGGAGAATGGGCAGGCGCGCGCTGGCATCAAGAGAAGCAGGCAGGAGCATCGAGTCGGTTGGGTATGACGACCCGGGGCAACTGCCATGACTGGCCGTGCTCAGCTTGCTAGTGCCAGACCAGCGTCAACGGGTTTCTGTGCAATTGCGCCCGCAGCCAAAGCTTGGTATGCCGACGTTGAACGCCGACGCCGATCCTGTTATATTGGCCGGTCTTATCATTTTTTATGTATAAATAAATCATCAATGTATCAATTGGTACTTGGATATACGTCTATAAGCATATATGGACATCCCCGGTGGAGGTTTGTTGGTATTGTAAGACGATCCCTAGTTATACATCAAAAGGTTAGGTTTACAGGTCATATTGCTTTGCACACATCAGCCAAACTAGGAACCCCCAGTCCAGATATCAATCAATGAACATCCCTTGTGAGAAATTGACCTCATTTGGAACTGAAATTACTATTTGGCATATTTTATCCGTCATGGAGTACATTTAAATGTTCTTCTGCGACCTTAGCTGAAGTTGCAAGATTGGCAGCCGTTGTTACATTACAATCGTTCTGCCGGAAGTCCTTCCCTATATAGATTGGCATAAACTTGTAAACTCAAGTTAAATAACGGATGCTAATATTGATAATATTAGTACTAGATAGTAAAATCAATAACAGCAACAACATCACCAGCGCAATCCATAATGATAGGGCAGAAATTCATCTGGTTTTGCACTAAGATCAACCCTGGATGCCCATCGACTCCCGAAGAAAAGACAAACGGGAGGTCCAACTACAAGTCCCGATGCGTATCAGCGTCCAAGCAGCAGCACATCTTCACCGCGATACGCTTCCAGCCACGCAGAGTCCCAGCAGACTTTGATTGGACTCTCCATTCGAGATGGCTCGTGCGCGGCTATCTGCGACGCGCTAGTCCCGTTACGGCAAGGCGGCTTCTGCATGGGACGATTTTAGGGTTTTAAGCCGCAGCCGGCCCGGAAAGCTCGTCGCGTCGCTCCTTCCCATCCTGCCCGCTTGCCGCCTCTCCTCCTTCCTCGCAGCTCTCGCTCTCACACTTTCCCTTCTCCTGCGATTGTCAGCCTGCTGAAAACACCTCAGCGTATTCGTCTTATACATCCTCCATGGCGATCCCTGGAGAACGCTTTGTGCTCGATCTGTCCGACGACGAGGGCGATCAACCCGTCGACCAGCCCCGCGCCGCGCCTCTCATCGATCTCATCGGCGAGATCAAGGAACGCACTCCAAAGGCAGCTACGCCTCCGACGCCGAAAACCTCGACCGGATTTCCCACCTCGAAGGACAGACGCGGACGCTCGGCCTTCAAACAGAGACGTGCGGCCGCCTCCAACGTGGTGGCCAGCCACACCCGGCCACCCGCCGTATCACCGCCTCAAGGACTTAGCGCTGCGGATGAAGAAAAGCGAATAATTGAAGAGGAAAACAACCAGAGATTGGCGGCTATGTCTGATGCCGAGATTGAGAGCGAGCGGGCGGAATTGATGTCTAATCTCTCACCCTCCCTGCTTGAAAGATTTTTGCGGCGGACAAACAATGTTGACAAGCCGTCCAACTCTGGCCAGAAAGACTCGCCTGTTCTACTCAGCGAAATATCTAATACAGCAGGAAATAAAACTAAAAGTACTGCCAAGTCTGTCTCCTTCAACCTCGCCGAATCCGTGACGGAGCAGCCGACGAAATTTTCACGCTCCGAGGAAGAGTCGGCTTTAGACGGCCGCGAGGAAGTTACGGTAGGGAAAGAATCTGTTGATCTTGATGAACGGGCCCCCGCTGTTCACCCTTCAGATCTACGTCCGGCATCCGAATTTCCAACTGGTCCTATCCATTTTCCTACCCCTCCTCCCCGCCAAGGCCCTGTGCCCGATCTCGATCCGAACTCTCCATCGTTTTATGCCGATCTGAAGACGCATTACTTTCCGGAAATTACCCACGATCCTTCTGCTCTGTCATGGTTTAAATCGGACGAAAATGACAAGGATGCTCATGCAACCGCATCCCCATATCATCCGTCCAGCTCCGCTACTACCATTGTGCCATCCGCCCTACGATTCTCTCTTCGTGGTGAAATACTACCCCCGTCCGAATCTTTGTCGCTCCCTACTTCCCTCGGACTTCATCACCATGCCGATGATCCCGAGGCCGCCGGATACACTATCTCCGAACTTTCTTTACTTAGCCGTTCCACCGTGCCCACACAGAGATGCGTAGCATGGCAAGTTATCGGTCGTGTTTTATATAGATTGGGCAAAGGGGAATTTGGAGATCCAGCGCAAGATCTCGTGGAAGGCCTTTGGACCGTCATCGAACGAGAAGCTGTCGTTCCTCGAATGATGGAGGAGGCGGAAGGTGGCGGAACCCGGGAGAACGAGCCTCAGATCGCGGCAACAGGGCCGAAATCGAATATTGGAAAACACGCCAGTGCCAAGGCATGGGCAGTAGAGGGCATTTGGCTCTGGCAAATGGGAGGAGGCAAACGAGGCATCGCCAACGAGGCCGAGACAGGAGTGTGATCCGATGACCTCAGTAATACTATTAATATCTTTGGTCCAAACTCGCTATATTGCTAGCGTCTGCGAGGACCACATCCTACTATTCCTAGAAACGTTTGTTTATACATGGACGGCAACGGAATAACCCCAAAGTCTCCGGGTAGCACTGCATCGTCCACAATATCAAAATGGCCCCATACATATATCCAACGCACTAAACGACTCAGCCCTTCGATTGCCGGGACGCAAGGCCCGCGCGGCCAAATGGCGGGCCGAACCGACTGACAACGAAGCATCGAGACCGGTATTATTGCTTACTATGGATCTGGTACTCAATGCACGACCCTGTTAACGAGAGATTAGACACTTATCCAACAAATAATCGCGGCGGATAATCACCGCGGGAGAAAACCACTAGCGTGGGTAAGCACGGCAGGCTGATGCTTTGTTCTTGTCTCTGTCGCGATCCTCGACGCTTTTTTTCACGCTCAGACATCATGTGCGAGGCTTTTTCCTGACTCGGTTTCTTGGGTTTTCGGATGCCTAAATATTGCACTGGAATTGATCATCGGTGGATCTCGGATTTTCCAACCTATGTTTTCGGCCCGTCTGAGATCTAATTCGTTAGGTCGTTAAGTATGAATCCAAGAATGAATGACTTTAGTCGCCATCATCACGATCTGAATGCCTAGCAGGTTGTTGTGCTGGACCAGGTCCCGGGATTCAAGTTGCCATTGGCCTTGGTGCCACGTTCCAATGCACGTAATCCACCCAAGAGAGCGACTCGCATAACTGCTAGTTTGCGCTGCCTCATCGCTACCGCCCTTCGTGGTTGGCTAGCGGTCACGGGACGATAAAGCTGACTACCCCTCTCCATCGAGGTCAACTTGCCGTTCAATTAAGCCTCGGGCTTAAAATCGACATGCTAGAAGAGTTGCCAAGGGAATGCCGACGGCCAACACGGCCGAATCCAATGTGAATTTTTCAAGTTTTTTTCAAAATTCGATATCCACATAACCTCGGCGCAGCGCACAGAGCCCATGACGACTAGGTCTGCCTGAAAGGCCTGAGTGAGCCATCCTGTACCCGGGACAGCGGATAGCCAGCTGACTCAAACTAGCTGCATGATGCAGTCAGACCATGGCGTCTTTTTTTTTTGGCCTTCAGCCGCTTTTCTTGCCACTTTGGTGACGCCCAATTTTACTGATATTGAGAAGGCAACATCGAATTTGCGTGGACTTTAGATCGATATAATCGATCCGGCTACCGCAAGAAAAATTACAGAAATAGGTTAACACCACGCGTGACGATCTTTCAGCGACCTTATACCTATCACAGCGAATGATGTGTACATCAACAAGCTTAGGGCTAAATCGAATCATGCGAGTCATTTCGGAGAGCTAGCCGATCACTACGAAGTACTTAGGCGCCAATTAAGCTACCGTTACCCGGCCTGGATGGGGCAACGAGCGGTGACTAATTTTCTGGGAACAGTATCCTGTTGCCCCTCGCTGGAGCTGACGATCAAGTGGATAATTCTGACTTCTTTGGGTAACACATGACCGTGCCGACCCGAGTTTCCGCCTTCTTATCACGAACAGGAGTGTTATACCTCTGGATCCATCGTGTATACCTGAAAATAATCCGGATTTTCCTAGAGATCCAACCAACACTTGGATATCAGCCCTACTTGCTGGGTAACTTAGCCGCTAATAACAATCGGACAATAACCCATTGGCACCTTGGTAATGGCTACACGTCTCCTATGACGCCAACATAAGCACTGTTCAAGTGCGTTGTATGGATTCAGAAGCTATTTCCTCAAACTTAAATACATGATTATCCAATGCAATATTCTCCTCGGTTCTTGTTTTCTTTTACTGATATCATTCCCCCCTCGTTTCAAATCCATACCCCTACAGGGCATCGTAAGGACATCAGATTGGATATTGGCCTTTCTCCGTACATAGATACATACATACATAATGGACCAAGCTGCAGACTACCTTAGTCAAGCCGGGGAATTCCCCCCTATGACTCCTGCTCAAGAAAAGCGCCTCTTACGCAAGATGGACTGGATTCTTGTGCCAATGGTGAGTTCCTGGCTAGTAGTACAACTTACATCCGAGCATTTGTTTTCGCCTTACTCAGCAGCTTATCAACAACTCGTGACGTTGTGCTAGCTCCTTACCACAGCAACACTAGGTGCGGTAGATAAAGTTGCCATTAGTACAGCGGCTATCTACGGTCTGAGAACTGGTATGTTCTTATTTTTTGTTGTTTGTGAAACCGGTGACAAGTGCTGAGCTGGCAAACAGATCTACATCTCTCTGGCAGCCAGTACTCATGGGCAGGCTCGATTCTGTATTTTGGTGTAAGATGCATTTTCAACTGTTTATATCTGATTCCGCGTGTGTTGATTATTGATGCTTATGTATACAGTGTATTGTTGGCATGTGGCCGTCATCATACGTCCTCCAACGAGTGCCGTCTGCAAAGTACCTCGCTGGCTGCTCGATTGGCTGGTCTATATTATCACTCCTGATCCCGGCATGTCATCAGTTCAGTGAATTGATGGTCCTGCGGTTTTTGATGGGTATGTGAAATCTTGAAATCTTGTCCCAACACGAAGGAAACGAAGAATCTTCAAAGCTAACGTGTTTCTCAGGCTGTCTCGAGGGTATCATTGTCCCATCGATTTCGCTTGTCATTGCCGGTTTCTATAAAAAGGCCGAGCAACCGCCTCGCAATGCAATAGCATTTGCTGCTATTAGTTCAGTTATCAATGGCTTTTTGTCATGGGCGGTTGGACAGATTCCACCGGATACAAGTCTTTCAAAATGGCAGTATCTGTTCCTGATTACAGGTAAGCTCTTTCTTTCTCTTTCTCCACGCACAAGGAGAAGAATATATAAGAATTTCCTAGATTTTGAAAGCTTAATATTATTTTCCAGGTTCCATATCTCTCGCATGGTCCCTGTTCGCCATGATATACCTTCCGGATACCCCAATGAACGCCTGGTTCCTTACCGAGCAGGAGAAATTCTATGCCATATCGAGACAAGCAGAGAACAAGACTGGCATTGTCAACAAGATATGGAAACGGGAGCAAGCCATCGAGGCCTTTGCTGACCCAAAGACATGGATTATCTTTTTGTTTAACATTGCTATCAATGTGCCAAATGGGGGTCTGATATTGCCTTTCTTCCGCGTCAAATCTTGCAATCTTATACATATATTCAAACCGGTTTATACTGACTTTATAGGCTTGATTACCTTTAGCGGAATCATCATCAACAACCTCGGTTTTGACGCCGTTACAACCTCGCTCTTAAACATGCCCACTGGCATCATGTCGACAATATCTGCCTTTCTCTTCTCCTGGGTGGCCGCCAAGTGGACGAATAGACGGTGCTTCGTCACGATAATCGCAGCATGTATCCCTGCTGTCGGTGCCATTTTAGTATATACTCTACCTAGGACGAACATTGGTGGTCAGATGGTGGGGATTTACTTGGTATTCTCTCTACTCAATTCTGAATGCTTCCCTTCGCTAATCATCATTGCTCGTTTTCAATAGTTGTATACATACTTTGGGCCATACGTTCTAGGTAGAAAGCATCTAGCCAGCTTTTGCCCGCTCCGGTTTCTAATAAATAATACCTAGGAATCTCCCTCGGACAAGCCAACACAGCCGGACACACCAAGAAAAACGTGCAATACTCAATCATGTACATTGGCTACGCTGTCGGTACGTATCATCCAGTCACTATCCAAAAACCCATGCATATACTTGTTACTTTTGTTATATTAACAATATGCCAAATATAAATAAATAAATAAATCATAATAACAATGAGAACAGGCAATCTGATCGGCCCCCAAACTTTTCGGGCTAACCAAGCCCCAGAGTACACGACAGGTTTCGCCGCCATGCTTATCTGTTATTGTGTTTGCATCGGCCTAATGGCGCTGTACTGGGCGTTAGCGGCTGTACTCAACACCCGACGCGAAACGTCATCGACCACGAGTACGACAACGATGGCGCCCAACAACTACGCCTCGGACGGGGATAGTCTGGCCGAGTCGCCGTTTGCCGATATGACAGATTTTGAACAGAGAGAGTTCAAATATACGACATAGAAAGGGAAAAAAAGAAATTAGTACGTAGTAATAATTTTGTTCTTTCATTGATGTTTTCGGTAGTAAATCGCGCCCATTCATTATTATGTAAGTGAAATATGCTTGACACCAAAACTAGATGATAAAGATATTAATAATAAACTTGTTGTATTTCATAATATTTATTGAACTTCGTATTCCCATTATAGGCCCGGGGCTTTGCCCCCAAAACATTATAGTCTCCGATATACATGAATTAAACAAGGACTTTGACATTATTCCTATAGGGTCGCTTAGCTGGGCATTTGGTGTTGGTCTTTTTTCCTAAGCAAAAAAAGTTAATTAATTTTTTTGTTGCCAAGTTGCCAAGTCTGCGTTTTTACCAGTGCCAAGTGGGCTAGTTTTTAGAGCGCCCTTCTAAGATGTTACTTGCACATATCCCATATATAGTATCCCTGACACTACTGGCTTGGCTAGAGCTTCCCCTCACGAACAGCTCACGAAACAGGATTATTGGACGTTGGGAGGATACTCCGTACAAAAATGGGTACGAAAAGAAAGCTAGAAAGACAAATAGGGAAAAAAAAAAGAAATCACCACCGGAGTTGTTTTTTCCATCGAATTACCAGTCACAGAATAATACAGAGTGTTTTTGGTTGAAAATTATGCATGTATAATTCGTAATATATTACGCGTATCTTCTCGAGAATTCGCAACTCTAACCGAAGGAGATTGAATGTTGAATGTTGGCGACCATCTGGGGGATCACATGCAGATCACTCACACACACACACTCTCTCTCTCTCTCTCCTTTTCTACCTCGTCAACTGGTACACATGCTTATTCCCTATTTTCTTGAATATGTTAATAGTCAGCCATATGCATATGTACCTTAGATATTATCTACATGACTCAGCATACGTATGAATATGGATTTCCTTAATAGGAATATCCTGACACCGGTTCCCATTTGATACAAGCCAGATAATAATAGCAATAACAATAGCAATAACAATAGCAGTCAAAATACATACATCCTATAAAGCGCCTCGTTTGCAACTAAACATCACATGCACGAACAAAACACTAATATAGATCAAATCTAGACCCTAGAAAGACAACAACCACCGCGGCACGATCTGAGACTAAATAATCCGTCGAATAATTTTGGTTGCACTGTGGCGGTGTAGTTGAACGATGTGGAAATCTTACTACGTAGTTGGGTATTTATTTCCGGGGGTAATCCCCGCCTTCATATGAATAGAAGCGTAATTAATTAATTAATTCGCTTAGCTTATAGATACCTATGTTAAGAACATGGGTGGGGGGTTGACAAGCTTATATCTTTCCTTTTGTATGACTCGCAGGTGGCAATAATCGATAAACTCCAAATGTTGGTCATACAATATCAGAATTAATTTAATCTCGATCTTTTCATACAACGAAACCAACATTTTATCGTAACCAAAAAAACTGTAAAAAAAAATAAAATAAAATAAAATAAAGAAAATAAAACCAACAAGACCTCGCGATTAGGGTATCTGTGGAAACAGCAAGAGCATTGCAAATTTCTGAAACAACTTCAAGCCAGACTGACAACCCACTTCCCCTGCTGTCCTCCCTTTGACCCCGGTAGTTCGAGATCTCTTGTCCGGAAAGTACGCTCCACAGTCGTTTTCGCCGCACGTACACTGCCCAGATTTCGTGTCTGCTGGATATTGTGTAGTCGCTCAAGGACAAACCGTCGTTGACTCTCGTCTTCAAGAGCTGTGCTGTGTCCAATCACGTAGAGAGGCCAGAGCACGCTAGCCGTGTCAGGATTGGGAAGAGCAGAGATACCCTCGATGATACTAGAGACGAGGCGTTGTTTGGTTCCCTTGGGCGATGGTATCGAGTGAGACGAACTGGAGTTTAGAGGTGATGACGACAGCGATGACGACGTTGACGAAGGCGGCGATGACATACTCCGATGGAGAGGTGGTAAGGGCGAAACGAATTCCCCGAGATTTTCATTAAAATAAAGTAGCGCGGTTAAACGTTTGATTTCCGCGATTTGAAGAATATAGCTGTCTGTAGGGGATGAATGTGCTGGACAAGTCTGCTGAAGGCTTTCAAGCGCAATCTCAATATCTTCACAACTGGATATCAAGTCACTTTCAGCTTTGGAGAACATCTAAATTTGAATTAGCTAGGTTTCGTAATATTTTTGTATTCGTCCCATTACCTTGGATTTCTTCCGAGTAAGAGCTGATATCTGGCTGATAAGCGACATCAATCGTCGAGAACAGCCAATAGTATTGTCGATCTGTGTATTGTTTCATGAAATGTAAATGGTAGCTCATAGATATATCGCAGTGAAACTCTTACCTCGTCAAGATTGTCATTCTCTAACCAGACATGAGATGGAACATCGTCATCCCACTGGTCCTCGCAGTGAGTTCGGCCAGTTCGGCTCATGATATCATGTGCAACAAAATACATGTTGAAGAATCGCTTCAAAGATTCTGCTTGTGCCGAGTATGCTGGAAGTTGACGTGTCATCTGCATGCCTATACGAAGATGAAAGAGCCAAGAAGAGGCACACCCATCAGTTCCATCGGTTATCTGCAACTTGTTAGAGAGGGTTTAAAGTAAAAGATGAATAATTGGAAGACTGACGTCATGAAAACACATCATCAAGATGGAAGCCACCGTTCCAAATTCCAACGTAGAAGATTTGATTTCCTTTTGTAATCCTTTGAGCGCTCTATCCTTGTACATGAAATCTTCCTGAGAGCATACGGTATTGCCGAGTAGGAAGAGCTGGTTGGCGGAAACGGCGAGAATAGTATTCCTCAGAGTTGTATGCGACAGCAGTGGAACCAATGACATGTACGGGTTGTTCGATCGGCTGAGCGAGCAACTCGGCCCAATTCCATGAATAAAGTAGTCAAGGAGATACCCTTCTCTATACGTATAATGACCGAAAGGGCTTCCCAAATGTCGTCTTTCCAGGTAATTGTTGTTCGCCAAATCATGAATGAAGCGCCCGCTCTTGACTGTGATTCCATCAATTTGAAGTAAGGTGTCGTTTGCACTGTCCAGATTCCAGCCATTATCTTCACCCGTAAAATCGTCACAAGTTGTGTTCAGCCATATCCATCTTCCAACATATTCTTCCAGAGGGACGCCGGTGAAGTCATCGTCGAGTTTTAGTACTGGCGGCTTTCGGATACGTGTGCAGCGTTTGGACCAGGTACCTGACAATATCACTTCCGTTAGCCTAGATTCCAAGAGCAACCGTGGATTATATATACCTTCTCGTCCAAACTGAATCCCTCGTTGAATAGCGTCTTCCCGAAAGAGAAGCTTGATACCCCGCTGGCATTTAAGACCTAGCCGCTGACATCGTCTACAGCTGGGTTTCTCCTCAGTGCATTGAACATGCTTTTCTAGTTTCGAATCTGTCAGCCCAGATTGCAATAGATGTGGTACCGGGGGGTTCGGCGGACAACCTTTGCATTGGAAACAGCCAGTTCTTCTTCGGTTCTCAGGCTGCTTTCGCTGGCGACTTGGCATACCTCCCCGCTTCGCTTTGACTCAAGAGGGCTCAGAATGGTAACTGACTGGAGCGGTCGGACCTCCGGAAATGGGACAGGATGATTAATCGACCGAGCATGCAGATGGTATTGGATGGGGGCGAGTCTGTGGGTGTATGGGCGACAACGTTTTGCATATAACGAAATGCTGAAGCTCTGAAGTTCCAGGTTTTTGGGGAGGCAGGGGATCGGGGTGTAATCATTAACTAGTTCCTCCCGAGCTGGCTGAGGTTCTAGCCCCGTGAGATATGCCGGCTCCCCAGATGTGCGCCCCAAGAGCAGGGCTGAAAGATTTGAAATTGGGTTTTGGAGAGCCAAGAGCGAAAGACATAGCAGTATGTAGTGTCTTTTGATCCGGAATCAAGGGAGCGGAAGAGACATGCAAAGACAGGTCCTCCGCCCGCCACTGTGAAGTTTAATGTCAGATCAACCCAGCTGGTCACCCAGATGTTCTGCGGACACCAGGTCGTGCGCCGCCGTCACCTTAGCGCTGACCCGGCACCGTCGGGCGACTGGCGATACCTGCTAGTGAATCAGACAACCAGGGCCCCAGGAAAACGGACCCCTTCGGGTCTAAAGAGGTGTCTGAGCGAGGCACTAAAAAAAGCAATGAGAAACAAGCGGAGGCCTTCGCTATCGCCAAGCAACTTGGCGTCTCCAGGCTGCAGTGCTGCTGCACTCGGGGATCGAAAGTCTGGACTTCTCGTGGCTTGCAAGATCCTTTCCCTTTGTGGACATGGCGGCAGCTTAATGCAGTCGACTGCAGCAAGCGAAGAAGCCAGGCGGCGATGCGCGGCGCCGCGGAAGGTATTATTATTAATATCGTGAGCCTGTCTTGAAAATGGACACTAAACACGCAGTCAATAATAATCTGGCTAGGCAGTGTAGCATGGAGATGAGCACTAACCAACGGCCGAGACGTCGAAGTCTGCTGCATCGCCTTGACTTTCCCCAGCGATGTGCGGGATACGGAGAATCAAACGCATAATTTATGAGACGATATTTTGAAGAAGACGGAAGAGAAAGAGAGAAGATTGGCGGTTGTGAGTCGTGAGAGGCAAGTGCCCCGATGGGGAAAGCGCCATCGCACACCGCCTCGGCCGCTTCAATGTTGTTGGTGCCTCAGGCAGAATTCAGAAACTATCCAATAATTCATTGGGCCAAAAATAAACAGCAAGAACGAGGCAAAAGAATCCACTAATAGCCATTAAACCAGGATCACAATCCCCACCATCCGCCTTGACGTCGCCGAGATTAGACCGGCGCCGTCGCGGCGGGACTGGAGCGCGGAGAGTGGGATCGATGATGCTAGCGTTCTTCTCCATGGTCATGTCATGTTTTATTGGTCTCTTTGTGATTCCTTCATGAATTATAAATATACACTGCTTCATTGGTAATGATAATCCTTTAACCATATCGTTCTTGCTCCACGGTGTTAGCAATCACGGCTTCCGTATTTCCCATTTCAGCAACCGCTTCCGAACTAGGCAATTCCAAAGGAATTTTCTATAATGATTACTTTAATTCAGCAAGCCAAAATAGCTCTAGTTGTTTGTTTGTAGATTTCTTTCTGAATCAATCTAGTGTGGACACAATCTTCGACCCCACCATCTGCATAATATTCGTTAAAGAAGTGGTCGAACAGACAGGTTTCACTGCCCGGATCTGCCGGGGGACATTTGAGAACTTTTGTCTTTATGGGTGCCTCTCTTGGTATATGAGATATGAGGTAGGGGGTACGCTCTATTCAAAGTATAATGATAGCAAGGTAAATTGAAATACAGACTAGCAAGTAAAACGAAGAAGAAAACAAATTACATAGCTTCATTACACTAGAAACAACCCAGCTAGCCTACAAAAGTTATTATGTTTCTAAAAACGTTTATACAAGCAACTTTAATTCTAACTTTCAATAAATACTCAGTCATTGAAGCCAGCCTTTTATACCAACAACTAGATGGGATCTAGCGGCCAAGCCGACTCGATTCGTGGATTTAGAAATCTCCATACGGACGCGATAGAATCAAGGCCTTGTCACCATTACCAAATAACTATGTACTTCAATAATACGTGGTCACTCGGATCGGCAAAGGAAAAAAGGCAATTGTGCCTTCAAATGCAATAGATCTAATACACTCGAGTCAGCAAGCCCAGGATGGTGCGCGTTATTATGTTGGTTTGCGTGAATATCACCTCACCTTTGCGATGTTCTAATTAGCGCCTATGTAAGACACTAGGAAATTATAGATCAAAGTGGCATACATCGGTCGGTATTCAGGAGTAGGGAAATATTTGTCTGTCCAAGTGATATCACAAGCGGGTTACGTCATGCTGAAGTAAGACAAACCTGTCATGACATTTTCTTGTTTAGCATCTTTTTTTTTAAAAAAAAGCAAAGGTGGGGGAAAAGTTGGCTTAAAAATTATCTATAGAAGCTGCTGGTTAAAGAAATACAAAGCCAATGTTTAACTGATTTCTTGGATATAAATATAAATATAAATATATATCCATATACTAGCACTCAAATGGAGCCCCAAATCCCGAGTACAGCAACCCGCTCCCCCTCCATTGCCTCATCTCTGGCCGAGTTCCTTAAAACACACCCAGGCCTCCATCTTGGCGGTGAAGCAGACTTTCATGAAGAGCGCAGACATCATTTGGAGGTCCTTGGTTTTCATGTTCTGCCAGAGGATAAGAAAGCGCCGATCGGCAACATGGAATTTGAGGGCGTCAGAGGACCTCATGGAACAATTCCAATCCGTCTATTCTATCCCAAAGCAGTATCAGATAAGGGAAATGCTAAGGACAAGAAAGTGGCTGCGCTGGTATATATGCATGGAGGGGGCTACACAGTTGGCTCGGTGGATGAATTTGAGAACGGTCTGAGATTGCTTGCCGAAGCCGCAGGTGTAATAGTATGACACATCCCATGATATGCTATAAGAGGCGATAAAGCTCTTAACAGACAACTAGACTGTCGGCGTCGAGTATCATCTCGCTCCTGAACACCGTTTCCCATCACAGTTAGATGAGTTTTCTGCTGTGATCGACTGGGCACAAGGCTCCCAGGGTCGGGACCGAGGGATCAACCCAAATCTCGTCTTCGGCGGTGGCGACTCTGCTGGAGGAAACATGACCGCTGCACTCGCTTTGCGCCGCCAAGATCAAAGGGTGAACAACATAGCTGGTCAAATCCTGCTATACCCCGAAGCACGGATTCCGTTTGACACGCTAGCGGCAGAAGAAAACAACACCGGAGGAAGTTTGTACTTGGTCTGTAATGGAATCTTTAGTTTCGCAGATCATTACCTTCCGAAATCGCCGTGCAACAAGACATATCCCCCCAGCCATCGCTACGTAAGCCCTGGCATGCAAAAGGCCGAGAACTTGCACGTAGATCTTCCGCCCGTCGCACTATTCACATGCGGTTGGGATCCGCTGAGAGATGTCGGAGTAGAGTATGGGAGTAAATTGCAAAAAGCAGGCGTGAGTGTGAAATGGCATCACTATGAGAATTTGACTCATGGGTTCTTGCAATTTGCGCCGTGGTCGAAGGAGTGTGCAGATGCTACATTGGATGTGGCCAACGAGTTAAAAAGGATGGCTTCTAATTGAGCCGAGACCTTCCATACCATGAGAGGGAAATTAAAGTATATGGTGCAATGGATGGACGAAGAGCGTGTCTGGCTTCTGTTTCCAACCATCAGACAACAGTTTGATACTTTGTCTAGCCAGTCAGGGAACACGTACTGAGGTGGCCGTTTTCCTATCCCATAACTTTAGGTAACACCTAAGTAAATGATATGATAAAAGTCACTCAATTACGTATGTGTTATTCTTCAATGTTATACGTAAACTGTAGGTATTCATATTTAAAGCTTGACTCAGCTCTGGCCGTTCTCCATGTCCCTTCGGTCCATACCCATTTCGCACTAAACTTGTATCCTCGCTTTAAATTCTACGACAACTTGAGCTGATAAAAAAGCCCTTGATATTGTCCTAGACCTGTGAGATTGTTTCATAGGTTTGCAGGAACTCTACATAGCTAGTACGGCCGGGTGGTTCGTGTACATAGATATACCGCAACTCGAAATTCACTCTATCGAGTCACAAGTTTCCAGATCGAGGGTCAGATCTCGCTCGAACTAGTTGACAATATCGCTCATGACTTCGTTAGGTTTATTGGTACCGCACTAGAGGCAAAAAATACAGCCTCACTGATGCATGAAACTCCCGTAGGGCTTCCTTGCTTAGAATGAAGACGCGAATGCGATAGGTAAAGTGCTTCATTGCATTTCAAGTTAAATAATCCTCGTCCGCGAGCCAAAGAACAGAGGCTTAACTACTATTCTAGCCATGAAGCAAAGGTCGAATGTCTAAAAAGCAACAAGGACAAGGATGATAGCAACTGAAGCCCAAAGGGCAGCGGTACTCTCTGGCTCTTGCCCCAAATACACCGTTGCTACCGTGAAGCTCACATTAGGAAAAGATAAAGCCTATATATGAGTTCTCATGTCAGCAGTAAGCTAACAATGCCGGGAGGATCGGAACACTTACTCCACGAAGAGTTGTTAAATTTCATTAGCATCACCTACTTCTTTTTATTTAATAAGAGATAGATATTAAGTGTAGGAATAGATCAGATATGATTATAGTAATATTTAACTATATTATATTAGATTAAAAACTTATTGCAGCGTGACGTTCAGCCCACTAGTGTCGCACATATTTTGTTAGTTTAATTGATTCCTACACAAATCTTATAGACTCTTTGTAGCGGAGCTTCTTGTAAGTTTTTTTTAACTATAAATGAAAATATTGAGATCTGTCTGCGCGCAGCTTCAAAGAACCTGGTGGGTATAGAGTTCTTCAATCGTGCGATACCTTGACGCCCCCGGCTTGGACACTCCATATTTTCCATCGAGCCTCCTCGATCACGTCTCTCTTCAGCCACAGCCCAGTGCGACGCTTGCGGGACTCTGTAGTCGAGCCGTGCGACGAGTCTTGCATGTTCTCTATATCCTTCCGTTGTCCCGTCTCCGTTTCGAGATCCAGCCAGTCAAAAAGAAGCCGAAGTTGCCAAAGGCGATCTTTTACTTCATCTGAGCCGGAGCACAGACCCGATGCTGAATCAATGGCATGCTGCACCGTGCTTTCGAGGACTAGGCGACTATCTACCGGGGATAGTCGAAGCCATGGTAGATTTGCTATGCCCCGGTGAGAAGGATGGTGGGGTCGGAACTGGAAAGCTGATGGCGGTAAGACCGACGATCGCTCTCTTACATCCAGTCCTTGCAGCGAAGGCAGCGCAAAGACCCAGTCCCAGAGATCGTATTGGGGCGTCTTGTATCGCCGACCCTGGGAGAGCAGTAGGGCAACGGGGTTAGGCAGATGACCCGGTCCCTTGGCTGATCGTGTCAGCGAGTTTGGGAGAATGTCTTGTGCTTCACTCAACCCAGATAGCGTCGAGGCAAAGACAGAGCTGCCAGACGGATCATACGTTGTATTCCGTCGTAAGTAGATGGATTGACCGCCATATCGGAATTTGTCGCGCAGACGTCCGTCTTTACTGAAATCGAGCACTAATGGCCAGTGATCTCGACCATGGATCTTGACTATCGCTAGCTCATCTAATTCGGGCAGCAAACACGGCGCAACCGTATCTTTTGTGGACCCGTCTTTCATAACGAGAGAAATAGGTGTTGATATCGGTCGCCTTGTGTCCACATCTCTGACAACCAGGCAGCGTGGTTCTGCTGCCAAAACCCAGAGGTGCCTGAAAGCCTGTAGATGGCATTTATTGTCTAAGACAGACATGGGGAATATCGGGTAGAAGGCACACATCATTGACGCAATTGCCAAGTTAGAAGTACCCAAGGTATAGTTCCCGCCACCTAGGAAGAGCAGCCCAACAGCCATGTGTGCTGCCATATGGCTGCCATAAGGGGTATCAGGGTCGACCCGGCCGTGAAGAGAACGTAGTCGCCGGAAAAGAGCCAAATCGCCAGTACCAGCCATAACAGCAGCTGCAGATATTGCCACGATATCCTGGCAGTGACGCACCGAGTTGCGCGCTAACCGGCCATCGTAGTGCAAAGCGGGAAGCCGAACGATGCGAATGAACTGATCGAGATATAGCAGCAACAGCTCTTTTGCTTTGGGTTCGCCTGAACCAGCATATCGTAGACCGAGTGCAAAGCAGAGACCGGCAATTATGTTGTAAAAGGGCATATCGTCGCTCGACAGGCGGCGGAATTCTGTAAGCTTATAACGTTTCCTGTACGCCGCTGGGATACTGCGGAGGAGCCACTTAGTATTTGGCTCAATAGAATCCCACATGATGATATGTCGAGCCATTGTCCGTAGCAGGAACAAGTCTGGCCGTACATAGTCGAACTGTACTGTTGTGTCCGGGATATCGATTTTACGAGCGATCGTCTCATCGTTTGTTTTCATGAAAATGATTGCGAGAGCAACTGTAGCACCGGCAGTAGCCCTGTCTAGAATATGAACCAAGTCCACGTTCTTCGTTCCTGCTGCCAAAGTGAGAAGCCGCTCGACCACTTGCATATCGCGTAACCCCTGAAGGTCTTTGCCTTTGCCAAGATTGATTAGGCCGAGAGCGAAGCCGGCGGCCAGTCGATAACCCTCATCACGTAGGTCGTCCTGCAAAATTGAACCGTCGTCTTGCTCAATATTCTCAATTTCAGACAAAAGAATCTCACTCATTCGCCGATGCTGGGAACTGCAATATAACAGCCCAATACCCATGACACCAGCTGTCTGCGTAAGCGGTGATAGATTCAATTCTGCCGCCCCGTGAGGCAACATTCGTGTAACATGGACTGAGAGCAAACGTGCGATGAGCGTATCCATCGTCCCTAGGTACGACGCTGACAAGCCCAACAAAAGTCCAATTGATGTCATTGTATGTTTGGGAGTCAAGTATTTAAAGGCAACCCATTTGGCTAGGCTCTTTAAGTGTCCGTTCAGGCCAAGAGCAAGCAAGAACCCCGCATGCCTGTTGGTCAGTTCCTGAGGTTTGTTATACAGAATCCAAGAGGTATCGATGCCCCGGGAAGCTCGAGAGATGGCAAGTCCCGTGGCAGCACCGTTATGGAAGAATGCCCAGCAAACTTTCTCTTCATTGAAAGCGGACCTATCGGCACTGATGGTGACATTTGATGGCTTCATGACGCACTGTAAAGAAAACGATGGTATTGGTAGCTTTTCGGTCAATAAAGGCGAACGACCACTAAACATAAACATAGCCCGGCCAGCAGGAACGGATAAAGTCCTCAAAGTAACCAGCTGGACAACCTCTTTTTGGGCTTCAAGGAGATCGGAATCGGACCAGTCTGGCTCTGGAATGCATTGAGCCACTGGAGCCTTGGACTGGTTGAGAAGCTTGGCTGCTTCCAGAAATCGCCAGTCCTCCCTGAATATCAGTCTTGTGATAGATATACGGTCAGCTTCAACAGAAGCCTCAAACGAATTTGCAAGTTCAAACTCTAACGTGTTGACGCCGATATGATGGACATCGCGGACGCAATTGTGGGTTGTAGTAAGCTGCATCTTAGAAGCTGGTAGAGAAACGGCTTCAGTTTCCATAGATAAATGAAGATCATCTCGATCAATGAGTTCCGCCAAAGCGGATGTCCATGATGCTGGAGGCTCCATCTGGCAGCGCACGATTGTTTCGAATAACGGTGCACTTACACCCTCAGGAAACGTTTCAATGACATTATTTGTCAAACCCCAGCGGAGAAATAATCTGACCTTATCAACGGCAGTAGAAGTCCGAGTCACTTCAGAAATGTAGCCGTTGATTGCCAGGGTTCTGGGGGTGAGTCTATATACATCAATCCACGAGCTGCCCTTACCAGGCTTCCGATCAGTGGCAGAGACAACGTCAAGGAGTGTGAAAAAGGGACGTGCTGGTGTTTCGAAAATTGCACTCTGCAGGTGATCAAAAATAGAGGGTGGGGAGAAAGGCTCCGAGGGAATCTCCAAGCTTGTTATTTGGTTGTCTTGGAATTCCCAACAAGACATCGTAGCCATTTCCGTGCCATAATAACCGTCCCCTTTCCAGGTCCATGATTCCCATCCCACCCACCTACCGATCTGAGCCAGAATGGGCGCGAGCATCCCAGTCTCATTGTGTGAATTTTCGCTCTCGTGGATGGAAAGTTTTTGCTCTTCTCGTAGTAGGTGAAGACCGACGAGAATGCTGCACAACGCCATACGTCGTGTATTCTGACTTTGACACAGAGCAGTGGGAAGGTATCCCTCGGAGCCAGAAGCGGCCTCGCCCTGAGGGCTTTCGAAAAATTCACGGGCAAAATCCACGCAACGGATTACATATGAGTTTCTCAATTGATCGGCCTGTTTTGTAAATGGTTGTTGCTCCATCGGAGGTGATTCGTCGCTATCATCGCGATTCGTATTTGAGACCCAGGACCACGAGCTGCTCATCATCCACGATGATGTGACCCCAGAAGACCCTGCCATAGATTTGACCATGGATTCCCAGCTCTCCTGATCGACATGGCTACCACTGCTAGATCGCAAAAGACCTTTCTTGCGTCTTTGTTTCCCTGCACTTGGGGTACGAGAAGAATGTGAACCGATGAAACCGACCGCCATCGTAAAGAGCACAACAACAAACGCGGTCCATTCCAGATCATTTTCCTCCGACTGTTTAAAGTATAACCATCGCAGTACTTCCAACCAGGCTGTATAAAGACCGTCAGCAGCGCGAAGAGAGTCTCTGAGGACGAAACGACAGACGTCTAGAGCCTTTTTGACGAGAGGGTTCTTTGGCTGAAGCTGGATCACAATATGATGGCGACGATTCTCAGAGTCAAACAAATCTACTTTTCCACGTGAAGAGGAGTGTCCAACCCCCACCAGCTTTAAATCTTGGTCGTTGATAGTTCTCGTCAGACCAGTATCCTGTGTTCGACTTTGAAGAACAGACAATCGGCTTGGTGTATGCATCATCAAATTTGCTGGAAGGTCGATTTTGATCGGTGGGCTCCATGGTGACTGCAAAGTCAACTCTCCTTTGCCATCCATGGTAGAGGATAAAGCCAATATCCTTGATATATCTCCATCCACGATCTTGCACGCATCTATCACACCAGGAGCATGCCGTATGCTTGTTGCTTGGACTACCATCGTTTTTGGGGCCTTCCTTTGTGATCGCCTTTGCCTGCGGGAAGAAATAGCCTCGTTATGAAGAAGGCCTACATTCTCAATTTTGAGATCCACAACGACAAGCGATTTGGAGCTTTTGTCAAGTAGGCAGA
Organism: Talaromyces islandicus; assembly: GCA_000985935.1. Lineage (NCBI taxonomy): Eukaryota > Fungi > Ascomycota > Eurotiomycetes > Eurotiales > Trichocomaceae > Talaromyces > Talaromyces islandicus. The sequence goes on along the minus strand of CVMT01000001.1, from coordinate 2,929,193 downwards.
GTCCGATATTAGTGGGGTTGCTGGCTTTGGATCGACGCGTTTCATCGGACCGCAATGTGAATATCTTGGGTTTCTCGGAATTTCTTCTCAGCTCAGAGAAGGAAAGACTGCCGCTCGATACGGCGGAAGAGAAGCTTTCAACTTTATGCAGCATCATCTCTTTTGGCAGTTCAGAAATCGACCCTGTCAGGCCCATGCTCTCAAAGCCTTCAAAATCACCACCATTGTTGAGTTCCTCAAGAAGACGGTCGACGGGGGCCTCTAGGAAACCACTTGTGGCGCTATATACTGAAGCGTTCCCAGCCAGAGAGCTCCTCAAATTATGACCAAAGCTAGCTCGGTTGCTATGTGCGCCTATAGATTGTCGAAGGCTACCGTGGTTCGTTGCAACCGCGGGGTTTCCTGTGGCAAGATCGGAGAAAGTCGTTCTATCTTGACTGGTCCCTAGATCTGCTCTCGCCAATAATGAGCTCACACGCCTTGAGTTCTTTGAAGGGCCACCCATTTCTGCGAATTCTTGGCCCATTTGAGAGGCAAAATCGGCTGGCTCGGAGTTGTCTTCGTCCTGGAGCGCTTGTGAGAACGAGGGACCGGATATATTTCGATTCATGCTGAGACTTTCTCTGATCCCGGAAGGACGAGCAACTGGTGTTGATGTGCCTGGTGTCATTCCAAAGTGAGAGCTGCGTCTTTTGGAGCGCGCCCCGCTAGGTGCTGGCTTTTTGCGTTGCTTCGACTCGTGGTCGGTGGCATCCAACTTATAGCGGGCTGTCCAGATAGTGTATAGACCGGTCTTGGTATTCATTGTTATTACTATGACTAGGGGTGGGCCATCGGACGTAGAGTTATCTCCTGATATTTCATTGGCGCTAGACACGTAAAGAATTTCATCCGCGCGGTCTAGAGCATCGAATCCATTAGTACGGTCTGACTGGTTCGAAACGACTAAGCCCATTTCTGCATGAGGATCTGTCAACGAAAATGTCCGAGGCATGTCTGGTTCTCTGGATCTTTTCGACGGCCGAGACGGGGTTGTAGATGCCAAAGTAGCGGATAACAGAGCGTCGTTACCCCTTGATAGTGATGCAAATGACTGATTTAGCTGGGACTCCGGGAAGTACTGCTGTGACATGAAAGAGTTTGGAGGTGCTATAACGGATAGTGTGTCTGTGTCGTCCGGCAATTTGCTCTGGAAGACCAGCCCCCGGGGCGAGGCAAAAACATAATCAACTTCGAATGGTAAGGGTATAACATGACTGTTTCCGGCCAAGAAAAAGATATGTGCTTGGGTTTTAAGAACAACGACCAATGCTTTCGAAGGGTCATTGAACATGCGGAGGCGCCCTCGTCCAGTCTGTCTTTCATTCACATCGACAATCGACTCTAGATCGTTGGTGTTGGCTTTTGTTCGTTCCCGAGGCTTTACTGCAGGCAGTGCATGAATATGAGGTATGGGTGCTCGATGAGTATTCTGATCGGTGTCCTGCGAGCATATTGAAGGAAATGATGTGAGCACAGCATGCCGAATCTCCTCTTTTTCGATGTCTAGCTTGAAAACGCGCTTCACGACACCTCCGCGCGACCAGACGGCGCAATCCTTGGTGTAAATGACATCGTCGTCTCGGCCCGGTTCTTGCGGTATCCACGTATAGTCTTGTTGCGCCGGTTCTAGAGGCAGGAGGCCTTCAGCAACGAGGAAGGGCAATGCGGGGGGTTCGTGCAGGCCAAGGGATTGCACTGATGCCATTGTTGACGACGCTGTTGAGAAGGGCTCGATGTGAGGTTTGCAAGACTGCCCTCCATATGGGAAGCATTCATCGTAGGGCGATTGCTGGCTGGTCTGTCGGGGCGATGTTGTGCGCTATGGGATGAAGGTTTGTTATTTTCGCTTTGTTTTGCTCTTGCTTCATGCTGGACCTCCCGCCTTCCCGCTGTGCGGAGACCGCGACGGCGACGCACTTGGCGGCCGAAGCTTAGTTTTCTCCAAATCACAATCACTCCTGCGGAATTTCCATTCACACTTCCATTTCTCTTCACATCAAGGCCCCCAAGGGCAATGCGCTGATCCTGAATCTCGAACATAACGATATTCAGCTGCTGCCGCCACCATGACAAGCTCCTTCGCGAAGCCCATGGTGCGTCGGAGGGACAATGGCCTGCAGCTTAGGTAGGCCACCCTGATGTTTGATCTATGCCCTTTGTCAAAAATTAACACTGTTATGCAGCTATAGCCTACCTCATCGCGTGTTCGCTGCGAAGCCTTACCCCGTGCTCGCCCCAAATGGCTCGACAATAATCGTCTATGGTTACGACAACGGTATTCGCATTGTGTGGAGAGGGGGTCGACCGTTTCTTCCTTCGCCTATCCCAAAGGAGTCGCAAACAGAATCCTCTGTTGCGAAGCCCAGCAAAGCTCAAGATAACGACGATTCTATTATGATCATTGATTCGGATGACGAAGAGCCGGCTCCTGCTCCTTCACATACCCAAAAAGCTGTCGAGTTCGAGCTCTTCGAGGACCAAGAAACTGAGATCGACCCGTCACATCCATACGAACCGGTAATCCGCCATGTGGACGTACATCTTGGTTCAAAGACACTTGATCTAGCTGTGCCTTCCCTACTCCCTGAAAAGGCTCGCTCATTGGGTTATACTGTGCCTCCGGTCTTGACAAAATCAATTGTCGTCACAGCAGTTTGCGCCGACTCCAAGCTGAGAATTGTAACTTTGCCACTTTCACCTCCACATCCGAGCTCGCAAACGACCGATCTGGAGATTGAGGCAATTACCCTTGATGCTACAGTCTCTCATAATGAAATCCCGAAGGGTGTCTCAATCACATTTACGCGTGATGACGAGAACGGGGAAGATTCTATTCGCACACGCCAGCGACAGTCGCATCGCCTAGATACTGAAACGGGCAAATGGGAACTACTGGTTGCTACTCATGCTGCGGAAGCTTCTGGTACATTGCTCTTATATCGTATTCCTGTTGGGCAAGATTATACGATTGCTGCCAAGGACGCGCGACTTGTGCAAACCCACTATTTACCTGCCCCTGCAAAAACAATTTCTTTCAATCCATTCTCATACTCCTCCACTCGCTATTCTAATCTGCTAGTTTCGTTTCCCGATGGATATGTGAAGATTCTGGGTTGCTTGCAATATTCTAACGAGGGTCGGCGTACCAAAGATGATGACGCGCCTGAGCCAGATGGTAAATGGCTTATTACCTTGTATGCTGGATTTGAGCAGTCTCCAAAGGATCTTGGCCGGAGGAAAACAATAGTCGATGCCGCATGGGTCCTTTCCGGAAGAGCCATCATGGTGTTGCTGGCTGATGGCGAATGGGGGGTCTGGGATACCGAAGGAGCAGGTCCAGGCTCAGAACCAGGACCTCTTGTCGGACAATCTAGTGTACGTGGTGTTTCTGGCGGCTCTTTGACGGTATTCTCAGTCAGCGGGCGCATTGTTGGCGGTCCTCAGTCGAATAAATCCCAAGGCGCCAGCAGCGGGGTCCCAGAGCAGCGAACTAAATTTGCTCCCATGACACCTTCAACGAGACGTGTCCGCGAAGATATCTTGTTTAGGGGAGCCCAAACTCCGACCGCTCCGTCCCTACATGGCGAAATTTCTGTTGTCCAGACCAACTCGTCACGAGCAGCACTTCCAGAGGAATCGATCTTGATACGCCACGGAGACCAAATTGCAACAATACCTAGTCTTCTCTCCCTGTGGAGGAGTACAGTTAAACTATCTGGAACGCTTGAGGCGTCGAACCGCTCAAGAGTGTCGACACTAGGGGCTGTCAGTTTGCTCGGCGAGAGATTGACTGGAGTAGCTCACCTTCCAGCTGCTGCGAGACCTGAACGTAACTGGGATAAACAAGAATACGACATCCTCATCACAGCTGAACATCGCTTGATTATTCTCGCTCCAAAGCTTTTGGAGTCAGAAACTTCTGGGGCAAACTATTAACCGCACGAAGCTCGTATATCTTGCCCGGTAGAAAGTGGTTGCTTCAGAGGAAGCAGAAAAACATGGAATGCGTGTATGGCAGGTCCGGCATTGTTTCCCATTAATTATCTAGTATCTCATGGGCTCTGGGAATAACAGATTTTTCTTAGCATTAAGTTGATAACTCAACGGTTGTATGATAATATTTTAGTGCTCACGATACACGTATCAAGAGGATTTTCTGTCTAAACAAGGTACTTTTCATGGCGATAGAAGGAAAAAAAAAGGAAAGATTGACCGGTTTCATCTCTTCCCCGATTTCGATAGCCTGATAAACCCTGATCTTCATTAAAATTTATGGACTTTCCTTGCCTTTGTGATTAGTCCACCAATCTCCTGACGATATTTAACCGTCAGCTCGACACGGGCAATTTTCTCACGATATTTTTTCAGTTTGGCTTTTCTCAACTCTGATACGTCTTTTCTCGGCCTTGGTGCTCTTCTCAAGCTCTTCTTTGCGGACCCGTTGGCCTGGGGTGAGGTCACTGTCGCTGGCGGTCGTTTTGAGTCTTTCCCGACGTTCTTCATCATCGGCAGCTTTGTCATCCTCAATCTATATAGTGGCAATGTGTTAGAGGTTGCTTTGACCGGTTTCGTATGATTGTATTGGAGTCATACATTACTCATCCCCTTGAAGGTCAGCCACAAGAATGAATGATTAGCCTGTGTCTTTTAAACGGGTGCGAGAGAATGTATAGATATGCAGTAACTCCACCATGGAACCCAGGTTAGCTTTCTCTTCCTTTGATTTGTTATTAACTATCCATTTTGTCGGTGTATTGTACAATACCATTCATCACTATTTACCTCTTTGACGCGGGGGACGTTGTGGAGCTCCAACTCTCGCTCCCCAGAGCTTTTGATCATGGTGGCGTCTTGATCTAAACCTAGAGTTATCACTCGTGCGCTCAATTTAAACTATCCACACGCGAAATAAACAATAACCGTGATAGCAGGCATCGGATGTCAATATAGACATCGAAAAATCCACGGTTTCGATATTTACTGTTGACTGGGGATGCGAAAGCGGAGGACCAGGGGGAGGCCGTGTTGGTAGCTGTATCTAATATATCAGCGACAAGATACTTAACAAAACATAACTGGATGAAATGAGGTGCGAACATTGACGATTTTACTTACCCACTGGTGCAACTGTTGGATGAGTGATCGGAGAGGTTCAAAAAGTGAGTGCAGTGGCGAGGGAGAAAAAGGAAGAAGATGAATATAGTGAGAGAGAGAGAGAGAGAGAGAAAGAAGGTCCAGTGATATGGACAAGTCGCATCCAAGGTCCCGCACACACGTGCCCTGCTGCTTTACCTGCCGGGGGAGGAAGGAGTAGTTGGCCGGTATACATTCACTTCTCGCCTTACAATGTTATCCAACTACGCCCGCCATTTATTTTCTTCTCTGTCCAGAATTATGCTGTTTCTGTTGACCGATGATAACTTGTTTGTTCTGGCAGGAGACGTCAATGTGCCAGGAAAACCCTGTGTTGATGGGCATCATATTAAGTGTTGGTACACTACGTGTTCAAATTGTATCATACAAAGATACTTTATGTAGGTATAAATTGGACGGCTGGTTAAAGTAACATCCAAACCTCTACTTTGGGATGTCTGATTACGAGATTTTCTTTAGGTTAATGTACATGTAACAACGGCATTTGGAAAAACTCCCAAATTGATCTACCGGCCAACCTTCATAATCTTCTCAACAATGTCCAATCCAGTCAATTTCTTGAATGTTCCATCTAAAACCCCAAAAGGCAAGAATCCAACCACCCAGCCAAGCCAAGCCTGCTCACCCCTGTATATGATAGTAGGCGGTTTCTTCTTCAGTAAATCCTTCACAACGGCATTTGCCCATACCTGCGGCGGGGTTCCAAGTCCAACAAACATTTCCTGGCTTAGCGCCTTCTCGACGACCTCTCTGGCTGGGATATACAACGAGGTATCGGGAAGTCGTGAAGGTTTAGCTTCTTGCCCATTCTTTATCAAGTTGGAGCGGACGAGGCCGGTTTTCATATCCACCACAGTAATCCCCAAAGCTCCCAATTCAAGTCGAAGTGTATCAGAAAGCTTGGCAATGGCTGCCTTGGATGCGGTATATACTCCTTGAAAGGGCACTGTAATGGTAGAGGCTAATGAGGTATGGTTGACAACAACTCCTCCATACGAACTCTTCAGCAGCAAGGGAAGAAAGACCTGTGTAACTTCGATATAACTCCACACATTCAGGTCAAATATCTTCTTTGCCTCGGTGATATTAAGATCTGAAAGAGTCATGAGATATTCAGCACCTGCATTGTTGACCAAAATATCGAGGCTGGGTAGTTTGGAGGCCGCATTTTGGATAGATTCTGGCGACAGAACATCGAGGATCAACGTCTCGATACCAGCAGATAAACATTGGCTTAATTTGGCACGGTTGCGTGCTGTAGCGTAGACTTTAAGACCGGCGGCGTGGAATGCCAGTGCAAGCGCGGCGCCGAGACCGCCATCAGAACAGCCAGTTACGAGAACGCTGCGTTGAGAAGACATATGGAATCGGATTTTAAGGCGAATATTAAAGGGGTAGACCTATTTGGATCCATGTATCCATGTTGAAGCGGAAACATGAGGTCATTTATGGTTCTACACGCACTAAGTGAGTCCCCAGGCTTACGCATTTCGGGGGAATAGTACATATAATGTCAACATATGTAAATATTTCAAGGAACGGTGGATGGTGCTACACTATGACCTGTCTTCTGTGGTAAGTTTCGCCGAGATTGTAATCTGATTACTGATAAATGTACGGGATACGATTATGTCCACAACCCTAACCTAACTCTAAGTCTATGAATTCAAACGTAAAATGTTGAAATCTTACATAGTAAACCTGCCGAGTTCTCCATAGAGCCGTCGAGACCCGACACACCCGGAAAAAAATTGGCTGGATAAAACATATTTATATGTAAATAAACAAGGAGTCTATTATCGCGAACTCTCGCTGCGGTAACGCTTTCCTACTCCGAGTCGGCACGTAATCATCCCGAGCGGGTCAGCATGTCAACTTGTAGAAAAATATCCACAGGAATCTTTGAGTCTATAGTTATAGTGCCACAGCTATGCGGGAATATTGATTGATATTTTTAACACCCTCCATATTATCAGATGAATCAAAACTCGAAATTTTCAAGTCGGGTATCATGCTCCGAGAAATTATTTTGCATCATTGCACTGCCGACTTCATCTTGTAACACCCATCAGCGCCACCATGCAGCAACAACTCTACGCCGGCTTCAAAATCAATATCGATAGCTTTATGTAAGGGCGTCATTCCATTGCTATCGCAGCCATCAATCAGACTCTGATCATTTGAACAATGTTTCAACAGAGCTTTCAGTATCGACACTCTTCTATACAAGACTGCCCAATGAAGCGCCGACCTGCAGTGACCGTCGGCTCGACCTATTTGTGCACCATGTGCGAGAAGCACCGAAACAACATGTTCGTGGCCACTGATAGTGGCATGAATTAATGCAGTCAAGCCTTCGCTATCCGGCTCGTCGTAGTCGACGTTATGCTGCAACAGCATGCGTACAATCCGATCATTACCGTTCCTCGCAGCTATATGGAGAGGGGTGAGAAAACCTGGGCTAGAAGTTGGTTGCTTGTCTTCCTCGGCATCTCTTGAAATAGAAGGCGATGAGATCGTAGACTTGTCGGCGCAGGATGTTGGTACAGAGCCCTCGAAACTTTCAGGCTTTCCTGTATCGCCCCTGCTGACACTTCTATCTTCCTTCTCCGAAGAATAAGAGTCATTTTCAGGGAAACCTCGGCCACCTGAAGAGAATGGCACGGAGACGCTGCTAGTAAAATTGAAGTCCACTTGCGACGAAGCAAACTTCACATTATGCATATTCGTATGATCTAGAATTCCCAAAAGACCGTTGCTACCTGACAGTAGACATCTCACACCAAAGCCGTAAGCTGCCTGGACAGGATGGGCTGCTGCAGAGGTCTTCGTGCTTGTATTTGCGATAGACGTGCTGACTTCAACCGAGCTGGTGGAATTAAGTGATACATTCACATCTTTCTCGACGTGAATACTAGATGAGTTTGGCGGGCTCGGAGAAGTGACGTGGACATGGGGTTCTGTCGTCGCTGTCGCAGTTGTTGTCACCAACTTTCTCTCCTGAGCCTGTCTTTCTAGAGAGAGTGAATAACAAATTAGTTGGAAATTACAATGGAAGAACTAGGCCGCCAAAAAAAAAAAAAAAAAAAAAAA
>CVMT01000001.1:2873269-2920879 GCA_000985935.1 Talaromyces islandicus | reverse complement strand
AAAAAAAAAAAAAAAAAAAAAAAAAAGATTAGAAAAAACGAGATAGGAACGCATTCTTAAAATCGAAGGGGCTTCAAATGGTACTAACGGCGAAACCTGCGCTGAGCCATGCGATTCTGAGCTCGGCGACGGTCAATATACTCTTTGTTGTCTTTTCGCGGCTTCATGGTGACATATGCTGTTACTTATGAAGTCGAAACCCCTGGATCCGGGCAATACTGGAATTAAATTGAGAAAGTTAACTGGGAACTTTTCCCCGATTTTTCCAAGATGATGCGGGGGTTTGACTGTCCACAGTGAAAAATGAAGGAGGATTGCGCCTTCTGTGTTAAAACTAACTAGTATAAGTTAACTTAGGTGATAGCCAGGCGGTAGTGCCCAGATTGTACTTGACTTTGGTTTAGTTTATCTGGGTTTCGCTCAAATAGTTAGTTACTTGGTCCAGCTTATAAATCGATTACAGCGAGGCTAAATTAACAGCCAATCACGATGACACCGGCAACAACCAACCTACGTTGTGAGGGGACCTCGCAGTTCCAATTAAACGCCCGGCAATTTATAATCGAATACTTTTTACTACATATCCATAATGGCATTTAGCACTGTCTAGCCATGAAGTCCGAGTGTGCGTTTACGCATCAACTCCCGTCGCTCCTGGTCTTTCACTGTTTACGCATCGTGGTTAGCATTATCGATTTGCCCGGGGTAGAGTCACTGGAGGCTTTTCAATACATACCACGGTCCCATGTTATGAAATCATTCAGACTCGATCCTCCCGGAACTAATGGAAGTACTGGGACTTTTTGATCGGTAACTACCTCGAGCAGTGCTGGTCCCTCAGTGTCGATCAACCACTTCAGACTGTCAATGACCTCATCCGGGTTAATCACACGCCGGGCTTGTACACCCATAGCCGTGGATAGCTTTACAAAGTCCGGATTCTTCTGGTGACAGTGAGCATAGCGATCCTCGTAGAAGAGGTTTTGCCATTGTGTAATCATGCCCTGTTCTTCATTGTTAAGAATAATGACCTTAACTCCAATATTAAATTGCGCAGCGGTTGATAGCTCGTTCAAGCTCATGGCAAAAGATGCATCACCATCAATATCAATAACGAGGGCATCGGGTTTAGCAGCCTTGACTCCTATTGCGGCAGGGAGGCCATAGCCCATTGTCCCAAGGCCTCCGGATGTGGTGAGAGTTCGAGGGTAACGCCATCGGAAATGTTGAGCCACCCACATTTGGTGCTGGCCAACGCCAGTTGAGATGTAAGTACGGTCTTTTCGGTCGGCCGTGAGATTGCTTAGTTCCTCGACGAGAGATTGTGGCTTAATGAACCTGGAACGTTCGGATTTCTCGTAGTCAGATAAAGGCCATTTCAGCTTCCAAGCGTTGATCTGATCAAACCAGGCCTGGCGCTCTGACATTGAAATTTCCTGAATTTGAGGTATCAATGACTTCAGATTCACACTAACATCACCCTCGACCGCCTCTGTGGCCTGTAGGACTTTGTTAATATTTTTGGGCATGATCTCAAAGTGGACGATGCCGCCGCATCCCTCCTTGCTAGCAGTGTGAGCCTTGGGAGCGAATTTTGCCACGTTACAAGTAACGCGCTCGTCGAAACGGGCACCCAGAGCAATGATAACATCTGCATTCTGGATAGCCATGTTGGCATAGGCAGATCCATGCATTCCCACCATATGAAGTGACTTTTCATCGAGCTCGTCGAAAGCCCCGAGTCCGTGTAAGGTGGTTGTCACAGGAATCGACGCCTTGTCTGCCAGAAGTTTCAATAGTCCAGGACCACCCTCGGAGCAGTTAACACCATGGCCGGCAAGGATAACGGGGGATTTTGCGTTGTTAATTATCTCAGCCGCTCTTCGAATAGAATTGTCAAGCTGCTTCTTTACTAACCCCATAACTTGGCGAGCCGCAGCATTCGCTGGAGGAAGGCTTGACTCTATAGGTATGACTTTCCTTAGGATACCACCAGTGATATCTCTAGGGAGATCGACCAAAACAGGGCCTGGTCTCCCGCTGGCGGCAATTTCAAAGGCTTCATTTATTCTCTTTGGTAACTCGGCTATGCTCTTGACCATGACGTTCCATTTAGTGCAGGCTCGCGAAATTCCAACAGTATCAGCCTCCTGAAAACCATCACTTCCAATGGCAGTAGTCGCAACCTGTCCCGAGAAGACAACCATCGGGACCCCATCAGCCAACGCGTCAGCCATTGGGGTCACTACATTGGTGGCACCTGGTCCGCTTGTCACGAGAAGAACGCCAGGTTTCCCCGAAGCGCGAGCATAACCTTCCGCCATATGCCCTGCTCCTTGTTCGTGTTTTGACAGAATGAAGTCGAAGTTTGGTGAGTTATAAATGGCGTCGAAAACGGGGAGGATCGCACCGCCAGGATAGCCGACTGCGCAGGTGAGCATCACGCAACGTTCAAGTCGAAGAGTCGCCACATACAGATCTGTTTCACATTATGTCTTCTCATCATTTCGTGGAATATTTCTCCTCCTGTCATTCCGATGAACCTGGTTGTTTTGACTGCCATTAGGGTGCTGTGCCCAGTATTGACGCGGTTACATACATACGATTCGTCCATTTTGTTGTGACGAGAGTTAACGAGCGGGTGAACATCGTTCCTATCCTTGTCTATTTTCACGTTGAAAGGGATACTGTGCGTCAGATGTGTCTCACTGAGAGAAAATTAGTATGTGCGAGTCAACTGTGTGTCAGGTCCTTGTCTGACACTTTGGGGCGAAGTCACTGATGGTGAAAAAAAGAGAAAAAAAAAGAGAACGCACAGAGCTGTGGTGGTAGACCTGTATCTAATCTTTGAGACACTGGAGGCATTGAGATGAAATGGCAATGGACGTAAGATACTCGACTCCGACTGGGACATAGACCTCCTGAGTGCTCGCGCTGTTGATGGTATCATTTTTCTGTTATCAAAGGTGAGGGTCAATTGACCGTGTATACACAGCGCCGATAAAAGTGGGAAAATGACTGGAAGCAAAAAAGAAGGAATTGAACAAGATAGTGAAAGCTAAGATGATTGAGGGATGACGGCGAAGGATTGTCCAAACTCGAAAATCGAGTGTGACTCACTCATGTTTGGTCACATGATCACTAGAAGAACTTGAAGCTACCAGCGTTGGTTTCTCCAGGAGGTGTACATGATTTTGTGCGTAATTTGTTATAAAGCTATTTACGTAGATCTGATATACTTGGGCATACTAAGTTTTTAATTTCTAAGGTCAAGGTCTAGTATGAGTGATATTCGGAACCGGCTCTCATCCACTAGATGACAAGTTTTCAATTGACCCATCTAATTGTTTTTCACTTTGAATGTAATATTAACTCTCAAACCAATGGCTATCTTAATTAGCTGTAAACATATTACTGGTCAACGGACTCTTACGTTATTGGCACAGTTTCCCATTTCGGCAATAGGTAGGAAGAATTCGATTTCGATTTACTCGTTCACAAAGAGCAGAGGTAATAAACCTAATTACAGAAACAATTTTATATAGGCATAATTTATATAAGTAATAAGAGACACTATTTCCAGAGTACCAGTTGGCGAGTCGTGATACACACATTTTGAAGTACTCGGTTTCAACAAGTTACCCAATAATAACGTCTTGCTGCGCTCGATTAAAAATGGTATTAGAACCAAGAAATTTTCAAGCTGCTAGAGCTCGGTAAGTCCGTGATAGTTCAGCTAAACCTCAAGTCTTGTCTCTTTCTCCATCTCAGTTTGGATACTGTTGTTCCGGAGAGGGATCATGTCGCTGTCAGCTGTGGCTTTGGGACGATCGAAAATGACGGCAATCTCTTCCCACAGGCAATCTTTGGTTTCTGGAAAGAGAAAGTAGACAATTCCGAGAAACGCGAAGAGACAACCAATATATACGAAGTACAACTTCCAGCTCAAAGCGTTGAATGCGAGTGGGTTGATGTATTGACTGAGTGAGGCTGCTGCGGCGTCCACGGTGAAGAAAAGCGAAACTCCCTTGGATCGTAAATAAAATGGCAAAATATCTAACGTGTAGGAGACGGAAATGGTGGAGCAGGCCATGTTGTAGCCCGCGTAAAAGAGAAATAGCATTGGCAAAACAGCCACGCCTGCAGAGATCAAGTGCCGCTCAATGAAGATACCAGAAAGGCAGGTAATTAAGGCGAAGAAGAAAAGCATAATGGACATGGAGCTTAGCCAGAGTGTTCGCCGACCGAAGCGTGTCGATGCCAAAGCGCCACATGCAGATGTGGCTGCGTTCCATATTTGTAGGCCAAGGTTGACTGATGCTTGAGCTCTAGGATTGTGGACACCAATAGATCGAAGAACTGGGGCGAGGTAAAATGTGATGAGACCTGTGATTAGTAAGTATTAGCTGTGATATAATTTTAGTAGAGTATTTTTGATGGGGGTTCATACAGTTTCCAACCCACTCGGACATGATACCAGTAAAAATACAAATTGATAAGCGGTGTAAGTTGCCCTTGGTTTTGAAAAATGCGCTCCAACCGGCCTGGTCTTTCATGGTGGCCTCTCGTGAAATGCTAGCAACCATTTCCTGTAGTTCCTGCTGTACTATAGGGTCATTCTTGTTCCCACTCCCGTGGTAATCAGCCAGAACAGATAAGGCTTGCTCCTGTCTGCCCTTTGCCACAAGCCACCGGGGGCTTTCGGGTATAATGCAAAGGCCTATCAACTGGATAGTTGGGAAGAACGCCTGCAACAAAAAGGGCCACCTGTATGACCACTGTCCATCAACCGAAAGCATACTAATTATCATAACCCCCGACAAAATCGCGCCCCAATACCAACCTGTTTGATATAGAGCTGTGACAGCGTTACGATACCTAGGATGGGCAACGTCTGTTATGAGACTGGGTGCAGTAGATTGCATGAAACCTGCCCCAATGCCGAGCATAACCCTTGTCCCAAAAATCACCCAAATCTTTGCGTAAGATACTTCGATGATCGTTGCGCAAAGCATGATGATGCATCCTGTCCTAATAGATATTTTTCGGCCAAAGTGATCGGCTACATGAGAACCGGGGATGAAGGAACAAACACTGCCTAGAGCAATAGCGCCGATTATCAAGCCCAAGACGGATTTGCTCATATCATCTGTCAACCGGACAACTGTTTTTTTCCAAAAAAGTTAATTTTAATAACCTGACACAACAATAGAACAGTAAAAAGAGCTTACATTCGGGAAGCATCAAAAGGCCATTGATCTGGCAAAGATTGTATCCACTCGACGCTGATGACGCGAATGTCAACAAAATACCGATCTGAAGACGCACTGCATGGTTTAACATCCTTTCCCTAAGAAATTGTATTGGTGTTGAGGATTCCGTCCAAGATGCTGTCAACGTGATGACGGCTATACCTCTAGCAGGCCGGAAAAGACATGGGTAAAAAAAAAAGAATTCTTTCACAATATAAAATTAATACGTAGAAAAAAAGAAAACAGAAAAAAAAAAAATAGTTTATGGTAATTAAACTATTAAATAAACGTCTGAGCTTCTGTAGAACTGGCCTCTTAACGAACAGTCATATGCATACCGGAGCCATCAACCTGGATAGACTTTACGTTGAAGAATGCCGTTTGAAACTGGCTTTCTTATCGATCAGATTACGTGCTATTACCATTTGCAGCCCTAGGTATGTTGATCATTACTTTATATATACCTGCTTTCGACCTCAAATCAAGGGAGTCAGTGACGTACGCACCACAGAAAGGTGGCTCCTTGAGGGGACACCGCCCCATGAATAGTATTGTTCTAATGGTGATAAACGGGACAAACACAACGTGTCCTCTCCCCACTATAGCTCAAGCCAGTAATAGAGCGTATTGTGAGCGTTAAACCCAAATACTGGTCTGTGGAGGTGTCGCGACTCTAGATGTTGCATTGAGAAGTCTGGAATGAAGGGTTAATGTAAGCATTATGTCCGTGGATATTCTGTCCAATCAACACATGCATTTGAATTTGAATTAATCATTAAAAGGAAAGCATAGCTAGGTACATTTAACTGTCATTGGAAACATGACGTGAGAATTAGACATGTTTGGCTCCCGGATATGTGATCCCTTCAAGCCAAGCCAGTTGCAACTTGCAACTGAGAAAGGAATGCTACTCCTTACGTGTAGTTTTTGATAGATCACACAGTTTTATTGAGAGAGTACAAAAAGTCCTAAGTTCAACTGTCGGAAATTGCATCATACGTCGAACTCATTGTACGTACTACGTACTGGAAAAGGGAGAATGATAAGACTTTATGCTACGTAAGCTGGAAGCTGCATAAAGTAATTCTAAGTGAAGCTTTCAAAAGAGCCTAGATCACGCTTCTGCCTAGAATTTAAGAAAGTATATTAGCTGCGACTAATTTTGAAAGAAACAGAATATGAGTGTCATAAGACCAGAATCCGTAAACTGCGTGCCTTAGTCACACGGTTAAGATGATCTGCAACTTTAATCAGTATCAACACCGCTTTCTTCGTTTCTATAACACATGACTTCTTTTTAGAAAACCATGTCGTTTAAGAGCTCGTGCCTACAAACACTACAAGAACTGCTGTGTATGTGGCGCTAGCCACCAAAGTCTGCTTGTCCATGCGAAACGCGATGCTCATCAACAACGAAGATAGCATCACAGCAACTGACACAGTAACCAAGCTTTTGGTTGTCGATGAATTCAACGACATCACTAACATCGGATAGACCAGAAGAATGCCACCAGTGATTGCAACCAGAAAGCGCGCGATACGGTCCACACAGCTCGAATACATGTGCGTCGGAAGCCCGTCACTTTAAATTCTGAGGGATGACTCTGCACTCGAATCCCACTCCTCTTTGCTCCAACAAATCCGCGCTAGAGATGTTTCCGGAGCAATTCTCGGACACGGCCGTCATCCGTCACGGCGATTCCTAGGAAGCCTAACAGTACAGAGTCGTATGGCTCGCCTGAATTTTGAGTACGTGAAATACTTGCGAAAAAAAACTGTCCAGTAATGTTCTCCGCGAGATCAAAATGCTGACATCATGAATTCGGGACAAGTTTAACATGTCCCGAGAGTCCTTGATGGCGGTGACTATTTCGTGCTTATTGCTTGTCACAATTCCTTTCGTCTAGACATCTGGAGTAGATTCACCATAATCATGTATTAGTCGTCGCAAGTGGATCAAATTTGATTTTTGAGTAGATGTACTTTTAGATGTGTTTGATTTGAGAAAGGCAAGTTGATTTTTTATATAGCTTAAATTTAGGTGTTGCAACGACGCGAATTCGAATGAGAACTTAAAGGGAATATCACGGCGTCAATGCAGAAAAGTCTTCCCAACAAGAGTTCCAACTTACCAACTACGGAAAAAGTAAAGGAATTGTCTGATAAATTTCCAGGGTGATTACGGATATATTGCATATAATAAACAAGGATAAGTCTACTGGTTTCATGGGCCGCAAACACCAACCGATGACATCCCAGCCGCAGGAGAAAATTACGTGTATTTATTAGGAGTTTGAAATTGGTATCAACGCATTTCATTTTCATTTTATCATGATTTCAATTCTGATGGTAATATAGTACACGTAAAACTGTAAAAACGGTGATGCTTATTTGGCAGAAGACAGAGAACTAGCAAAATATTGCGAGTCTAGTTCATTCAGCAATGCATTCCAATCTAGCGAGTCGACCTCCATCTCGGCACTGAAACTTTCCCAGTCAAAAAAAGGCATGTCGACATTGGCTGGAGCAGGTCGAGAAGCCGATGAATTGTCACTATCAGGAGTAGCAATATTGGCGGGAGAGGATGATGCATTCCCATCGGAAATATGAGACGGCATGAACCCCAGACCTGACCTGGTAGCAGACAGTGTGGAGGTATCCGCAGAAGAAGGAGTGAAACTGGCCATACATGGTAGTGGAAGCTTGTACTTATGAGCCACACTATTCAGAGAGTCAAGTAACCCAGAAATCATGGGTGACTGACTCCAGGCGTCCTCGAGAATACGGTATGCGTCTATTAGCTCTCTCTTTCGAGTTTGATCATATTCTCCGTGATCACTATTAAAACAGAGGTCCAACAGAAACGCAATACTGGCGATGAAGACAGATTGTAAAACACCTGAAATACGAAAGCGAGTGTGCACGAAAGCTACGGCTTCTTGCTCAAGCAGGCGCTCCGTGCGGATGATCTGTCTTGCCGCGTCTAGACAAGTCTTGCGGGAGTATGCATAACTTGCGGAATTCTCATACTTGCTAGCAATATAAGGCAGATGCATTTTGCAGCGGTGTGAATGGAGTAGGGAGTTAAGGATATATCGTTGGATAATTATTCCGGGGGTTAATTTTTGTTGCACTGGTATGGCTTCTGGAGAATTCCCTGAAGAACTGAGTCGGAAAAACACAGGGATCCCTGCCATGAACTCGTTGAATTTGGCGTCGACTTCTAGCACCTGGGCATGAGTGGCTGGTTCTCCGGGCAAAGCATCTGCTGGCATACGGTCGCAAAGCTCCCGACACAGCTCACCCAGACGAATCCGCTGAAGAAAGTAGGACATTTCCGTGGGCTCGGAAAGCGGTTTGTTGATGGTGTCTGGCATCCCGTCGAACAAGTCATTATCATTCGCGTTCCATGGCTTGCGACAGATGGTATGTCGTGGAAGTACGGAATAGGTGCCTTCTCGTGGGCTGGCGTATCGACAGCTCCTGATAGTTTTGATTAGCAGGAGGATACAGGAGAATAGAGTAAACTAAACGAGACGAAACGTACATCCTATCTCTATAGTTAGCAACAACTTCATATTGCCTGGTTGGGGGTGCGGTGGGGCGGGAGCAAAGAATCAAAAAAGGCGTACCAATCAGTAGCTGATAAATACCACCATATCCTGCGACCTATCTCCTCTGCAACTGTGCCCGGTTTTGGTGTCGCAGCATTAGTTGTTGGGTGTGGGTGATCCAGGCGATGAAAGCCAAGATCTCGTGACATTGAAATAGCTTGGTTGACCAAGCCAGTATATCGAAGAGTTATGCCCTCAAAATTGACGAGCACGAAAAAAGAAATAATCATCGCCTGGATATCCTCTACTGACCGAGTGGGGTGTCGACCGGCGCGATCCACCAGGTCAAGGCAGGCTCTCATCCACAGCGGCGACTGGGCATTTGCATCGTCAACGTTCTCAAATAGGCCAGGATGAGCGTTTGAGTCCAGGAATGTCCAAGAGTATGTGGTACTAGCAAAAATGCTAAGGAGCAATGCAATTTGAGGGGTGTCCACTGGCTTATCATTTGCTAGTTTGTTGTATATTTCGTCTAGCATGGCCCGTACTGTCGGGGTATGTATGACATGATGAATATACGTTATGTCTCTGGCATATTTCTCAAACATAAGCTTTGCTTCCTCGTGTCGTGGAAGCCATATACATCTGACTGGCTCGTTGATGGCTTGCTGTCTCGCACCGGAAGGCCAGATGTAAGACGGAGATTCCGGGATATATTTGATGGAGCAAACTCGAAAGGTCACTCCAATTGGTCCAATCAATGCCTTGAAATGTTATTTAAGTAAACATATCCTACCAGGCCTATCCTTTGTTCTAAAAGGGGTCCTGGTTAAAAAAAAACAGTTAATGAAAAACTTACCAACATCCTTTCATGGACAGGGACATTTTTCAGTACATCGGCCTCTATTTGTGAAGAAGCAGCCCCATAATTGTGAGATACACATGTCCGGCGCAGGACTGGTTGTCCTGGTGAACTATTCTTTCGAGGACGGCCACGACGTGAATCTTCCCTTTGTTGGGAGAGCACAACCTGCTCCAGGTGCTGGATGCGGGCCAGAAGCTCAGAGTTTGATGCCGAATGAGGAGTAGGTTGATCAGGTGCCTGGGCGGATGAAGTAATATGACACCCGGAAGAAGGTGGCACTGATAATGACTGCAGCGTACAGGAAATGCCCCTGGACAAGCAGTTGGAGCACGGCGCCGTTCTGCTGCAGCGAAGCTTGCGAGAACGACAGAAATAGCATGACACCGGCCGGTTGCGCGGCGCTGGCCTTCGCTCAGCAGCTCCCATTTTTGTTTTTTCTTTTTGTTTTTTCTTTTTTCCTTACTCGGGTTTGACGGCTGAAATCCGGATGTTATCCTAAGAGAGTCGAATTGAAGTCAGCGAAATTTCCGGATGGAGTGCAGACGTATGCAGCCAATCAGCGCGTGCAAAGTCCGCGGAAATTCCGCCATGTCCGCGGAGCAATTTAAGCCCTAATTGTGTCCGCATCAGAAGGAAGACGAGAGACTGGTATATAAAGTCGACGTACTGAGAAGCTGAACAAAAAGAAACACTCATCAGCAAGCTACAGACTTTTTAACGTTCGGTACAAGATTTAGCTCGACTCCTTTGAACAATGGACTCCATCGTTGACCAGATTCGGAGCCTCGTATCCAAAGCCAATGCTGAAGAACAACTCAAGATTCTCAACACCCTGAACGAGCTTCAGATTGAATTTCAAGACCCGATGGAGCATATTTTCGGAATATACTGCTCCGTAAGTTTTTTTCTTTTTCCTTTCCTTTCCTTTTCTTTTCTTTTCTTTTCTTTTCTTTCCTTTTCTTTTCTTTTTCTTTTTCTTTTCTTTTCTTTTATTTTCTGTAGCGGGTCAGAATATTGACGAGCCAGCGTGCTGAAAACATGTCGTAGATTGTTCAGGTCGCATCAATTAAGATTGCCGTCGATCTCGGTCTTTTCCGCAAATTGGCTGCACTCGGGAAGGGATCTTCCAGGACCGTGGTTCAGCTGTCACAAGACACCGGTGCCGACCCAGAACTTCTTGGTAGGTCTTATTCCACTCTCACTTAACCCCTATCTGGAAACTGTTGTCAATGCTTACGATATTGAATAGCTCGCATTCTAAGATTCCTCGCTTCCGTCCGGTATGTCCAGGAAGTAGGAATTGATACTTACACTGCGGGGAAATTCACTTATATTCTCGCTCATAATCACACTGAGGCGGCTGTAGTCCATGTGTATGTAGTACCGCCTATTAATACCAGCCAAAAACAGAGACCAACCCTGACTAACTAAAATCAGGACTGGCTTGATGAACCCTGTTCTCAATTCAACACCGGATTTCCTTGCAGAAACTGGTTACAAGAATATCACCGACACAGCCAAGACTCCGTTTCAGAAAGCGTTCAACACCGAACTGAAGCCCTTTGAGTGGCTTCCACAGCATCCAAAGCTCTTTGCTTCCATGCAAGTGGTAATGACATCGCTCCAATCAAGCAACTGGACGGAAGGCTTTGATG
This sequence comes from Talaromyces islandicus, assembly GCA_000985935.1. Taxonomy (NCBI): domain Eukaryota; kingdom Fungi; phylum Ascomycota; class Eurotiomycetes; order Eurotiales; family Trichocomaceae; genus Talaromyces; species Talaromyces islandicus. The sequence continues at coordinate 2,909,553 of CVMT01000001.1, read as the reverse complement.
TATTTGATAAAAAAATCAAATCACTATCAGCCACTACTACACGGCCTTCTGAGCCACCCTTTTTCGTCGACGTGGGTGGGGGATATGGCCATCAATGTGTCCAGCTGCTTAAGAAATATCCATGTCTACACGGCCGACTCATATTAGAAGATCTACCAGAAGCCATCGAGAAAGCTGAACGCGTGGATGGGATTAAATACCTCACGCAAGACTTTTTCGAACCGCAAACAGTTAAAGCAGCGAAATTCTACTATATGCGACGCATTTTGCACGACTGGCCTGATGACGACTGTGTCAAGATTTTCAAGCGGCTTGCAGATGCACTTGGTGTCGACTCGAAGATCTTGCTCGATGAGGTTGTTTTACCTGATACAGGAGCTTATTGGCAATCAACGCTGGCAGATTTGACAATGATGGTGTCGTTTGCAGGAGCCGAACGAACCAGCCGCAAGTGGCATGAAATTGCAGACCGGGCTGGTTTGAAGATATCTCAGGTACATGTGTTTGACGTGCGCCAGGGATATGCCATCACCATTCTCGAGAAGGCCTAACAGGTAGATATGTTTTTTCAAAACCGCCAATTATTCCTCTGTACATGTATATATGGCTTGTATAATCACCTACTCTTTTTTCATGAACTCGTCACAATATTGATATCACACGAAGGAGCAATTTTAATACATCGCCCATCCACCACTCCCCGCCAAAGCCTGGCCAGTAACCCAGCGACTCTCCTCACTTGCCAACCAAGCTACTATCTGTGCGATATCATCCACTGTACCGAACCTGTTCTCAATCGGCGTGCCTTTACGTTGCATCTCAACAATTTCGACTGGAATATTATCCATCATCTCGCTCTGCACAGGCCCGGGATTTACTGTATTGACTGTGTGCTTTGCTCCACCCAACTCAGCTGCCCAACAGCGCGTCATTCCCTCCAGTGCAGCTTTTGATGAGCAATACGTAGATAGCCCCTTAAATCCGCAGCGCCCACCCACCGAACCGATGTTGATTATTCGGCCGGGAGCTCTGAGGAACGGCAGAACTTGTTGAAGCATCAACATTGGCGCACGCACGTTCAAATCATAGACAAAAGAAAAATCATCCGACGAAACATCCTGCACCAGTTTGACAAGCTCGACTCCAGCATTGTTCACGAGAATATCGATGTGCGGGCCAAAGGCGTGGGTGGCCTGCTCAACAATACTTGCAGCCGATGATGGGATGCGCAAGTCAGCCTTGATGGCGATTACAGCTTTTCCGCCACTGTGATGGTTCATTATTGTGATATTTTTCACCAAGTCGGTAACAATGGCATCACTTTTTGAGGAGGTGTATGTTATTGCGACTTTGGCACCTCTTTTGGCGAGTTCCAGGGCGATTCCGGCTCCAATGCCCCGGCTGGCACCAGTGACTATAGCCACTTTGCCGAGCAAGTTCTGGATTGTGACAGGGGAGGAAGCCATGATTTTGTGTTGGTTATGGAAAAGCTGAGAGAAGTTGAGGAGAATTGAGGAGAGGGTGTTTGCTATTTATATTCAGTCTTTCAGTGATATGCATGCGGCCCCGCCCCGCACGGAGGCAGGATGACTTGATACTCTCCACCGAGTGGCTGATATAGTTTTTCCTTTGTATTTCATAACGGAAATATTTTTGCCATTAATAATATGAAGAGTTCATAGCAATGCTGTCCAGAAGTTCACTATCAGAGTCCTCCAGAGAGGATACCAAGATACTGGTTGTAACCGAAGGAATATAGGTATTATTTCTCATGAAAGATAACACAACAAAATCTCAGTAACGTGTAGACCTATTAATTGAGGAGACGCTGAATATTTATATTAATAAAACTTGTCGATAATACACTCGCTAAAAACTCTTATTAGGTATTTGAAGTATTGTGTACAGCATTCTCACCTCACAATATCTGAAGTGGGTCTGGTGCGGACTCACGCCGCATCTACATATGATTGATGTCGGAGTCAAGTTCGGCGATAGGGAGAAAAATAGAATTGAAGGCTTCGTGTCTGTTTTCAAGTATAATGGAGGAGGAGTTATCACGGAATTATTCACATGGTCGATTTGTCCCCGATTTTATTCCTGCACAACTGGGCACCCTAAATACATGCACATATCATTGTACATAAACCGGGGATGGCCAAATTGAAGCATTCAAATATTCAATTCAGGTGACAAAACATCTGAACAATACCCTGTGTGCACACATGTTAACACTTATCTTAAAACCATCAATGGATGTCTCCCATCCCAAGCTTCCCAGAAAACTCTACCTTTCTGGTGACGGAAGCCAGTGGAGATGTCGTTTAGCATACAATCGAACAACTCTTGAGGATTCCTTCAGTCAGGGCCCGAGGAATAGTCCGGTGGGCTGTATCTGAAGCTTCTTCAAAAGCAGTGTTTGGAAACTACGTTGCATCTGGGCCGTTGGAAACCATCCAAATCCCGACATCACCCAGGAAGTCGCTTTGACACTACACTTCGAGATAGCACACATGTAGGGCAAGTGTCGTCGCCTGGTGGTTGGATCGACCAATGTCAAATATGAAGTGCTGAAGCCGGCGTTACGAGGAACATTGTCTCTTTTAGCATCAGCAGATGGGACCACGAAGCTGAAATCGGTTTGTCGTAACGGGCTCTTTTGCCTCCGTCATCGGTCTTATGGGAGGTTTGAAGCTCGAAGGAAGTTGCAAAATGGGCGACGTGGGATTGTTGGGACAGTATCCGGGCCGGCATCGGATCTACCCTTTGTCAATCTAACCTATATCTTCGGTCATTATGTGCTGCCTGTGGCCCATGACAAGCCGAGGTTTAGTTGTCGGTTTGCGTCGGGCGTTGCTATATCGAGCCCGCGGGATAAGTCTTCCTTCCATTGATAGACGTTCCGCACTGGGTCGATGTGAGAGATGTTGCTCATGTGCATCTCCTCACCTTAACGAATCCGCAAGCCAGGGGATTCTTGCTCCGAATAAGGTTCTCTATCTGCTTTTGCGAAGATTGCTAAGGAGAGACGTGGTTTGCATCCCTTGGAGGAGATACAGGGACTGCCTCGCATATTTGACATTTGAATCACGCTAATGCGAATCCATATTGTGCATGATCGATTGGATTAATTTGGAAGATTCTTTAATGGATTTAGTTAATCGGATTAAGCAAAATTAACTTCCATTCACTTCTTCTGCTGCACATAATCACAGAATGTATCTATACCCCTTTATAACAACCCCATTCCTCTCATCCTCTTGATCCATCTTGCGATTCTCGGCCCGTAGCACAAACCGAATAATAATCGCCATACCAGCACATGCAGCACAAACACTTGCCAGCGTAATCCCCGCTGGCACATACCTCGGGCCGTCCGAGCTCGGATAGAGATACGAACCATAGATTGATGCCGAGTTCCCAAACATGCCACATATAGCGACCACAACGGAGCGTTTTGCCAGTGGACGCGCAAAGCTGGACGTGATCCAGGCAAGGATGATCTGGAAAGGGGGCAGAACGCCAATGGGGATGAGGTACATGGCGAACATGCGTGCGCCTGTGTTTCCGGTTGAAATGACGATGATATTTCCAATTGCGCCTACTATCATGCACGCGGCAATGTGCATGCTACGCTCCTGAGTGCGTGAGGAGTGATAGGATACAATCAAGACAACGAGGAAAGTCGCAAACCAAACGGGGACGGTGAGTAAGAGGGTGGTGATGTTGGGATACCCAAGAGATTGGACGATGGTGGGGAAGAAGTAGCTAACAGCCTGTTAGTTCACTTGACATAGCCAGGACAATCTTCAGATACGTACGTAAAAGACTGCGCGAGCAGATTCAGGTGATGCATGATCATAAACATATACAACCGCCAGTCCTTGAACGCCATCTTAACCGCTTTCATCGGGCTGATTGCATAGCGATCGTCGACCTCGCCAGCGGCATCTTGCGCAAGTCGCCATTCGGCGTAGTGGCGTTGTTCCGGGGACAGCCAGCGCGTGGTGCTTGGGTAGTTTGGCATAATCCACCTGTTCTTGTAAGCCGTGGTGTATGTAGAGAAAAGTAACGTGGGTGACATACATTGCGACTACTGCAATAGCTGATGTTGCGCTTCCTTCGATGATAAAAAGCCAGCGCCAGGCAGCTAACCCTCGATCACCATGCATGTCACCAAGGACGCCGGCAGCAATGAGGCCGCCAAACATGTTAGCTAAAGCCACTCCGGCGTATAACAGGCCGATCCGATGAGCCAGTTCATGAGCTCGGTACCAGGACGACATCAAAAAGATACACCCTCTATTCGTATATCAATAACGAAGCTCGCGAAGTAAAGGATGGCACTTACGAGAAGAATGGTGCTTCGGCCGCGCCGAGAAACAATCGGCAAATAAGCTCCCCAACGAAGCTTTGGGTCGTTGACTGCAATGCAGATATCATACCCCTATCATTGTTAAAGCTTTGCCAAATACACGCCATTCATGTACAGCTTACCACAGAGCCATGGTTCCGCAAAGATAAAAAGAGGGTCGTACGCGTGTTAGGAGGAGATTTGAAGGAAGTTGAAGGAGAATGTAGCCCTAATTCGTCAGAATGGCCTTTTGCACTTCGCAGCGAGAGATATCTGGAGAATCTCACAATGAATAAAATCGATGTAATTGTATTATACTCTGTTCCCTTCAGGCCCAAATCCTGCTCCAAGGTTCCTAATCTCGCCTGTGCAAGTGCACTGCATTTACAACCGTTATTAGTATATCGAATTTTCTTTTGGAGAGGAAGAAACATACTTTCGATCTAGAAAATTCGTCAAGTACATCAGTACAACCCATGGCAGTAGATGCAAGTCAATCTTCCGCAGGAGTTTTTTGGTAGTTGTCTTGTGCCAGTCGGCGCCACGTGAGGCAAACTCGACTGACATAGCCTGGACCTCAGCGTCGACACCTTCTAGCCCGGCTGTCGACAGCTCAATGTGGCACGAGGGGTCTACTTTTTCGACGGTTTCCATTGTTGCTTCCTCCTCTTCTTGTGACGCGCAGTAAGAAACTCGGAGACAAACAACCGCAGGCAGTAGACGGACGGTCCATGTTATTTCATAGAGACTAGAACTTAATTGATAAAACCCCACGGGGATCCTCCGCGCTCGGTGCTTGTTCACCAATTATCAGGCGAGGTGCGGACTGGTATCCGATGCCTGTTTGGAACAGGCTTTCCCTCCGATGCCCGCTTTGGGACCCCTCTCCGCATTTATATTGTGGGGAAACAGGCAGTTGAGCCAATGACGTTCATGTCTTCCCCGCATTGTCGGATAGCAAGCCGAGCGCGCTTGTACGTATTCAATTGGTACATATATGTATCTTTTGATTCTTTGATTCGTTTATTCAGGCCAATTGAAAATCATCAATCTCCAATATTGACCCAAGATTGCAGACGTCACATTTACCCTCCGTGCTTAAGAGTGAAGAAACGACTTATCAGCTGACATGCAATGCAACTCTTTATCTATTACATCAATTGATCCTTATCAAACTGACATATAGTAGTACCTAGTACCTGCATCATACTCAAGGATAACTTCACTCTCCATCATACTCACGTCGATGAGAACCTGCCGCCATAAATTGAGCTCATAAGCATCTGCCGTTTGACCCGGTGTGATTACTGCGCATAAATACTGCGTTCCATAGTCGGCGCCATTGGCTGCCTTATCACGTACTGTAAGATCTAATGCCTGCTCAAGAGCTCCTTTGGCAGTCCCTTGTACCGCATCAACAGGGCAAAGAACGGCAGCCAATTTAATGTCCCCAGGGATGTCGATCTTGGGATTATAACCAGGTGGCTCATTCCAGCTAACGACCATGCCAGGGCGAATGCGTTCTTTGAATGGGATTTCTGCGGCAGTGGTATTGGAGCCCCGGCTCGATGGTGGCGACCCGTTGGAGTTTGACTGAGCATTATGTTTGTCGCCGGGACGCTGCGAGTCAACGTGCATTTGCCAGAGTTTCGACCTAAACGCTTTAGCCTGTTGTGTACTGACACCGGGTGTTTTTAAGCATCGTCGTTCAAAGTCAACAACTGGAAGGCGAAGTAGCTGAGCGCCTGACTCAGTGGGAGCCAACGCAGCGGAGTCTATCGGAGGAACGCCCGACTGGCAGCGACTTAGCATAAAAAAGACGGAGGAAAGGGCAAACTTGGATAAAACTTACGTTCTTAATTATCCAGTCTTTCACTTGTGCATTCGTCCAGGCTATAGGGGCCATTGGGTAAGATTCCCTCTTTCTCGTCGGAATCAGAACGCGCAGCATTTCGGCATATCGTAGCGTGTTCTTGCTTGGTGACAAATCGGCCAGACTAGGATTTACACACGCTATAACCACCGTCTTACAGGCTCAGCGGCCCGTAGGGTCAAAAACGTGTTTCAAGACCTTTGTCAACGCGCCTGTCGGAACGGCACACGTGGTTTTTTCTGCTTCGAGTTGGGAATTTTCGACAATGTGATGGCATCTGACTCGACTTTGCCTCGAATGCAATCTTTCAGCACCGACAGGCTCATGTTGATCTCGCGCGCCTCGCGCATGCGGTCGGCTCCGTGTACTGCGACGTCGCGAGCAGCTTCAGACCCTGCTAGATCAACCAGGTATAAAAGCCCGTCCGAGTCTGTAGCTGGATTCCCGATACGGATGCGACAGATACCGTGCGATCGAGACGAAGCGTCGTTCCTGAGAGTCGGCGCTGTGCGTCTGAAGGATGCAGCTCGCTCAATGAGATTCATCACTTCATCTCGGTCCTTTACCAGGTGCTCGTTCGCCCCGGCCAGTTGAGTCACCCCAAAAGAATCTTCAAGGATAGATATGGGCTTCCGAGAGCCAAGCAAGTCGTAGGCTGAGTTTCCAGCGAGATCGATGATAGTAATGTACATTTCTCTTTCACCCTCGTGGCTCCCGTCCATCGAGGATGCGATCACGAGATTTTCTAGATGGCTGACTGTAAAAGTTTTGCCAGAGCCTGTTTGGCCATACGCAAAGAGAGTTCCGATACCGCCATTCCAGGAAAACGGAACTAGATGCTCTACGGCATTTTCGTAAATTTCCTCGGTGGTTGCCTGCGAGTTGAACAGTCTGTCCACTTTGTATTTAAAGGACTTGAGGAATTTTTGATCAACAAATTCCCAGTTATGAAGATTTTGAATTTCATCCTACCTTGAGTATAGGCCGTCCTCTCGGGTGATTATAGAGGTCGTGAATGTCTACCACACCTGCCTCGCCAGTGTGTGCAGATCGGGGATAGACAGCACATGGGAATCCAGCAGCAATGTCCTCGTCTAGCAGATGGCGAATCCTGGCGCTGACAATCATTTCTGGGCTCGTTGTCTCTGTGGCGTAGTCCCTTGCCTGCGACACCGGCGTCGTGTTGAACGCCTGGACCATGTTGCGTATTGAGCCGCATTGTCAAGATAAAACCGGTCCATTTCGAGCAGGATGCTGCTGTAAAGTGGCTACACGGAAATGTCGCTTTGTATATGCTGATTTGACCAATGAATACAAAGCCAAAGGCGTTAGTTTCTTGTTTGACAATGGCCGTGATGCGGTGTGTTAGTATTTGTTTACCAGTTCAAAGCTGGCTGGCGCGAGCGTCGACTGGTGCATGAGCCGCAACGCACGGTTCGAAGGGTAAACCCAGCGTACGGAGCAGCGCGGAATATGATGACATCTATATGGCATCGCTTGGTGATTATATTCATCGTCGTTTCACGCAGGAATAGTTTTATGGTTTAATTAAAGATGAGAATTAATGGTTTGCGCCCCAAAAGGTATTAAAGATCATCAATAACCTGTTAGTTTTGTTTTGGAGCCAGTGTTATCACCCCGTCTATAAAAACCTGCCAACTAGAACTATAAAAACAAGTTTATAGGCTATATGATATATGGGCACCTGGGGTGTTCGGTGAGTTTTTATTCCGTTCACTTCCTCCTCATTTAGTTACAACTCTGCACAAACCTTGTTGAAATAACCTGTGTGCAGGGCAAAGGCATTGACTACGTCTTACTACGTACCCAGTCTCTATTTGACGCTCTCATTTCCTCTCATACTATGATGCATCTCCCAGCCGCGGACGAGTAACTGGCCCTAATGCCACCGATAACTTACCAGGCGGGGTTGGCAACGGTGGGGCCGATCAAGCTGATGCAGCTTCAGCGCATCCTACAGTCTACTCCTGTGTTCACTATTATTGAATCCGTCCTGACTACAGGAGTAAGTGACATATTAAGGGCTGTCATCTTATCTCTGCTCGTTATCGCAAACCTACCTAATTCAGGTACGTTTTGTAGCGTTCGCCCAATCTACAGCTATGCCGGCTACTCAAGTCTAATTCCATCTAATTTAATTTCGAATCTACGTAGTTTATTTCTAAATTTCTAACTCTAAGGGGTGGTCTCACATTTACCCATGCTCTTGGCCGAGAAATTGGCCCCCGCAAGGCTAATTGGATGGCCGCCTCGTATTCGTAGATTCCCTTTCTTTTAATTTATACTCTGCTAATCCATCGCTATTCAACAGGGTCTGACTTCCCCCCTTTTCTAATACATCACAATCGCTAACACACCAACCTGTCCTGGTTAAAGGGTAGCCCAGAGCACGTTTGTTCTCGTATCCGGCTGATTAGGTGCCCGCACGGCTACCAGCGACTTGCACTGATAGACCTGGCCATCTTTGCCATATTCTCACTGGACAATGGAGTTTGCCGCTCCTTCGTCTTTCGTGGTAGTGAGAGCTTTGAGTGGTGATGGTGATGGTGGTGGTGGTATCTATATGCCTAATGCAATCACAGGTTTTGGCCGGATGGTGCCACCGGGCCAAACAAGGAATTTATTGTACGGCATTTTCCCTGCTTCGCCGCCTATTGGTGGCCTTGCTGGAGCTTTCCTCGCCGGTTTCCGTGCAACAAGGAATGGAGTTTGGAGCTAGACAGTCGTATTGGGCGCTTTGTAAGCATACTAGCGGAAAACACAGTACAAGAGATAGACAATGAAAAAAGAAAGAGAAACTAAACGTTATTAGAGGTATTACCTCAGCAATAAGTTGTGTCATCCTGGCAATAATACTTCTCCACCAGTGGCCAGTCAACCCCAAAGGCAAAATCGACGTGGTTGGAGCATGTCTGGGTCTTTCAAACTTATTGCCCTTCAATGTAACATGGAGGTAAGTCCATTTTTCTTTAGCATACTTTTCACCCATGAATTACTTGACCTGTTCCCCGGCACTAGCTAATGCTGTGTAGTCAAGCTCCTGCAGTGGGATGGTCGTCACCTTTCGAGATCGCTATTCTAACCGTGTCAGTCCTCACTTCTGCACTATTTCTCCTCTGAGAACGTTTCGTCGCCTCTGAAGCTATCGCACCTCTTAATATCTTTCGGGCTCCAACATTACTTTCCACGATGTTTGTTGTTTAATTCAGTTATATAGCTTTTAGAATCGCTCTCTAGTACTCTATTACTTAGCAGCAAATACTGAGACAGCTATCGGTTCTTCAGAACGCTACTAACCTTATCCCCTTCGGACTCGGGTCTACCGCAGCCGTGGACCTTGCAGTATTCTTGATCCCTCGCTTCGAGGCAAAATTGATCATTGGTCTCGGAGTCATTGTCATCATTGGCGTGAATCTTCTCCTGGCGACAGACAATGCCAATGCATCAAACATACTGGGCGTAAGTAGTCCATGCTCCTCTGGGCTGCTGCCCCGACTTTGTCTATTTGGCTGCTCAAGTCATAGCTAGTAACAGTGTGAAGCGGAAGCATCAGGGTATAGCAAGTAGCCTAGTCGGTACTCTGAATCTCTATGGCGTAAGCTTGGGATTGGGTTTCGCTGGGACTATTGAGGTCGAGGTGGTAAGTCTTTGCGACTAGGAGGTGGCAAAAGTATGGAACCCATCATGTCTGGTTTCAAGGCTGCGCTATATTTCAATGCTGCTTTAGCTATGATAGGTCTGGATTTGGATTTTGCGTTGGTCAAGTTGTCAAAAGTAGAGTGTCATGGCTGGGGAGAGGAGGACGTGCCTTTGGAAGTGCCTGATGTAGCAGTCATGCATACCAGTTCCGAAGCGAATGCAGTAGCTTAGGGATAGCTCCACCAACCAGCCTAGTAGTTAGTAACGGAGGCGAAGTCTATCGGTGACAGGGTACACTGTATGGGTTTCCATAGGAGGCGTGACGACACCACATATTAAACTTCTCCTACGTAGTTATTAACCACCCAATCATTACCAAATAGACTATAATTTAATTACTAGTTCAGACCCAAAAACACCGATTTATCTTGACAATTGTTAGTAATCTGTTGGAGTTGTTCTGATTACCTGTGTTATCCTCGCCATCTGTAAACCTCGCCAATCATAACCATTAAAAATACTACAACGAAAGAGCTGGGAGCTTCTCGGCCATGTCTTTGCTCCATCTGTCCGCGTAGAATCTCATCGGAATGAGGACAAGGCCGCTGAGCCAGCAAATCAACGCAGCCATAGTCAGCAACCACCCAACCCCAATGGCATTGATCAGTGGATCAGCGATCACAAGCGCAACACATGCTAAAGAATTGCGCAAGAGATTATTGACTGCTACCCCTGTACTCGAGCGTTTAGGCACAAACTCGGTTAGCATAGTCGTCAAGACGTTGGATACTAGCATCATCCCGAAACTGTAGAAGAACGTGGCGAGACACTGTTTTTTGAATATAAATTTAGCCAAATTCTACTTTCAGGTAGGTAGAATGAGAGCAACTTACCAGTACAAACCAAAATATATGCCTGTCGGCCGTCCACCCAAACCACACCAATGCCGCGGGGTATATAAAGGCCGCAATCCAGGCGTTTTCCCGTAGGCGGTCTTCGGGGAGAAACTGGACACTCCCGTTCTCGTCGAATCGACCGGCTTTGACGGCTTCGCGATTCATTATATAATCCGTCCATCTCCCACCCAAGACCGAGCCAATAATTGCACCCAAAGCGCTCGGGGCATAGAGCAGACCAACAATCAATGGGGAACAAGAGTACGGCGAAGATGAAAAAGCCGTCTGCAAGGTAATATTCACAAGATAATAGCTAGCAAAGGTCATTCCCGTATAGTAAACGGTGATTAAAATTGGCATGAAACGTAGCAAGCAAGCCGCTTTGATTGGAGCAATGACCACAGTTACTACCGTAGATATCCACTGCATCGAAGATTTGCCTTTCTTCTCGTGCTCCGTTTCCTGACGTTGACTACTTTGCCTATTTGATGTCTCTGGGAGGAAGAAAAGGACCAGGATAAAGACCAGAAATCCATAGATAACCATGACCCACTGAGTGCTGCGCCAGTTCCATTTGATAGCCACAGCGCCTCCGATTATTGGAGATATAAGGGGACCAAGCATTGGGCCAAGAAAGAAAATTCCCATGGCTCTTCCTCTTTCTTTGACATCCCAAAGATCTGCAATACTGCCAGCTCCAACGGCTTGGACACTCGCACAAGCCCCTCCAGCTAAAACACGAGTCGCGATGAACATTCCAATATCAACACTGACGGCAGCCAACACATTGAAAATGGCTAGCAGCAAAAATGAAATCAAATATATGGCTCGGCGGCCATACTGTTCAGAGAGATAGGACCACCAGAGTGGCGTGAAAGCCACTGAGAGGGAATAGAAAGCAACGGATAAATTGACAATTGTCGGGGTTGAGTCTAGGTCCTTGACAATGTCTTTCAAAACGGCTGTACAATAGATTAGAGTTTCACCGTAAACATGGACCTTTTGTCATGGAAGATTGCATACGCATTAGAATTGTACTTCCTAGTGGAGCTGCCATGGCCGCCAAAGAGATAATCGAAGTGAGGCCAAGTTTCAATCGACGATCCGCATCTTTGGCATTATCTGGAATCGAAACTAGTGTTAGAAATGGCAAAAATCCCTTGGACTTGGTTGGTTTGTGAATTGATTCAATTGCATCTCGCTCTGCAGTAAATTTCTCCAAGTCTTTGGGGTCGTTCGTTGAGTCTGTGTTTATAACTGGTGATTGCAAGGCTGTTTCGTCTTTTTTGCCGTGGTCCATGACGGGAACTTAAAAGTATTACTCCTTTCGCTTTTGATACGATAATCTTAATTATCCAAGTATGCATGCCATTGCGTTAAGATTAAATAACAACCGGTTCTTTGTAGCGGGCCGCGCGGGCCGCACGCGCGGCGAGGTCTTCCGACGTCCAATATTTTAACCGCGATATACGCAATTTAGTTTGTATTAAATGAGGATTGAGTATGCAAATTTTATCGAAAAAGAATTTTAACTGGATAGTGTTATATTTCATTTCGGGTACTGCCGTGGCATGTCATTACTACTCATACTGCTTAGACATCCTCTTAGTCGTAACCTCAAAGAGACTACTTGAGGAGTCTTCCACCATCGGTCAAGATAGTTTGACCAGTAACAAATCGATCCTTCATAAGATACAAGTACGCCTCCGCAGTATCCTCTGGCCGTCCCAGGGTGCCTAGCAAGTTTGTATCCCGAAACACCTGGTATGTAGCCTGCCTTATCTCTTCATTTCCATTACCCATCGATTGCAAAAGCTCGGTATCAATGGCACCAGGAGACACAGCATTCACGCGCAACGGTGCCAGCGAAATTGAGAGTGCGCGTGAGGCCGCGTCGATTGCGCCGGCCCATGGGATGCCGGTGACGAATTCTTTGACCGGCTTGAAAAGCATAGTCCCAGTCGTAAGGGTGATGCTCGCCTGAGGCCCCGGTTCCATATACTTGGGGGCATGCTTGGCTAGCATCATAACACCTGCAAGCCGTGTGTTGGACCCGCCGATTTGCTCAGGTGTGACTTCAGGCAGCGGCGGGGCTGTACCAGGGCTGCCAGCGGTGTTGACGAGGTGATCGATTTTCTTTCCATCCTTGGTAGCGAATTCCAAAAGCGAGGTTATGTTGGCTTCCATTGTGGAAATTTCGTATAGGTCGCATGCCTGGCCCGAGATGCGCGACGAGAGCTCAGGATAGGCTTTGCGGAGGCGTGATACAGCGTTCTCTACTTTTTCAGGGTTGGAAGAGGCGATGACGACCGAGGCACCATATTCAAGAGACCCTTCGGCAACACTGAAACCAATACCTGATGTTCCGCCAAGAACCAGGACGCGGGCACCCTCGAGCTTGTTGAACTTGTGTTGAGGCATATTTGAATACTAGCCGAGATATACTCGATATGCTTGAAGACAGTCAATAATAAAAATGATTTTGAGCTTGAGAGCAGCGGATAGTGTTGTAGTAGTTTAATTTTCTGGGCTGAATGAATCTTTTGATGCCAGTTCAAGGTATTTATATGTTAAGCTTGTCAATGCCTCTATACACTCAGTAACGGTGATAGCGGACATAAGACACACGTCACGGAATTCCGTGACACGAAATGTTAAGCATCCACCTTTAGACCACAATTTTTGTTCCAATTGGTACTGACTAGACGACCTAATACAGAAAATGACGCTAACGCGAAAAGTTCCATTGACTTGGCGTTGCATATTATGGCTTATGCTTATGTGGCAAATGACAATCGAGGGCCGGAGATAGTGGTGAGTGTGCGGGATCGCTCCGTGTCCGTCATTGGCTCAAATACCGTAAGCCATGGGCTTCTCCACATTGTGCCATGCTATTATTAATATTTAATACGTATGCACTATGTACTGTGAATCCTTTGGTGGAGATTGCAACTGTTTTTAGTATGGATTCTGTTGGCGGATGTCGGGAGTGTTGGCAACTGTCATCTTAACTTTGCGTGGTTGGTCGCACAAGGTCAATTCTTTGAAAACTTCCAACAGAATCCCCCTCCCTCAAAGATTATCATAACTGCTAAATCAATACATGTACCGGAACCCTGTCCGCGCCAAATCTTTCCTCTCTCTATCCGTCACCGTCAGCCCAGGGGCAGCAGAGACGCCCGCCCGCTCTATCTCGTCCAGCTTCTTATTCTCATTCACGAGGATAAATCGCACCACCACTGCGAGACAAATGCACAAAACACCTACACCAGCAATAGTAGCTCCGCCAAATATATACTGTGGCGCGGCACTGGACGGGTACAAGTAGGAGCCGTAGATATTCGACGTGTTTCCGATCATGTTGATGAGTGCAGTCACAGCGGCCCGTTTCCCCAATGGCCGTGGAAAAGTATTTGACATCCAAGTCAGGATAATCATGAAAGCGGGCTGCGCACCCATGGCCATAAAAAACATGCCCAAAAACCGCGGGCCTCGGAGATGGATGGTGATGAGCATGATATTGCCAATAATGGTGAGAAGCATTGACAGGCACAGGTGCAGACAGCGCTCGTTGGTTCGAGAAGCAGACCATAACACAAACAGATTCAGGAGGAACGTTGCCACCCAGACAGGTGCGGTAAGTAATAATGTCGTGATGTTATCGTATCCTAGCGTGTCAACTACGGATGGGAAAAAGAAGGTGACTGTTTGCGATAGTAGCACACAATGTTGCATCAAAACGAATATCCAAGTGCGGTAGTCCATGACTGCTATTTTAGCGGCGTGGAATAATGACCTCTTCGTTTGTTCTTCGGCATCGCGCTCGCTCGCTTCACCAATGTCAGACGCGATTCGCCAGGCAGCATAAGCACGCTCCTCTTCGCTCAGCCATGTCGTTGTCTGGGGAAAGTTAGGGAGGACGAAGAAGGCAAATACAGCAACAGAGAGCGTCATTATCGCTTCAATGATGAACAACCATCGCCAAGCCTGAAGGCCTCTGTATCCATCCATGTTCCGCAATACTCCCGCAGCAAGAAGTCCGCCGAACATATTGGCCAAGGCAGGCCCAGCGTAGAAATAGGCAAATCGTTTGGAAAGCTCACTGCGTGTATACCAGGTCGACATCAAATATACTGCGCCGGGGAAATAGGGGGCTTCGGCAAATCCAAGCAAGAATCTTGTCGCCAAGAGCCCGCCGAAGTTTTTGGTGGCAGCCTGGCAACCAGATATAACTCCCCAGATGATCATGACGGTTGGTAAGTAGATTGCTGGCCGCAAACGAGTGAAGATGAGATTGGATGGAAGCTGCATGAGCAGATAACCAATGAACAGAATCGATGTGGCTGTGTTGAATTGAGTACCATGAAGGCCAAGAGCCTCGTTCAGCCCGCCTAGCTCTGCTTGAGCGAGATTACTCCTATCAAGGTAGTTCATCAAGAACATATAGGACAGCAACGGCAGCATTCGCAAGTCAATCTTGCGAAGAAGCTTTTGGTTAAATTCTTGGTGCCATTCTGTCGGTCTTTCGGAGAACCGAAACGGATCTTCCAACGGTGCGTACTCTAGTGTTGCGTTATCCTTCTTGATGTCCAAGGGGTCTCTTCCATCGTTGTCTGCCATTTTTTGCGAGTGTATTTGGCAAGAAACGAAGATTCTGCTCGGCCGAAATTCCGTTCGCTTTGGTTATATACATAGCGCCCCTATGCAGACGGAAATGTGGAGAATCCGGGGAAGCTCCGCGGGTCAAGCTTTCTTGCAGTAAACTAAACGTCGGAGAGAAACGCGATGCCCGATTTTTTTGTGATAAGCTGCCAATTACTCATGGTTCCAAGTGCCCCGAGTCAACGGTCTGTGTAATACGTTTGGTGATTGCACTAACCCTGCATAATTCTAAATAGTTTATTGGTTATATATAAAGATTAAGTAAAAAATATACAAAGCGGAACGCTAGTAGGGTGTCAGAATCTCTCACCACCTTTAGTTCTAACACGCGCGCGCCCGTCCAGCTGTTATTTAGTTATTAGGTGTCCTATGCGCGCGAAAATCCAACACCCCGTCGACCATTTGGTCGGACCAGTCCTCTCTGTGATGGAAGGAATCGACTTTATTGCAAATGCCAAGATATGAGAAAGCCGTGTAGTGTAAAGTAATTTTTACTTGTAAGTTATAGTGTCTACAACAAAATCAGAATAAGCAAAGCAAAGCCATCAGTTCCTCAAGCCCGTAGGGTAAAAGAGATAGAACATTAGGAGACGAGTTTTGGCGGAATCTGTACATGAAGGATTCTGCGCCAACATATCCAGTAAGGTATATCCTCATGTTTTTACGTGGTGTTATAGTTCAAGGAAGCAACGAAGATGAGCTTAGACACAGGTTCGCTATGACGGATCATGCTTGCATAAGATCGTATATCGTGATAACATCTTGGTTTTTTCCATACAAACATATTATCTGCATGGGTACGCTTATCAATTGACAATGGGGTGTGAACTTTAATTTCACTCCCTAGAATGATTCGACCAATCCACACTTGTAAGCTCGTTCATTTTCAAAGCAACATTGTTCTCTAGTCGGGATTTCTGCTGGTTGCGTCGCCAACAAAAAAAAAAAAAAAAAAAACAACGAACCTAGGGTAAGAGAACCTCCGACCACTGATCCCACGCAATGCTAGCGATTGTATCTCTAGAGAGGCTACTTCTGCCATCGCCTGTTGATGATGACGAGGAAGACGATGAAGACGCGGGGCTAGTAGATGTAGCCGTCGCGCCGACTGCGAGAGAACTCATCACTGCTGTGGGGCTGTCAATGAAAACATTGAAACACGGGGCATCAGTCGTAAATTCTGTGAATGGCACATTAGTGACATCCGCGGTAGGTTTTGTTGGTCTGTTTCGCCCTCGGGAATGTAGCTTAGCTGAAATGTGGTGTTGGAGGCCGACGACACGCTCTAGGGTGTATTAGGCACTGAGTAGCATTCATGACCAGCATCGAGGTCAGTGAAATTTTTGGAGGAGACGAGAGTGGTAAAGTTGTCGTTGCTGGTTGGATCTGAGATTACATGGGCTAGTCAGCGGGCAAGGATTAGGGTTAGGGCTAGCGGAAAGACTCACTACTGCCATAAGAGACGACGAGGTCAATGTTATAAGACTCGTCCTGCAGGATGATAACGACCGCACCATTGCCTAACCTTGTCAGATTCGGCAGAATGAATACATACTCATTGGACACTCCGTTCGAGCGGTGTTGTCATACACTGCCGAAAAAGCTCTATCTGAGGGCCAGAGAAAAGACAGCAGGGCCCATTGATGTCATCATCCAACTGCCCTACGGTAGTGGTGGTCAACAGGCCCACGATGGGCAGTATGTGAACGATATTCATGATTCGGTTATAACTGGAGAACATTGATATATATATATATATGTATGGGCATGCCGGATGTAAATACATTTCTTCCTGTTAGCAGCTACTTATGTCTGCTACCCCTTCCCACTACCGAACATCGGAGATAGAACTCATGTGACAACATCTAGACACCATTGCAACTCAACGGGCAGTGCGTTGGCTAGAGTTGTGGGATTACTTGGATTATCCGTCACTGCAACAATACGAAGCTAGTAATGGATTTTTTCCACGTGTCCGATCATTGTATCCGACGTACGAGAATTGTCCTTTTGGGATGTCAAGTCGTCTGATTCCGGCTTTGGAGACAAACCAGATAATATAATATTAGATTAGATGATTTAACCAGACGGTTTGTGGTTGGCCATATCTTACCCAGTTTTTATGACAATATTCACTGAACAGCGCGAAATACATCTCCGGATGAGTCTCCACGGATCAAATAACTCTCGGGTGCCGCCTTTCCATGTAACCTTAACACCAAAGACTTCCTTGCGCTACATTCTACTTCCACTAACCGGAGCACGTTGCATCCGTATGAGGCCACACAGGATCAAAGCATGACTCGGCAAGTTCCGACTTCCGGCTCTGCATTTACCATATGATAGTTTGGAAGCATAACACCAAAATATATGCAGGCCTGCAAAAGGCCACGACCTCAGCGCTCATTCAGCTTCGCTCGGGCAGGATAGCACTCGCCTACTTCTTCCATCGTATCCAAGCGGTGGACTCCCCAGCATGCCCATGTGGGGAGAGGATGCAAACAGCTAAACATGTTATACTCACCTGCACAAGACACAGAAGCCTACGGGCTAAGCTATTTAGGCGCCTCGCGGAGCGCAAGATCACCCACACCAGCTATGAGAAGCTAGTATCAGACCCTAGTTCGGCAGGACTAGTTGCTGATTTTATGGTATGTATAGGGCTGCTAGAGCAGTTTAAAGCAGTCCAAGACAGATGTACGTAGCTAGATGGCTCTGAAGTAGAGTCAGACAACGGAGAAGAGCTTTGATATAGAAGACTGTTTAGTATGAAGCTTGTGGGCTATGGGGGTAGCCCTGTGGTGCAGCGTTGATATAAACCCTAGGCACTCTCTGGAGGCCTAGTATATATAACGATCTATGGAGATAGTGGTTTTACCTTCATTTATATATTTCCTTTGTATGGCACTGCTGCTGGTCTGTTCGATTGATTTATTACTCTATTGGCGTTCTAGGCGTATATAGGTAGATAGGAACGCTGGCTCCCCAGAGCCCAGCTCCCCCAGCATAGCGGCCACAGTAAAGGCACGCTGAAAGGGCATAAATACTACTACTACTACTACTATGATAGTTTGGGCCGGGGCTGTTTATAACCGGAGCTCACACTACTTGATGGTTAAAAGACACCTTCCGTTGTTTGGAACTACTTTACACTGTGTTGTTTTTTTATACTACTACAGTGAAGCTACGGAAGCAAGATTTACAATGAAGGGCTCTCGGGTTTTTACCTTTTTCACTCTTCTACTTTGCAGTGTTTCTTTTAAACTGCCAGACGACTTACCTGTGGGAAAACGTCCAGAGGTTGCGCCCGAGCCTCCCCTTTATGAGCGTCATTCCAACTGTGGTATTTTTCGCCTTTATGTCCTAAGGAAACAAGAGAAGCAACATCAAAAGTCTTTCTACTAACATATCAATTTTGACCAGGCAACGTAATTCTCATATCGTGCACAGACAATTACTGCTCAAACTCAAATTTTACTACTTGAAAGCCTGGGTTGAATGTGCTGACGGAGGATATTTAGTGGTATTACGGTGATTATGTCGCGAGTGCAGCAAAGTCATGCAGTAATAATGCCACACCCAGCCCCTCTTCAGCTTCTGCAGCGACTGCAGCGGCAACCGATACTGTGTCTAGAGGTACAGCCAGCGGAATTACCTCGACTGTCCTGACCACAACCGCTACTACTACGCCAACCAGTTCAGTTGGTGTATCAACTTCGGGTTCCCGTTCTACGGCGTCTGCTACGAGCTTTATAAGACTCCTCTCTTTTCATATCTTGTCCGCTATTTACTACTGTTCTTTTTTTCTTTTCTTTTCTTTTCTTTTCTTTTTTGGAATTCCAAGGCGAGACTAACCTATATCAAACAGTCCGGATCATCTCCCACATCCACTGGCGTCGCATCATCGGTTTTCAGTGATTCTACAGTGGCTATTGGAATAGTATAAACTAGTACAAGCCTCTGTTTGGTATATACCTTTGATTTGGGTTATATTATTCGATTTATAATAATTTATTTCAATCAAAGCGATATTTTCCTGGAAGGCACGCCAGACATCTGGACACTTGGAAAGATGTATATTTTGGAATGGACTGTGTAAGACTTTTTGTCTCCAACCTGGTGCCTTTGAATACACGTTGGAATATTCAATTGTGTTTCTATACGAAAAATAAATCCATTGAAACGCAACTCAGACCTTCCATAACTAGTATAGAATCTTGTTAATATAGAGACTATCAATTGATGCATGTGATGGCCCACAAAAAGTATGGGAGCAATCAGCTACGACGAAAGTGGAATAGCATCAATCCAACTTTATCGCGAAATGTTCCGAGGATTCAGACTGAGCTTTGGGAACCAGACGGCCCAAAAGCCAATTTCGAACATGGCGGTAGAATTATTCGACTCGACGCAAGACGTTTATGTAGAACCAGGAAGACAGAAAACCGCCACTGAAGGCCTACCGCCTCTTCCGAAGAAGCAGTCTTCGATCCTGCACAGGCTCAATTGTTTTGTTAGCGTATGGCTACTTAAATCCATCGCGAGGATTTTTTTCATCGTCGCTCGGTTTTTCTTTCGACCAAATTCTACTAATTGCCCGACGCTGATCAAACGATATCCATGTCGACCGGATTTGGAGACCCGGACTTTTTTCCCTCCGGATTATTACGCGAGGGGCACTCCAGGCTTACTGCCCCTTTACTTGGACATTCATGGTGGCGGTTTCGCTATCTGTGATGCGCAGTTTGATGACCGATTCTGTGTCTCTTGGGCCAAAAGGACTGGGATGATAGTGGTGAGCTTGAATTATCGTAAAGCCCCTCTACACCCTTTCCCCACTGCTACACATGACGTTGTCGCTGTGGCTAGAGCAGTTTTGGAAGATGAATTCCTACCAATCGATAAATCTAGAGTGGCTATTGGCGGCTTCAGCGCGGGGGGAAATTTAGCACTCTCAGCAGCACAGTTACCAGGCCTCAAGGGAATTGTCAAAGCAGTAGTGGCATATTATCCTGTGGTGGATTTTGGGTGCCCAGCGGCCGAGAAGCTGGTTGCGAGACGGTACACTGATGGTCCAAGAGATGTGCTGCAACACGTCGCGGAGGTTTTCGATTGGGGATATGTTTCTCCCGGACAGAACCGGAGAGATCCTCTGTTGAGTCCGTGCTATGCAAGGCCGGAAGACCTTCCTTCTTGGATCTACATTATTGGCGCACAATGGGATATGCTGAGATTGGAAGCACAGCTTATGATGCACCGTCTGGCTGGGCTGGACGATCGAGTGGAGCACTTGACACCTGCGTTTGAGAAAGGAAACTACAAATGGACAATAGCCACAGGCTGCTCGCATGGCTTTACACATGGTCTTCTTGGAGACCTGGGAGATGTTGTAGTGCCGAAAGAAATGCGCGAGAAAATATACCAAGAGGCGCACACCTGGTTAAAGAAAAGCGTTTTGAGCGATTGATACATAGAATATTGGGTGGAGCGGGCATAAGTAATTGCTATTGAATTTGCGACATAATTTAACTCGCGGATAAAATTCACCACGCCATGTGCCCTCCATCAACTCTCATATCAGCTCCAGTCATGTAGCTACTCGCATCACTCAGCAAGTACGTAATTGCACCGCGGTACTCATGTGCTTCGCTAATCCGCGATTATATGTTCCCATTCATCCACAACTTTTGCATACCAGGCGCCGACATCGAGCCGATTGACATCCGAGTGTTGATATACCCTAGCGACAGCGAATTGACCCTGATAAGTGGAATACTAGCTCGACTACCCCGTTCTGCAGCCAGCGAGCGCGTAACCTAGATGACGGCGGCTTTGGTGGAGTTCTACGCGGTAGTGTCGACCCCTTGGTTGTATACATGGCCACTCATACCAGCAATAAGCACGATACTGCCGGACTCTCCATGCTTTTGTATTTCTCGCGCGGCCGCTCGTGCACATAAGAAAGTTCCGGCTATGTTGATGTCAACTATCTTTTCGTAATTGCTCGATGGGAAAATCAACAGAAGCCCTTTCGCCAGAAATTCCAGCGGCGCACAGAAGTACGCTTGAAATCCTCCTCATTGGTTATATCGCATTGATGGTACCACGCTTTTGTTCAGTGTTTGGCGGCAGTCCTCGACGATTTCTGTTCAGCACGAAGCGAAAGATAAATGTTACTCTAGTATATTGCAATATTTCAAAAGGGGTTTCTCACTCTATGACTCCTGAAGAGGCTCATCCTGGCGATCTAGACAAACCACGACGCCGCCACTTTCGAGGATAGATCGCGTAGCCTCGAGTCAGACAACACCGCCTCCACCGGTAAGGATTAGGGACATTATTATTTTTTCTTTTGTACTTTAGAAAATAATGTGCCGTCTGTCTGCATATCCACGATTGTCCGCTCGTCGAGCTGGAATAGGTCTTGTATGGACCGGTTGGCACTGCCAACTGTTGGTTTTGTTTCTCTTTGCTTAGAGGACATACTGACTTGTCCGTAGAATGTTTCGCAGTAACAATATTGTAGTAGATAGTTCAACTTCAAGAATAAAACCTCCATGTTTTAAGGTTCTAGAATCTCTCAAATTATGCTATAAAAGTATGGAATTCATCTCGTCTTTATATTACGATCACAATGAGACAACAAAAAATCAGAGGGAAAAGAAGAAGAATAAACTATTAAAGAGGAAACTCATTTCCTCGCTCTAGAAGCATTCAGATCTACCCCGCATCTGTTCACATGTACCACGTTACAGCGTGATAAAATAAAGCAAGCATCGACAGTCGAGGCCCTGTGCAGAGACTTGCATAACCGGCGAATCTCCGGCGCCAGAATATGGCCGGTTCGGAGAGGGCCCCATGTGTTCGCTAAAAACAGCTTGATGGATTCAACATTAACTAAAGTGGACATTTTGCATTAGGGCATTATTCATTGTCTTAAATTAGGCCAAATTGTCTAAGTGGGATTTCTGTGAAGTCGATTTCTTAAGTACCATTTCATATAGCCTTAGCAACCCGTTTCCGAATTACTCGCAACACTCCAGAGTGCCAACGAAATTCTCTTGACTGCTTACATCTATATCACCTGATATAAATGTCAAACTAGTAGTTGGAAACGATTTGTTCAATTACAAGTTTTTATCATGGAGGACGTTAAGCAGGATGAGGTTCTAAAACTGGGCTATAACCAGCTGGCTTTGTCATATACCTTCCTACTTTTGTTTCATTTTTGTTTCAGTTTCAGTTTTGTTTACTGTGTCTTCTAGCTGATTCAATGTACTAATACCTATATGAGTAGCCAACGTAAGTTTTCCCACACCATAATCAGCACGGGGGTAGGGAGAGAAAAAACACTGCGTAGTTCCTGACAAGGCTCGTAACGAACCCACAAAATTCACTACCTCCTATGAAATGACTTTACAAGACATGCCAGGTCATTCAAATTCCAAGCGGATAAAATGTATTCGAATAGAAGATATGAGGAGATGTATAAGCTATACGATAGCCCATTGCTAACTATGTGACTGGGGCTTGCGAAACGATCGCGACCGTGGCGTATGGTTACGCGAGCGTGGCCCAAACAGATTATCGACGAATCATCGAGATACATATGGCATCTAGAAGATATAAATTCACGGGGCTACAAGAGCTTGCAAAGGGCCACATGACAGATATTGCGACGCAAATGTCTATATCTGGGACATTAATTGGGAAAAAGGAAAAGTCCGCTCTTTTAAAGATGTGAACCCTGATAAATGGATGACAGTCTATTTTCGGGAGCGGTTGAGAGCCACATGTGAAACCGAGTATGACGAGCTGGATGGAGACTTCGAAGGACTTTTCGCAATTAAAGTGGAAAACTCCACGTCAGGAATATTCAAGAGCTCTTGGGTGTCTTCCATGAGGTATACCTTGAACAGTCCCACGAGTTAGTTAGATATCTGGCTGCTCAGAAGAAGAGTAATAATATGAAGCGCCAATCTACCCTAATTTCTGATCAGGGAAATGGCATGGAGGAGATGGAAGACGACGGAAATTATGAGAGAAGTGAAGATCGAAATGTAACCCCCTGAAACAAAGGCCTCCCAATGTTGGAGAATATGAATCTCGGCCTACTTTTTCGGATCCAATGACCCCTGCCCTCCTATTTAAATAGCTTTCGCCTTTGTGCGTGAATTAAAATTGTTGAGCTACTTTTGCTATTTCTAACCATAATCCTAGTAAACTGGAACAGGAACTGCGTCGAGCTCGTAGTTCCATGTATCAATGGAGGCATGGTCGAAAACACAGTCCAACGTATCGTTCTTCCACAACGGACGTAATGGATAAGCGCAAAGTTGCTGGTTGTCGCCAATATTATCACCCTGCAAAACAGTTGCATTCAATGTTGTCGGCGTGACACCATTTTCAACCCAATCGATGAGGTTACCTATCGACGTCTGTGGCCAAGGGCCATTGGGCATGAGCGGGTTCGGAGAGCAGTGAGCGGCGCCTGGAACGGTGTAGACACGATACCATTCATTAAGAGCGTTTGCGCCATCAGTGTAACTTTCGTTGGGATATATTATCTGACGCACTGATTCCCAGTAGCGGATCGATGAGGCAGTGGGGATACTGGGATCGGCTTCGCCATGGAAATGAATTACTTTCCCGCCAGCCTTGTAGAAAGGTGTTAAGTCTGGCCAGGTGGTTTGTAATGTGCTGTAGTACTCCTGCATGCTAGAAACAATCCACTCCTTGAGAGTATCGTACGTGACTCCATCAAGCGAATTTAAAGTAGTTCCGTTCTTCCAGATCAATAGCGCGATATTTTCACCACCAAGTTGGTCAATCGAGAGCTCCCATTTGCCCGAAGTGGAGTTGTATTGCGTTTGAGCATCATCAAAGTCTGCACCAGGCCGATAGGAAAAGTATACGCGGCGGCCCTCCGAGTCATGCAACCCGTTGAGGATTGTCTTTGCAACTTCCACTCCTTTAGCCGACACAGTGCCGTTTTGTGCTGGTGTGGATCCACCACCGCCAGGGGAGGTTTGTCTCTTGGCTAGCTTGAAGGGGCCACTGGGTCCACTGGATGCGGCGCAATGGTACGACTTGCCAATCGTGCTTTCGATATCAAAGTGCAACATACAGAGATCAGATCGAGACATTACTCCGTCGACCTTTCCGTCCAGCGGGTCGCATGCAGCAATGGTTTCGTTGACAATCTTTTCGAGCTCACAGGGAGGTGGGTAATAGTCCAGTGTCTTCTCAACTACATTCGAGTACAGGTGCTGGGTCTGTTGGAATGACCAGCGGAAGGCCGGAGCACCTATACTCGCCCCATCCCACTCTTCAGCGTATCGTTGCACCTGACTCCATCCCTCTCGGCCACCCTCAGAACAGCCCTGGTAGTAGGAGTAGAGCTTCTGGGTGTCGGAAAGGTCGAAGACGTTCTTGGTGAATGCCTTGCCGATCTTGCTCAGTTCCCAATGCGCCTTGTAGCCGAACATGTACAGAGTTTCGTAATTGAGGGTACCATTAACGAGAAGCATCGCGGCATCGGCGTTAGTACTGAAACCACCAAAGCCGCCGTCTGTCATGCCAACTGCTGCTCCATATATAATGCCTCCTGGGAGAGAACTGTCGCCGGAGTTTATTGCATAGCCACCTCCGCCAGTGGACAGCCAGCGATTTTGAAACTTAGACGGCGCAGGTAGCCAGATCTCGAGCAGAACACGGTCATCTGTGCGCTCATCGTGGGAATAAGCGAATGTCACATTGCAGAAATCGATCACTGCGTCTGGGAAGAAGTCGCTGCTGACTGAACTGTCGGTGACAATATTAGTTGTAACGCTGGCATCATCCAGGGTGATCCCCTGAATTATATCAGTGGGCAGGGAAGCTTGGACGACGCTGGTGGTGCAAATGTCGCTTAAAGACTTGCTAGTAGCTGTTTCTACTGGTGTTGCAGCGAACACGAGAAGAGAAGAAAGCATTTTTGACCCTTGTTTGTCTGCTCTCTAAAAACATGAAATAATGAATGAAGAGCAAAACACAGGGTGAGCCCGGGTGACCATGACTGTGTCTTTACTCCTGTTACCCGAGCCTACATATGTAGCTTAGGACCCAACTCGTTGCCAATTTATCCAGCTGTTGATCATCAGCAGCAGTCTTGACGATGTTAGGTGCGAATGCCCCGTAGGTAGTCGCGAAACCTCAGGGGATAAACAGCTTGCATAACTAGAGACAACCTAGTCTCCCAATTCTCCGTCGCCATTCGCCCACTAATCTACAAACAACAATGGCGTAACTCAAGTTTATTTTGTCCTGGGCCAGATCCGGGGTTGTCAACGTAAGCTACTCAACCGTAATTTACTTGAGATGGTTGTCACAGTGGGTATATTCTTTTCCGATGTTTAAAGCTACTGGAACCCATGACTCAGATGGTCATCTCGTGTTTGTCTGTTAATGTTCGGTCTGCATTACTCTGTTTCATGTTATGCTCATGGATCCCTTATCGGATAAAACATGAATACCGGCTGTTTAGCAACTGTATCCTTCATTATAAACTAGTTAATTCTCAGTTATTTACATGGAAAGTACTCCGTGACCTAAAATGTGGATCAATGGAGAAGCTGACAGGAGCAATGAAGCAGTTAGCACCTGGAAAGGTTACTACCGGCAAAGACTTTTCCCACCTGCCACAACCTGTCAGCTGCATGTTGTGAGCACCGAGGATATTTATTATGACATCTCATCACACAATCCTCAAACAGTAAGATTGAGGCGCCTCGGCAATTCCATACAAATTGTTCCCATTCCTGTTAATTCCGGGGTCTAGTCTATCTATAGCGTCCATTTCTGCGCGTTCAAATCCAGTCTAAAGGCAACGCCATCAATGCTACTGCATAGTGGGAAAAGCACCATCGCCGGAATGATGTGGTTCGTGGGTTCATTGGTACGCGCTCTTTCAGCTGTGTTTTAATTCATATGCATCAGCATTAGACTCAATCGCGAGGGTGCTACTAAACCTTGGATACTAACTAAATTTATAGTGGCTTAGTACCATACACTGCTCCTTTTCTATTTCCTGGATTACGACAAAGTCATCTCTTTCATAGCAACCAAAGGGCTCCGACTCACCACTTTTGACATGCCTGGATGTCGAGATCTGAGAATGCCCTGCCAGAGCAGACTTCTTCTCTAGAAGACAATAGATTAATTGTTGTTCTGGAAATCCAAATTCAAAAGCATTTGTTCTCGCAACTTGAGGTTATCACATGAAAAAGAACTAACGAATTGACGATCTAAACTCTGCATATTACATGAAGGATTCCCCACAGTTATCTGAGTGCGGGGAAACAAACTCTTGGCAGAGGCTTATAATTCAACGTATAAAAATAAAATACCCTCGAAGAAAACGGCCGGTAAAGCGCTTTTCCGCTTTAATATAAAGCAGAAAATGAACCAACAGCAAAACATGTAGGCCTCATGTAAAGAGCAGATACTGTCGACTGGGGCTAACGGAAAGCAGCCAAATGGGGCTGGCTTGGGACGCAATTTACAAGTATGTGCTTAGAAATCGTTTAATAGGAGGCGCCATTATGCTCAATGCACTCAGAGTTGCCGTGACTCCCGTGAATACGATGAGTGTACCGTATCCAGTACCATATCCTCCTTTCAAGCTATTCATCCATGGGTAACCTTTGACCAAAGCCTCGCCCAGCGGTCCACTAACCACGTTTCCGATACCGCGGCCAGTCCCCAAGAAGCCAAAGATAATGCTGATTTCCGCCAACGGGTCTTGTGCGTGGATAGCATTGGCGACTGCGGGCCAGGAAGAGGTAAAAGACCCAGCAAATATGCCATAAGTAATGCAAAACACGTACAGTTGGGCCAATGTCATTGAAAACCCCCAGATTAAGAAGACAGAAAGGGCGCTTCCAACAAGCGAGATAAGGAAGCAAGTCGTGGTATTGTAGCGGTCGGTCGTATGTCCCATGATGATACATCCAAAGACAGATGCTAGGTTGATAAGGGTAACAGTGAGAGAAGAGGTGAGATTGTTAGCCCCGAGCGAGCGGGCATAGCTGGGCAGATAAATACTTGGCAGAAAAAAGCCCAATGCTTGGATAACGTTACAAGTCTGATAGACTAAGAAAGTCGGATTTTTCAGAAACCGAAGGTTGAATGGACGGAATCGAGATGATTGCGCGACTGGTAGCCGAGGCTTTACAAAGTAGAGCAATGGCGTGGAAAGGAGACCCAGAACAATGGCGTAGATCCGGAGAGTCGTCTTGAATCCGTAGGAATTAAGAAGCCACTGCAAGACAATTGGAAGAATGACCCCTGAAAGTCCAGTTCCGGCCTGTACCCCTATAAGCAGCTGTAACGACACAGATGTTATACCAAAGGAAAGAATGAAATACATACCCACATAGTGCCGAAAGCCAGACCCTTCCTCTTGATAAACCATTCATTCATGAAAATTATTGTGGGCGCATATCCAATATTCGCGCCGATCCCATAGGCTATGCCTTGAGAGAAAATTAACTGGGTGATTGAGGTCGAAAACGAACTGAGGGACAACGAGAGACACATGATCACAAAGCCAACTGGGGTTGCCCAGCGACGCAATCGAGGAATAGCGGTCAACAGTGCAAATGCCAAAGGTGCTGAAATATACGATACCCCCTGTTCTATTATGTTAGCGATGGTTTGTGGGCAAGCCCAGCGGTACTGCACTCACCATTGCACAAGTGCCGATGATAGCAGTATTGCCTGATCCTTTGAAAGGCTCGTGCGTGCTATAGTAATCCTGGAATATGCCAAAGGAAAAAGTGAATCCTTGAATCGTCAATATTAAGTTCATATTTGACCCTCCCCAAGAGCAGAGACTAACCCCAGACCAGAGCCTCGATAATGAAGCATGCAGCTAAAAATAACCACGCATCCTTTCCACCGTCTGCAGGTGGCAATTGGCGTGTTTGGCCTGCATCATCGGCCAAAGGGTTATCCCCAGGCCGATGGCTTCGCATTTCTCTTCTCTCGGTCTCCATATTCTAATCCTAAAGGTGGTTGAAGAGGTGGTGTAAAATGTGTGTAGAGATGTTTGGACAAAGCGGGGAAGAATTCAGTGTCTTGGCTTTTACATAAGCCGCGGTGCAGAGGCCTATACATACAATCTTGCCAAAATTCATTTTCGTAAAGCTGCGATGGGTGAGGCGGTGTGATTGTAGGCGTCTCATTGCGTCAGCCAGATAGGGTGATTACTAACGGACTCGGCACCTAACTAGTTAACTAATAGGCTCCCAATCAACAAATGCTTATTAGGAACATAAATTGGCAATCCCCTAACTGTAACTAACTAGTTAACTAACTAGTTAATAAGTTAATTATATACTTATACATATTGGCTCCTGCATCTGATAGTAGCATTACTACTCCTCTACGTTGAATAACTATCCACATATTCATGCTCTGTATAAGTGTCGACTATAATATACTTTTCTTAATAAACATTGTAGGCAATAACCCTGCAGCCTACAGGACTCAATGGCATGACCGATTACTTCACTAAATCAAGCTCACGACACCATATGGTCTACGAATATTCAGTCACGTATGTAGTCGATATTATAAGCACCAGAGCATGTGAAAAATTGAAGACTTAATATGACCAAGTAGAATAAAGAAGGCACATTCAAGCGGCAAATTACTGCAGCTCTACTCCCGGATTCTGAATAAAGAAACCATGCACGTTTCCCAGGCCCCTCTGTGCTCTCCGCTATGGAATTGACAACCTTCCACAGTCCCCTAAGTAATTGTCCTAAGCTCGGGTTTATCGAGCAGAGCTCGTCGATTTTCTCTGATCATGCGATCTGTTGTTATACGATCAGGATAATTTCGCATGAACATATTCGTAAAGTGTGTTCCATAGTGGATTCCCTCTTTCGGTGACTGGCCTACATCGAAGCCCTTTAGTGGAGACATAACTGCTTGAAAGCTAGGTTCATGAAAGTAAGCGAACGCAAATCGTTCGCGTGTGTTGAGACCAACTTTGTGTGGCGTTGACGGAAGGTAGGAGTTTGTGATGTATTGCATCATATCGCCTTACAGAGCTGTTAGTCCATAGATGAAAACGTAAGAAGTCCCAAACAAACCTGGAAATACGGTAAACACGCCTGGTACCGGCGGGACATATATCCAACCCTTATCATCTTCCCGGAAACCTGCAGCACTTGTCTGCCAATTTTCTGTCTTCTCATCCTTTGATGGTGCACGGATAAACAGACCTAAAACACGGATTAGCTATGACTCATTGGATTTTAATAGTATAAGGTGTGATGGTTCTCACCACCAACGTCATCTTGCGCAGCAATGACAAGAAGGCCGTAATCAGTATGGGAGCCGATTCCACGACCAGCTGGCCCTTTTCCATTGGCATTATTCGCTGGAAACCTGCATTTATACAGTCTGTAATCAGCAATATTCGCCTAGATAGTTACCATTGAAGAACCAACCGAAGAATACGCATGTGGTGCCATCCATCCTTCGTATACTTTGTCAAGGAAGATCGCTCCAAACCAAGACCATATTCAATGAGATGAAGCAACTTTTCGCCAGTTTCACCCAAATCTGCGAGGTAGAGCTGCATTGGATCTTTCATCTCGGCATCTGGCCAAGGACATGGTCCATGGCAGGGCCAATGCTCTTTAACTTTTGGTTCAGACAAGTCGAAAGTTTTTGTGACAGTGAAGATCTCTGAATAGTCAGCAATGCCATTAGTAACTTCCTCCCCAGAAGCGATATAGCCTGAGTAGCTTTGAGAATCCACACAAGCAGCTTTTTCAGCATGTGGCTTGCCAAAGAATTGCTTGCTCGCAGTGAAGGCGTCTTTGAGCAGCTTTTCCTGCTTTCCGTTCATGGCAATTTGAAGAATGCCATCGCGACGCCAGGTGTCAATCAACGCTCTTCCCATCACGATATCATCCTGATTGCCCGTCACTTGATCAGGAAGCTCGAACGTTTGGAGGGTGCCAACGCGGGCGACGAAATTTGGTGGCATTGTTGCCCCGAGCTCGTTCCCTCCTGTTGCAGTTGTAATGGTTGCCATGCTTCAAGACGAAAAAGTGACAATTGTTGTCTTCAGCAAACGGACGTTTGAAACTGAGTGAAATGTTAAAGGGCGGGTTTTTACGCAATATAATCCTCAAAATGAGCTCAACTGAGAGTGTATAGCCAATGTGCTGGATATATAGAAGAAAAAACAAAGATATTCGAGTAATGAACGTGGCCAGATGCTCCCCTCTTATAGTGCGTATCTGGGCTATTGCAACCGACATATTGCTAAGAATGTGCGGAACATACTAGAAATCGTATGATGCTGGCACTTGAAAATACCCAATCGGGTCTTATGCCTAACAGAAAAAGATACGGTCTTCCCGAACAGTCGTTCACCGCGCCATTTTCATTCGGCCACGGAAAGGGTATCTGCCGTAATGTAATGCATAGAAAGGGCCTGGAATAATTAAACTTATTTTGGAAAGTGTATACTAATAATCAAAAAAATCTTACTATAGAAAACTAAATATACTAGTCCTATATGACACGTTAGTTGCAGCCATGACGTTCGCCCCGGGGCCTTCCTGATCCGGTAGGCAGGAATTACAGAACTGAGGGCTAGGTGGGTGATATGCAACGGACTACTCAACCAGGAGATCATAGGGAAGGGATTAAATTAATTCTCTGTAGCAAGCAGCGCTCATGTCAAATGATGAAGAAAGCCCTTGTCGATTTAACAGAATCCAGATGCCTGTCAATCCTATAATGCCACCTACAATATGATGCAAGTTATAAAGACCTCAGGCCAAGTGTCAGAAGATTCAATGAATCATAGCTAATCGATAAAGCCTGACATACACTACTTACATAGGCAAGGTTATATATAAATAGGTGTGAGGCTGGTCACCTCACAGGCTTGCTTATAGGGTGTTGGCCCGCAATAATCGGCAGTGGCCGATTATTCTAGTCGTACTTTTTGCCGCACAGGCCAACTGCCAAAGGGTTCCTGACAATAGGTGCCGGCATCACCCAATAGATTTTAAAGTTAGAACTAATTTTTAACTAGAAAAGATTAGAATTATTTTCATATTATCTATTTAATTTTATTATCTAATATTGCTAAAACTTTAATGTATTATTTATATCATATGAGTTATAATATATAATGTTTAAAATGAAATTAAAAATATTGATATAAGATATAATTTACTTAAATTAAAAACTATATATATAATCAAATATTTTATAATATAATTCTAGATAACCTTTTAATTAATTAACTTTACTTTGTCAAGATGTATCAGGATCAATAAGGATTAGATACCCTAGTAGTCCAAGCAGAAAATGATGAGTGTCATAGGCTAGATACCGAATTTAGCCTATAAATGAATCATTATCATAGATAGGGTGACCGCCGGGATCCCGGCGTGAAATTGGGATGAGACCCCGTTTTGGGAATTTGGAGTCCCATAAATAAAAGTGGGTCTGAGACGGAAATTCCCTGATCCGAAATGGGAAATTCCGTGGGATTCCCAGACAGGATTAAGATGGGTCGGAAATTCCCTAATTCTGAAATGGGAAATCCCGTGGAATTGCCAGACAGAGTTAAGATGGGACGGAAATTCCCTAATTCGGAAATGAAAATCCTGTGGGATTCCCAGACAGGGTTAGTGTCATGGGACCAGCGAGGCTGGTTATAGAAATAGTGTAACATCCTACAGGAATCGAATGGTGATTCTCATGGTGATGTGATTCTTGATGAAGCTATCTAGTGAGTGGGCGGTCTTATATAGATCTGTGCATGTAATATGTGTTACAACCGGCGTAAGAACTAATGGTGTCGTATTTGCAAAATCTTAAGTATAGAAGAAAGAACTCCAGATATGAACACCCTATATAGCTAAATAGGATATGATATATATATATATATATATTATAACAACTACTCTAGCTACTTTAGATAGTTAAGACTATATAATAGTGTCAGAGGATTGCTTAACCCTCAGCCAATCGATAGTTAAGGAAGCGGACGCTACTTACATAAGCAAGGCTAATGTGAAATTGTTATTGGGAAGAATATCGATTAGTACCCGAGAAGGTAGAAACGCCTACACCTGTACTCCAGACGGAAAGGAGCTCCTCACGGAAAGATAATACGTACGGAACAAGATATCGTACGGAAAACGATATCTTGCGGAACCATGTTCCTGACGGAACACCCGCCCTTATGGAAACGGACTCCAAACAGAAAAGTCGCCCGGACGGAACTAGGCCACTTACGGGAAGATTTACCTTACGGAATCATGCACGTGACTGCATAGCAAAACATAGTAGTTATTAACAAGCGCTATGCTTGGACATAGCGAACATAGCAATCGCTATGTTCGATATGCAACAAAGCAGCATAGCACGCATAGCAATCGATATGCACGCCATGCACAGGAATAACTATATAAGGACACTCATTTACCATCATTTAGTCTATCGTGTTTTATTCTCTTACCAATCGAATATATAATTTATTCGGCTTATCAACTTATTACTCCATACTGATTAGTAAGGCCTTGGAGTGCGGTTATATATATATATTTCAGCGTGATAGTGATATATATATTTGTAAGGATTGACTCTCTGGGGTAAACGCGTTAACGCATCTGGTTTGTTTTATGAGTCCATCAGGTTAAAAAATCAATTTTCATTAGTTCCTTATATAAATTATATGTTACAGAAGGGTTGTAAAGTTCAGAAAGTATCAAGATTTTGATATGTTGCAGAAATTAATTACATATCAAAACAGTGATATAGTTAATAAATCGACAATTTGTCAATAATATAACAGTAATGATACTGTTTTTAAATTATAATTGGTTGTATAACCGTTACCAAGCCTCTCAACGTAGCCGCGACGTTGCTGAACGGTATCCCCATTCCCGCGAAAACCGGTATTGTATCTATATAAATCTAATATCAATCCAGAGTAGTCTTGCTTATATAAGTAGTGCTTGTTAGTTATATTGATTAGCTATGATTCATTGAATCTTCTGACATTTATTTTAATATATGTCAGAAGAATCAATAACTCACGACCAATCGATAAGGTAGCAGACGCTACTTACATAAGCAAGGCTTATCCAAAATTGTTATTGGGGAGAATATCTAATTGTACCCGAGAAGAAAGAAACACCTACACTTATATTCTGAACAGAAAGGAGTTTCCTATGGAAGAATATCATGTACAGAATAAGATATTATATAGAGAATAATATCTTACAGAAATATATTCCTTATAGAAGGATTATCTAGACGGAAAGAAGCTCTAAACAGAAGAGTAATCTAAATAGAACTAGGCAACTTATAGAAAGGACTATCTTATAGAACTAGATATATAACTACATAATAAATATAGCAGTTTGTTAACAAGCACTATACTTACTTGAATATAGTATATAGAGTACTTATCTAATAACTTGATATATATACTATATATAGAAATAACTATATAAAAACACTTATTTATTATTATATATTTAGTCTATTATGTTTTATTTTCTATTTAAATCAAATATATACTTTATTTAGCTTATTAACTTATTATTTAACTTACTTTAATATATTACTCTGTAATATATCTTAGCTCT
This sequence comes from Talaromyces islandicus, assembly GCA_000985935.1. Lineage (NCBI taxonomy): Eukaryota > Fungi > Ascomycota > Eurotiomycetes > Eurotiales > Trichocomaceae > Talaromyces > Talaromyces islandicus. The sequence continues at coordinate 2,875,428 of CVMT01000001.1, read as the reverse complement.
AACTACCCCCAGGATACTTATATTCTATTATCCTAGTCACTCAGCACTGTCAGCAGAATACTACTAACAGATTATTCCTTTTAGTAAAGAACAGTTAATACATTTTAATAATAAAATACCCTCATAATTAACTATTTAGAAGTTAAGTATCAGCAAAATCTTAATATAGCTAATAATAATAGAAAATAATAGATTGTCTGTAGCTAATCTAGAGAATGCCTAAGCCTCTTATAGATAACTAGTATGACGTATTAAAGCATAGCAATCAGAGAATCTAAATCCAAGTCCTGAAGATTGAATTATGAGTATAGAAGAGTTTATTAAATAAATGACCATGTATATTCAAGCTATAGAATAGTAGCTTAGTAAAAAAACGGAATAATTTAATTAGTTAAAAGTCCAAGTTATAGTATTCTCTATAATTCTAGTAGCTATCACTGCTTAAGTAGTAGTAGCTGTAGAAGGATGTATTAAGTTATCTAAGCTAATAATCTTTAATAGAACTTAATCTAAGTTAAAAATATTCCTAGTTAATATAGATATGTATCTTGATACTAATAATTTTATAGATAAGAAAAAAAAGATTATCTTTATAGCATTATACTTTATTAATATAGCAGCTAAATAGATGCAATCTATTCTAAGTAACTATTATAGCAATGTTAAAGAGGATTGAAATACTGTCACCTAGGACCTATTTATTAGTTATGAAAAATTCAAAAAAAAGATTACTAAAGTCTTTAGAAATATTAATAAATAATAGACTATAGAATGCTAGTTATAATATCTAAGATAGATTAGTTTAGTATAATAACTCATAGCTAAGTTCAGATAAATTATTATATCTTTAATATATGATAATAGAGTATAAATTATAATATTTAAAAATATACTTAAAGAAGAAGTTTAGATAAAGCTTATTAAGCTTAATTAACTAATAGATATTAATTAATTTATTAAGATAACTATCAAGATTAATAATAAATTATTTAAAATCAAGTAAAAGAAGCAAGAATTCTAATAATAGAAAAAATTTAGAGGCTTTTTATAATAATCAGCTAGTTAAGAAAGAAGATATAAACCCTAGTATAATCAAGATAGAGATGTTAGAATATAAATAAACGCTATTATTACTAAGGAAAAAAAAGAATAATATAGAAAAAAAAAAGTGTATTATAAGTATAATAAAAAAAACTATTTTATAAAGTAATACTGATAAGATATAAATAAAGGACTAGCTAATCTGAGTTTGTAATAAAAGATTATAATGATTATAGAACGACCTGCACGATCGCCTAAATATGATATAGAAAATTCCTAAACTAAGCAATCAGACAATGATTATTATTAGTAATAGATAGAAAAAGAAATAATAGAAGTAATAACAAGAGTCTTATATTGCTCTGAATCATTATAAGAATATTTACAACAGAGCTTAGAGAAAGAGTCAGCTTAGAAAGAATATAATAGATGGAATACTGAGAATATAAATAAAGACTTTTGTAAAGGCCAGTATCGCAGCTATATTAAGGATTTCTTATTATATAGAAGGATCTTTAGCTGTATAATATTATAAGATGATATAAAATAGATAATATATAAGAACCTATATCAAGAACTAGATTTCTCTAGATAAGCAAGGCTCGCTGTTACTATTAATAAGATATCTCAGCTAAATTAGGAAGAGATATGATAGTAAATAATTAAAAAAGATATTAATCTAATCAATAAGACTATCTAACTTATTAAAGAAATATAATAAAAAGTATAGAAATATCTAAAGAAAAAGAAATGAAAAATACTAAATAACAGTAATCTTAAAGAAACAGAAGAAGAATAGATTAAAGATAAAGAAGTACTTGTATATGATTATTATTTTATAAAAATAGAATATTAGAAATAGTCTATAAAGACTTAGATATAATATATTGAAGAATATAATAAGTGCTATAAATAGACTTATATAGAATGCTCTATACATAGATAATATTATAAGGAAATTGTGGAAGAATATAAGCAATTTTTATAGTCAAGAGGAATACAGTTCTATAATAAATATATTGAATATATTAAAGGATATATATATAAGTACTACTCTGCTATAAGAGGAAATATTTATAAAGGATTATCATAGGAATTATGTCTTAATGTCAAAACGT
>CVMT01000001.1:2816764-2858375 GCA_000985935.1 Talaromyces islandicus | reverse complement strand
ATAGAATATAATTTATAAGAACTAATTAAGAACTTAAATTATATAGATAAAATTTAGAAATACTATTAATAAGTTAATTAAAGAGAATTAGATTAAAAAAGTTAAAAGTACTAGGATTAAATGAAATATACTCTAAAATAATAGTAATTATCTCTTAAGATTTTTACTCTATCTTTTATTTTTATTTTTTTATCTCTACTTATTTTTGTTTCTTCTTTTTTTTTAGTCTTTTTAACTCCTCTACATTTTTTATATCAGTTTGAATAAATTTATTAGTATATTTTTAAAGAAGTTTTTTTTGCTTTTAAAGATAATTTATATAAGCTATAAAAGTAACTATCTCTTTATAAGTCTTCTTATCATCTTTATTAATCTTTTTTTAAATAACTAAGAGCTTCTTTTATATAAGATTAGATGAAGTTATATTAATATAATAATAATGATTATTGCAAGCACACTTACTACAATAACTTGAGATTTTAGATTTTATATATATATAATCTTTCTCAGTATAATATTAATAAGAAATAAGCAAGATAATACTAGATTGTTTTATTTATATAATTAAGTTATTTTTTTAAATATTTAATTTTAAAGATATAGTTAGAATATTATTATAAAGAATATTTTAGAAATAGAAACTAATTTACTAATAATATAGAGATATATGATTATTTATATAACTATTAGAATGTTAATTCTTTAAGAAAGAGATTATTAGAAGAATTAATAACTTATAATTAATTAATAAGATAGTAGATACTATTTATATAAATAAGGCTTATCTAAAATTATTATTAGAAAGAATATCTAATTATATTTAAAAAAAAAGAAATGTCTATACTTATATTCTAAATGAAAAGAAGTTTTTTATAAAAGAATATTATATATAAAATAAGATATTATATAAAGAACAATATCTTATAGAAATATGTTTCTTATAGAAGGATTATCTAGATAGAAAGAAGTTTTAAATAGAAGAGTAGTCTAAATAGAACTAGGTAACTTATAGAAAGAACTATCTTATAGAATTAGGCACGTGACTATATAATAAATATAGCAGTTTATTAATAAGCACTATGCTTATTTAAATATAGTATATAGAGCATTTATTTAATAACTTGATATATACACTATGTATAGGAATAACTATATAAAGATACTCGTTTATTATTATATATTTAGTTTATCATGTTTTATTTTCTATTCGAATTAAATATATACTTTATTCAGCTTATTAACTTATTATTCAACTTACTTTGATATATTGCTCCGCAATATATCTTAGCCCTAACTACCCCCAGGATACTCATATTCCACCACCCCAGTCACTCGGCAGAATACTACCAACGGATCACCCCTCTTGGTAAAGAACGGTTGATACGTTTTGACAATATATTAGTTTATAATATATTTTAATTTTTATTACTCTTTTAACATACTCCTATTTTACTATCCTAGTTACTCAGTAGAATACTACCAGTGGATCACCCCTCTTGGTAAAGAATGGTTGATGCATTTTGACAATAATATATTTCCTAGGACCAGTTAGAAGATATAATTGACTAAGAAGTAGCTCTCTTAGGAGAGATAACTGCCCTAGAGCAAGTCTAGGAGAAAGAGAAATACAACTAGAGCTTTGTACTAATATATCTTCATCTAATATAGAAATAACTTTATGCTAGGGGAAGCCTTATATTAGGAGTATTGGGGAGAGCGTCTATATAATAGGAATAATCTCTATTAGTTGTTTGCATCTATGCCGTAAGATATATATGATTTAGATCTTATATATATAGAACTAGGGTAATAAATAAAGAAGAGATAGGAAGTCTCACTATCTGAATGTATACTTGGCCGGCCTTCTTGGCTTATATGCCTGAAGGGACGAATCAATCAATCAATCCATCGACCAACCCCAAGATATACTACCATTTCAATGTTATAGATGAGAATATTGTACCTATGAAATACTGCCACCTTTAGTTTTATGTTGTATATTCATCTATTGAGCCTTACCGAAGCAGGCAAATTGGAGCATGACGTTGGAACCGCCAAAAGAGGAATAGACACGCCGGACCGGGCTCGGCCACCACTCGCAAGCTTCGCTTCCCTTTAATCCCTTGCATTATTCGAGCATTTCGCCTATGAAACGGACCCCTCCCTATTTAACCTTTTGACTGGGCTTATATTCAAGAAAAAAAGAACGCAGGACATGTTGCCTCGGTTGGCAGCTGGCGCTCGGCACTCGGCCAGCGGGCTCTGCCGCAGGGCGGTCAAGGGACATCAGTCTGAACTGAATAGAGCCGCCTGTCCGCTGTTATTTTCGAGCAAAGTCCGCACTGTTGGTGATTATGGTGGAAAAGGTCAACCGTATTTGGCATTTTTCAGTCACAGAATTGGCAATATATCAGCTGAACAGGGAGGGAAGAACGACTCACGTAGGCACTACTATGCTATCGGGATTGGTATCGCCGTTGTTCTATCCGTTGTCGGGCCACGCTTTGACGACCTGAAATGTGGATTTTTGAATCGTTTCTGGCAACTAACCCTCACTTCGCACTTTGTGCCTGGCACACCAGTGATTGCGCAGGCGAAGGAGCTATCCGACATAAAGCAGGCAATCTACCCCGTGCTGGATCTCGACGCTGCTAATGCAAAGCTTAAAGCCAGCGAGCAGTCTTATACCTCGGGTGTTAATGGGACTGCTGGGGAAATATCTGTAAGCAGATTCGATATCTTGAGACTCCCGAGTAATTCGCCATGCGAAGATGACTTTGCCTTTGGTACCGTCGATGTTGGCCAGGAAAGGGATTGGCAATTTTGGGGTGTCTATGACGGTCACGCGTAAGTTACTTCCAGAATTATAATCTTATTCATTGTCTCACTTTCGCAGAGGATGGGCAACTTCTGCACTCCTTCGGAATTCCTTGATTGTCTATGTCGGGCGTGAAATCAAAAATCTGCTCAGCATGCAAGGCGGGACTGCCACCCCCGAGGCGATTGACGCAGCAATTACGTCTGCATTTCTGAGACTTGATGGCGAGATTATTGATGATGGTCTAAAAGCCATGACTGATTCTCAAACCCCCGGAGAAGCAGTCTCAAGAACGGCACCTGCTCGGGCCGGCTCGTGTGCACTCCTTGCTGTTCATGACCCAGTCAACTCCCTCTTAAGGGTTGCTTGTGTCGGAGACTCGCGCGCAGTACTTGGCCGCCGCCCATCATCCGGAGGAGACGGCAACACATGGACAACAATTCAACTTTCCTCTGACCAAACAGGTTTTAACCCACACGAATGCGCGCGCCTTGCGCAGAATCACCCTGGGGAATCTAAAATAATCGACCCCAAATCCGGGCGATTGCTGGGAATAGCAGTTACTCGCGCATTCGGTGATCATCGTTGGAAGTGGCCATCCGCAGCTATCGAGCGTTGGACTTCTAACTACTTTGGAAGTGGTCTAAGGCCGCACTATAAGACCCCTCCTTACATGACCGCCGAGCCAGTCATCACAACAACTACAGTACAAAAGGGGGACTTCGTGATTCTCGCAAGTGATGGCTTTTGGGATCGTATGACCAATAAGGATGCTGTTAATTGTGTATCCAAGTGGGTCAACCGCGAGGCATTATCTCAGAAACGTGTACTATCAGAATGGAGTATCCACAAATCAAAAGGCGTAGGGTTTCCAGAGGGAAAAGTATCACCGGATACATTCGTTGTGGAAGATGAGAATGTAGCAACACATTTGGTGAGAAATGCTCTTGGAGGTAATCTCAGGGATCATTTCTGTGCCGAGTTGAGTCTGCAATGTCCGGACTCACGATACGAGAGAGATGATATTACCGTTCAGGTTATATTTTTTGGAGATGTGGAGAGAAGCAAAAGTGCGCGTATTTAGTGCAGCTCTTTTATTTTCTTTTTCTTTTTATTGTGTTTCGAATTATCTGTTGGCTTGTTTCCTGGAGCATTTTAGGTGTTCAATCATAGGACTACTTCTGAAGGAGTTCCAATTGACATCAGGTTATAAGGAACAAGAGGAGTCATTCTTTATTATCGACTATATTAGGTCAATGACAAATTATTATTAAAGTCACAAAAATGCGCCTTGTGTTTGGGCGCCGAAAATAGAAGCGATCAAATGAACAATGAAATAGGTGACAGACAAATTGCTGCAAAGAAAAGACACAATGAGGAAAACAAAAACTTCAAAACAGATAATAACAGATAACTAGCAATAGTCAGCCAACCAGGCTTTCAAAGCACCGATATTTGCGCATTCAATGAACAGCGAACTCTTTATGTCGAATCCCAACTGGTCACGGAACTTCTCTGCTAGGACAAGCGACAATAACGAATCTACTCCAATAGATGCAAACTCGGTCTCGTCGTTCAACTCCGAAATATCCATGGATGTTTCTGCAGAAATCAAAGCCAATACACCGTCATCCTTTGCGCTCTCAGCAGCGTTTGGTGCAGTAGTTCTGGGTAGTTCCTCTTTGGGAACATCTTGCGTAGACGCTGGCAAAAAAGCAGAAGCCTCGGAAACAGCAGGCTGTATGCCATCCTTTGGAGGCGACACTGTAGCGGCAGGGGTCGAAGCAACAGCGGCAGGCTTTTCTTTCTTAGGTCTGCTGGTTACTGTAGACGCGGCCTTCTGCGTGTTAATCGGTTTGTTTAAATCAGTGGGGTTAAAAAGTTTGCCTAGCAGTAAACGAGGGAATGTTCGGAACTGGATTCCTTCAACCAACCCAATAATCTCCCCATTTTGGAGAATGTACACGTCGCCGGCATAAAAACCTGGTTCCCGTTGAGGTACCATGCGTACGTATGACTGGTAGCTCTCACCACCTACAAGAGGCCGGGCAAACCGCATTGATTTCCAGCCCGGGGTAACGAAGAAATTGTTTCGAGGGTCTGCTCCGTTGCCTCCATTCAAGATGAACCCGGAAAGATGGGCCACGCTATCGATATGGTGAGGAGCAACAGTCCAGGAACCCCCTGTATCTGTGGTGAGAGTGACATTCGCTGAGCCTTCGAGGCCGTTCAAGACAACTTGTCTCATTCCGCGGTACCGCTCTGCGTAATCTACTAGATTGGCAAACAGTATGTATGCTAGGTCGCGTGAGAGACGGTTAGCCACACCGTCGTCAGCGAGTCTATCAAGAACCTCAAGCCGAGAGGCCACCAAGTGTGTGAGCTTTGACCAATCTTCGAGCCAGGCTTCATTGTCGCCGTACTCGATCTCCGCTGATGCAAACCCATCATCGAGCTCTCCTGTTTCCGGGTCGACGTTGAACCACTCAAGCCTGATAGAGAGTTTTTCCTTAAAGTCAGCTCTTGCGACGATATCGATTTGCTGCGGAATTGCTTTGTTATTGCGAACAATAAGTCCTTGGAGAACGTGCAAGTTCTTCATGTTCATCCCAGGGCATTTCTTGCCTGGTCGAATACGCGACCAAAGATACTTTCCCAGTGTGAAGCCAACATCGGCGTGGATTGACTAAATATAATTAGTATTTCCGATTATAAATGAATGTGAAAAATAACTTACCGATGTGACAACTCCGTGACCGTTCATACGATGTCCATTGGCGGCCTCTAGGAATTCTGGTTGCATCAAGTCTGATCGTACAACCAGGTACCCCGCTTCTTCAGCGACTTCATCTTCAAGAACTTGATGAACGAGAGAAGTACGCAAAGTCGATGGGACCGCTGCAGGAACGGCACTCTGCGTGGGAACAAGGTTCTTACTGAGCATCCAATCACCCTCATACTGGATCCAGTAGTTTTTGTTATTCCAGCTATATGCTGGGAGGTCGCTTAAAAGCCGCAGGTTCTTCTCAAATGGTGCATGCCATTCGTGCCAGTTGATTTCGATACCAGCGTTGTATAACGAAGATAGCATTTCCGACATGCTGACAAAGTTATCTATTCCACGCCGAAGCGTTGGGGTAGTGATAGAGACTTCCGGGATGGCGTTTTTGATGAATTGTACAAAAGTTGGCTGGGGTCCAATTTCAAGCCATATTGTCTTGGAATCAACAATGCCACCTTCCCATGCCTTGTCTACAGCCGGAATAAACTGAACTGTCTCTCGGGTTGCTCGTCGCATGTAGTTTGCATTAACAGTCTTTCCATCGAAGATACAGTCGCCACGTGGTGAAGAGATAATAGGGACTGTTGGGGCTTTGTAGACCGCAGCCTCGGCAGTTTTCTCAAACTCATCAAGTATAGGATCCATTTGAGGAGAATGGAATGCATAAGGGACATTCAGCTGGTGACACTGAAGGCCAGCTGCTTCTAGACTGCCTCTAATACGTATGATTTCCTCAACAGTACTGCTGATGCATACTTCTTTCCGACCGTTGAAGGCGGCAATGTCATAGACACCGCCGTTAGCGTATTGTGCAACTTGGTCGGCAGTTCCTCGCACGGCGCACATTGCATGTGTATCCATGGCACATTTCTGTTGGAGAAGAGCTGCCCTTCGGCCAGTGAGAAGCAGTGCATCACTCGCTGATAAAACACCAGCAGCGTAGAGTGCAGCATATTCTCCCAGACTGGCACCGATAACGGCGCTTGGCTTGATTCCGAGCGCGGCCAGGAGGCGGACTAATGCGATGCCTACAGCAACTAAAGTCAAGTGATTGGCAATGGGAGGAAAGGCTTTGTTTTCGGTATCCAAGATTACAGGCAAGAATGATGGGAATCCATGTTGTTGGCTTATATAATCAAGCTGTAGGATTTGAGAATGGAAGCCAGAATGTTCCTCGAATAGTTGCTTGGCAATGCCTGAATGGAGAGTTCCCTGACCTGAGAAAACGTAGGTTATTCCAGGTAGAAAATTTGGGACCGGTCTTTGAGTTTCCGCCGAAGGCAGATAATTTTCCAAGGCACTTTTGACGTCCGAGATTGTCCTGCCGCTAACGGAGATACGGTGGTTATGATGCATACGTCGAGCTGTGGTTGTATAGGATAGATCAGCTAAGGACAAATCCGGATTGGCGGACAGATAATCAATGAGACGCTCAATGTTGTTCCTAAAAGACTTCTTGCTCCTAGCGGTTATAGCAACAACAGCTCCCTCTCGAGGGTCTGGTTTTGGAGGCTCACGGATCGGAGGCTCTTCAAGAACAATGGTAGTGTTACCTCCCGCTGCACTAAAATTATTCACCACCGCGTATCGTTTTCTGCTGGAAGATCTTTCCCAGGGAACCGCTTCCCAAGGAATTTTGACGTTGAGCTTCTCTAAATCTGGAAAGGCAGGATTCAGTCCGGTTTTGACACCGACATGTGGCGGGATAAAACCGTTTTTGAATACCAGTAAGGCCTTTATGAAGGCCATGATGCCCGCTGCTGCTTCTCCATGGCCCACATTTCCCTTAACTGCGCCAATTGTCAACGGCGTCTTCCTTCGTGGATTACTCGGAGCAAACACATTGGTCACAGACTCGATTTCAGTTGAGTCACCCGCCTGGGTCCCAGTACCATGAAGTTCGACAAAATCAATGTCGCGAGCATCAAGGCCCGCGCGTCCCAAGACAAGTCGATACAGCTCTGACTGCGTCGGGGCGTGCGGGTGGGTAATTGAAATCGCTTCAGCAGAGTGATTGGTGGCTGCTGAACAGATAATACCAAGGATGTTGTCATTGTCAGCTTCTGCGTCAGGGAGTCGTTTCATAATTATCGAACCGACTCCATCTGCACGACAATAACCGTCTGCGTTGACATCCCAAGTCTTACAACCTCCGGTCTTGGACAGGAAATGACCACGGCTTAACCCAGCAAAACCGTCAGAATTAGTCAAAACGTTAAGACCACCAGCAACAATCATGTCACTATCCCCATTTTCCAGTGACGTGCAAGCAATTTGTATAGTCGCAGCGCTGGACGAGCATGCTGTATCGCAGTCAAAACTTGGACCGGAGAATTTAAAGAAGTAATTGATTCGTCCCGGTGCGAATGCCCGGCATCCTCCTGGGATGAAATACGTGTCGACTTCTTGCCCGGCGTTCACTTCACGGTAGTCATCACTTGCTTGGCCGTAGAATGTACCGACACGCCGCTGGTTAGTTGAGGGGGTGCGGTTGTACGAATACCCGGACTGTTCAAGAGCTTCATAAGCTGTAACTAAAGCCAACCGATGCATAGGGTCACATCCAGCCGCCTCTCGCGGCGACATGTTGAAAAAGCCCGCGTCAAAAAGACCTGGTTCGTTGATAAAGCAACCAAATGGGGTCAGGCTTGTGTTACGCTTTTCTCCCGTTGGATCTGTATGGCTCTCAACGTCGTATCGATCACGAGGGATCTTTTGATGTGCATCTCGTCCTTCGGCAAGGAGCTCCCAGTATAGATCGGTGTCATCGGCACCCCCGGGGAAACGACACGACATTCCAATAATCGCGACCTTGCAGTCAGCCGTTCCAATGGGTTTTGAATTACCCCCTTCAACCATCGACCAATCCTGGAGGCTGGTGATATTCACAGTACACGTTGGGCATTCCGCCTCCATGGTTGAGATAACCTCATGCGTTGCGTGATAGGAGTGAAATGTGTGTAGCTGCAGTTCAGGCGTCGAAGCAGAGTTGATTCTCTCCACCACATACTGGACAACATTGGACCATCGAACTGTGCCTGTCATTATTTCGGTGAGAACACATTCAAACAACTCGCGGGCTGTTTCTGCTGGATAAGGTTTCCCAGAAGTCATTGAAATGAATGGAACACGGCACATGGTTCGTTCCGATACGGAGCTACTCATTTCTCCAATCGCCCTTTGGACGTGACTGTCATTGTAGATATGCGGAGCGTGACAAGGGCCCCCATATATTGGCATTGACAGAAATCGAGAGTATCGAAGTTTTTCCGAAAAGCGGAACAAGTTGCGTAAATGTGATGGTGGGCCGCTCACCATAGTAATCTCTCTTGACTCCATACTTATGAAAACACGTGCAAGTGGTGGAATTTGCTGCTTCCAGTTTAGATTGATGTTTCACTTTCGTTTGTAGAAATGTGGGTTAGCTACTTACCATCGCCGAGTTAAAAACATTTAGCTCCTTCTGCACCGTTTCCACGCTTAACCCATTGATTAAAATTGCCCAGCTAGCTAGTTCCTCTCCTGGTTCTACAGCCTCGAGGTTATCCGCTACTTCACGTGTGAGGATTTCAAGTCGCGTAGCAATGCGGATGACTTCGGCGCCTGTTGCAGGTAGATCTGACAATGTTCGAGATGAGGCGACTGCTGCACCTACCATGAGACCAGGTCCAACTCCTGTAAAAAATGACTGGCTGTGTTTTAAGGTAAATTCAGAGGGATTCTTGTCATAATAGCTTTTTTACAGTCAGCTTGTGTGAACTTGTATTGTCAGTCAAGGTCAGTGCTTACCCAATGACCAGGCCTAGTTGTACCACAAGCACCATTAGAGAGTCCAAAAATGCGCCCATTGACGTTTTTCGCAGCTGTGGCAAATTTGCCAGGTCAAGAATGTTTTCAAACGGAGGCAGACATGCCTTCAAGTGGCCTGGCAACTGACGTAGTTCATCCCGTAGGGTACCTGTGGCATCGTCCAGAAATTGGCATAGAAACAAATGATCAACATTTTTGCTGCGACGACGCAAAATCAACACTGTTTTCCCTACATCTTCTGTTGGGTACTCGTTGGGGAAATGGTATAGATTGAGCTTCTCCGTACCAAGCATCGAAAAAGAGGACGGAGAACTAGGAGAGCGACTATCCATAACGACAACAATCGCAAGATAATGGAAAAGAAAAACCGATTAGCGATGCTCAAGGCTATTTAGTATGTGATAATCAACATAGAAGTATTTTCACCCTTTGGTTCTTTATACGTTGATCGTCCGACCTATTGAAACCAGTGTCTGTGTTTATTCCCGACTGAGATGATTTCTTAATTGATGGCTCCGTGTTTCGGAGTGATAGTAGCTTGGATTCAATTAACAAAGATCGTACATAGTCTTAGTCAATAAACCGAGAAAACTTCGTATGTCATTTCGTTCATTAATTGTCGTATGCATGAAACCCCAGCCAGCCACTCCCCCCAGGTGAGGCAAGCCTGACAGATTGCTGTTGGCTAGACCTAATAGAACCCTAGATATTTCCTGCCAATGCATGAAAGCAAAGGATCGATAGTCAGATGTCAACACTAGATGCTGGGTTGTATGTGCAGCTGAAGGCTGGGGTAAGAAAAGGGTTGAATGCAGGTATGGCAAAATTGGCGATTTATCAATTCACTGCTGCAATATGCACAGTATTTGCATATTAAAATCAAAATTGTGCTTATAAACCTTTCAATTACGTGAATGGTCATGCTCAGACATACTCGCTTCGATTATGACCCACAATTTCCTATTTAGGAAATGTCACGACGTTCTCTTTGTCCCAGACCACGGCACGATCTCAATTCTGACTGCTTCGAAAGTCCCGGTTGCGCATTTTTAATATTGAAATATAATCCTTGCTACAATTTTACTCAATCTTCGGTTGTACATCAAGATGTACTGTATTGTACCCTATCCGATACCCATGACATAAGTTGCACAAAAAAAAAAAAAAAAAAGAAAAAAGAAAAAGAAAGGAAAAGTAAAGAAAAGAACGGAATCGGACGGTATTCGGGGCTCTCTGATCACGAGGTTTCATATTGAAATATTTAAAACTGGGCGAGTTCGTTTATGCGCACTGACAAGGGTACAACTGTACTGCTGACCCGCATAACCTCAGTCACCCCTGTAACTGGTCACTCTGTAATCAGACAAATACAAATGAACCCTTGTTGAGGGGTCCATCTCTACTAAGGAAAAATGACACATGGACCTAAGTAGATATTATTTTTATGCCATTTTAAATAACTCAAGTGTTGAAGAGCAATGGTTATTATTTAAGGAATACTCTTTGGCTTACCAATGAAGTTCGTAGTTTGTAAGACTCATGTATCTAACTCAATTTAATCAATTGGAAAGTCTGTCATGCCCTTTCAAAGTATTATAGTAAGCCCTTTTTCCGCTCTCTAATCTCAGAGGTGACCTCTGTTGTGATAACAAGTGGGCTGAGTAGTCTTCTCAAACACCGTAATTGAGATCACCATGGACGATATTTCCTCTAGGATCGTAGCTGTGGCGACCAATTTTCCAGAAAGTGTGTTAGCATCTCAGTAAAGCCTTTCCATGTGGCTTTGTTGTCGCCGATCTTGCCTACAGATGCATTATCATTGGAAACAGTGCCATCCGATGCATCATGAATTCCTGCAGGATGGATGGGTTTCTCAGCGCCTTCCTTCCAGCTTTTCCAGTCAATAATCTGAGCATCAAGCATTCCATTACGTCCGTTCGCATATTCGGGAGGAACCTCGGGCCAAACATCAATACCATCTAGTATTGTCACCGCCATGCCTGCAGCGAGATGTGTTTCCACATGACAGTGAAGCATCCACGGCCCGGGGTTAGTTACCTGGTATCGCATGACGATCCATATCGGCCCATCGGCAAAACCCGTAACGAATGTATCCCGGAAGTTTGGATTGTCTAAATTGAATGCTTCCGGCTGAGCAAGTCTGGCCTCTTCAACAGAAGAATAGTTCCAGTCACCCTCCCCAGATCCAATCTGCCACATTTTCGTAGTGTGCTTGTGTATAGTATGAGGCGCATCCTTATCCTGACCAGGGAATGACGCCACTTGGATGACAAGATCGACCCAGGAACCATTCTTTGTGGTCACAACCAGACTCTCGTTCTTTGCCGTTTCTGAATATGGATTATGAAGCAATGGGTCGTATGCGGTCGTGTCTTCTAGCCACATTCCCCCGCCGCTCAGTGTATGCTGCCAGGCCCTCGCCCATTTCGCGGTCCTGAACACAAACAATGTGTCCGCGTGCTCGGCAAGGTGCAATGGAGGGTAGGGCCGAAGATTATTGCGATCAAGCCAAACGACTGATGTGATATTTTGCCCACCATAGTCAATCACTCCTTTTGTCTCGATGAGGTCTGGGGTTCTGTTCTTGTATCTCAAAGTCCCAAAGGCGGATATTACCTGCGCATTACCATCGTCTGCAACTCGAATAGTGTAGTCTTTTCCAGGCTTATCAAGCTTGACTAATGCAGCATATCTTTCTCCTGCAAATTGCAGGAAGGCATCGACTTTTTGTGGCTCAATATAATGGCCATCTACTTCATAAATCCACATAGGATGCTCGTCGATTGAAGTCACTGTTGCTTTGAATGTTGACGCGTCAATGAAATTTAAGCTGACCCAACCATTGGTCGGGTCGACTTCAATTATTTCGCGACTTCCTTCAGAAGAAACACATCCTTTGTGTAAATGAAGAGGTACAGTTTCTGGCTTTGCTACGCGCAAGAAGTGGCGTTGTGTCGAGAAAACGTGAGGCAGACATCTGTTTAACGAGAGAAAATGTGTTAGATATCCATCGGATATTTTGTATTTTAAAAATATACTTTACCCTTTGTCCGTAACCTCATGTGGGTATATTGCCCATTTAATGAACCTCATAGTGTTCTCGATAAGATATTCCTCTCCTGGGCAAAACAAACTACCTTTTCCGTTAATAAGAATGCTATCCACACAACTACGACTTGTCAGCTATAGCATGCAGAATACCTTGAAGAGGCTATGCGTACAATAGATTGATATTGGCAATATCTTCTGCTTCAAGATATTCCCAGGACTTGAATTGGCTCCAGTCGGAAATCACCACAAGCGCGGGATGTTCAGTGGCTTTTTCGATCGCAGCTATGTCAATAGGATCCTCGGAAATCATGTGCCATGGTTTCGGGGTATCTTCCTTTGGTCTTTTATATTTTCAGCACAAGAAATAGAAAGACTCATTCTGTAGAGTCGCAATCTTACCGAATGAAAATACCACCGTATAAGCCATCTAAAATTGTTGACCGGGTATGAGCATGATACCTATTAAACACATTAATAACAGCCAGGAAATTTATGAACGAGTGGTAAGTAAGATAGTACCAATGTGTCCCAGCCGGAATCGCCTTAAATCGGTAGATGAAGCTTTCTCCTACGTCGATAGGTATCTGGGTCACCCCCGTGGCGCCGTCCGACCAGGGTGTCCCAAGTTGTCTATCGCAAATTAATAAGAATCCGTACAAATAAAATCGAGTTTTAACGTACTCGATCCCATGCCAATGTATGCTAGTATTGAAAGGCATTACGTTGTGAACAAGAATCTATAGTCACATCTCAAATCAGTAGGTAAACCTGTCGCTGAGAAAGGGACTTGGTATCGACCTCTATGTCATCATCTTCTTTCCATATGAAATTTGGCCCAGGAAATTGACCGTTCATTTTCACCATCTCCCGTACTTGGCCATTGGGTGCCCCGTCTTCCCATGTCAAAGTGAGAACTTCGCGCACCACCTTGCAAATTGAGACATGAAAAAATAGGAAAATAGAAAATGCGCGAATTACGGAAGTCATAGTAAATCTAGAATTGTCGATTTTGAGTGTTTATGTTAAAGGAACAAAGAAAAATAGAACGGAGCAGACGTTTGCATAGACGTTTGCGTAGTCGTTTTCCCTAATCTGGTGGTGTGAAAGAGACGATTTTTATTTTTGCCCAGTGCTTCTAGCTCGCACCATAGCTCCTTGCTATTATCAAAATCGGGTAAGGCTAAGTACCAAATTCAGTATTATGCATGAGACATTCTTTATTCGGGGTTTAGCATTTGTTAAAATACAGAGACGCTGTGCGACATCAAGTCTCCGTTGCCACTCGTAATGCCAAGGTATTCTGCAGTTCTAGCCACCAGGGACTGTTTAAATAAACCTGGAAATTTCTCGCGACAAACTCAATGACTACCCAACATTCTCTGTGGGTGAAATAAAAATGCCTAGACTCATAAACGTGGTGTATCAAGTCACTCGCGCTGCTTTTGCAGTCGCTGTTTTCGCACTTGGCACTCAAATCTACATTAAAGCAGTGATCAAGGATATTGAAAGCCATGCTTCGAAGAATTCTGTCAGTACGACATCAATTGCTAGCAACGTTCTTGGTAACGATTCATCACAACATTCGCTCACAGAACTCATATTTGGCGATACCAGCCTGTCAAGATTACAGCGCATTTTAGCGGAAATGCCTCCTCCATACAGAGCTTATTTCGAATCACACGATAAATTGACAGTATTCGCCCCTGTTGATGAAGCTTATGACCTAGAAAAATTCGATTGGGACAATCCGGACTTTTACTGGATGTATCTTGAAGCGTACCATTATGTTATAGGGAATTTCTCATTGGAAGACCTAGCGGCGAACCCTACCTTACCAACTGTTCTGTGGGCAGATATTTACGCGTCCTACAGACAGCGCATAAGCATTCAAGTCTTATCTCCAGGTACAGTGAAACTGAATCATAGAGCAACCATTGTCAAACCCAGTTTGGTGAGCATGAACCTGACTTAATTTCTAAAGGAAGAAAAAAGGCTGATAAGAGAACAAACAGAAAGCGAAAAATGGGTACCTTCATTACGTTGACCGTGTTATTATGATGCCTGTATCTACAGCATATGTTACAAGACATTGGCCCGAATTCAGCCTTCTCCGACAAGGCCTCGATCATACTGGACTTGCAGTGATAGTGAACGATACGTCAACCCATAATGGGCAAACTTTTTTCGCGCCATCAAACAGAGCATTTGAAAAGCTTGGCAAGGACGTCACTGATTTTTTGTTTGGTCCGTGGGGAAGAGATTGCTTTAGAGCTTTGTTGGAGTATCACGTCATTGCAAACGAAACCCTCTTCACGGATTCGCATTTTAAAGCCAATGGGAGAGGACCGGGGTTGATCAATAACGAGGTAGCACCAGGGTTTGAGGTAAGAGTTTCTTTTCGATACGCCACTTTTTTCGAGATTCCTCTAAATGACACTTTTGTCGTTCAGTTGAACATGTCAACGATGATACGACCTCTTCAGTTGAAGGCACACATCCACCACGATAAAGACCGTGGAATTGGGAAAATTCAGATTAATGATGAAGTCGATGTGACACAACCAGATATCGTTGTTCAGGATGGTGTGATCCACAAAATTGATGATATTATTTTACCACCGAAGCTGAGTGCTGGTACGACAGAAGATGGCCACGGCTCTACTTCTGCTTGGGATAGACTAAGAGTCGAGTTATTGAGACCGAAAAACACGATGACAGTGGAGAACCTTTTACAGAGGTTTCAGCCGTATCTTCAACAAACCCTTTAGCCCGTTTTACAGCATTCTTGTTGAGATCCCAATGACATTTGGATATCATGGTTTCGCAATTACACATGTATCTAAGTACCTTTCGAAAATGTTTTGAACCAAAATAAATCGATGTACCTTTCTAAGTGGAAACTTTTAGGATTAGAAAATAAGTAACGTTTTATATCTATTTCCTGCATTTGTTGGCTTCTTTAACAATGAAGGTTGAATTGATTGTCTTACCTAACTCAAAATTGTAAGTGACGTTAAAATTTAACATCTCAATCTTTTTATAGAATACAATTAGTACCCATGAGGATTTATTTTCATTCGATCGTTAAGTCTTTGCTAGTAATTCAATCCCGTCGCTGTGTCTATGCCGTAGTCAAAACTGTGTTTTTAATCATGAACAAAGCTATATTGCATATGCACAATAAACCTATACCGTGAATGAGATTCATACAGAAGCTATTTTTCTAGGATTACTGTAACACAGAGCACATTCCGCTTGAACGTCGTGGAACGTGGCTAACGTACGCACCGCAATAGATTGTAGATTAAGAAGAGAAGTCGCCCGACTGAAGACGACACCCGAAAATGTCGGCGTCAGCCCGGATTTAAATATCTTTTTTTTTGCTTCACCCCTACATTCATACTGAAAGGATTGGCCGTATAACATGATATACATTGACGAGTCTGTAGATAAGCCTAGAATCTTCCATCGCCAAAAAAAAAGTTACATGGATTACGCTTTGCTCTATTAGCAGCAAACGCAGCTAGTATCCTAATCTTATGCATCTATTAGTCGTTACATACCGGGATAAGATCAAGGGACGTGCATACCATTTCCATTCCTCCAAAAAATTATGACTTTACTCCGATTCTGTGTTGTCTGACATGTTAGCGACCACTGACATCCAGCCGTTTTTTTATTGTCTGCACCAGTTGACTTTGACATCCTGTCATCGGCCTGTGTCAAAATAGTAGGGACCAACTTGTAATGTCAATAGGGTGAATTTTTTTCGCCTAGCTTTATAGTCCTACGCAGTTTGGAGGTGACTTTCTAACAGAAAGTGGAAAAAGCCAAAATGAAAGACGTTAATGTTTTGTCACGATCTATTAACAAGAACGTCAATCTCTATGCATTCGAGGAATACCTCAGTGCTCAGGCATCTCTACTGCCGGATCTACCAGAGATCAAGAAGATCTCACCACGGGTCATCCGCGTGTTGGGCGGGAATCCCGGGCTCGTACGTTATCTGCCGTACTTCGACTTGGTTTCCGATCTTAACAGCAACAATCACAGATGCAACTCCAAGGTACCAACACTTATATTGTTGGTACTGGTACAAAACGTATTCTAGTTGACACGGGGCAAGGGATACCACAATGGACACAATTGATATCGTCAACTATCGAAGAACACGACATCACCATCGAGAAGGTTCTTTTGACTCACTGGCATGGTGATCATACTGGAGGAGTGCCAGATCTGATTAGAATGTATCCAGACTTGGAAGGATCTATCTACAAGAATAGACCTGATGCTGGTCAAAAGCCCATTTCTGATGGCCAGATATTCAAGACTGAGGGGGCCACTATTCGTGCAGTTTTCACTCCTGGGCACTCTGTCGATCATATGTGTTTTTTACTGCAGGAGGAAGAAGCTTTATTCACTGGCGACAACATACTTGGCCACGGAACCACCGCGGTGGAAGATCTAGGCGCCTACATGGATAGCCTCTTTGTTATGCAACGGCAAAACTGCAAGATCGGCTATCCAGGCCACGGCGAGTTAATTTGTGATTTGAAATTGGTCATGCAGACCGAAATTGGACGAAAGAAGCGCCGCGAACGCCAAATCATAGCCGGTCTGAAAGCACTCCAGGAGCGAAATCCAGGAAGGATGGGTGCTTTGCCGAGAGATCTGGTAACGGAAGTGTTTGGAGACTTGCCAGAAGATGTTGTAAACATCATTTTCCTACCGTTCATGAAGGAGCTTCTGATGAAACTTGCTATTGAAAGACGAGTCGGATTCCGTATGTACTTGGGTGATAAGCTCTGGTTTATCCTTAGCGGTTGAGTTTGATGATTTGATTTGATATTTCTTGTTGCCACATGCTTTCTGCCAGTCGTGAAGGGGGTCTATATAAGTTAGATAATTGAAATTTGGTTTAATTTAACAAACACCATTAGTTGATAATACGGATAATTTTGCTATGTAAATACCATATTTAATTTCAAGTAATCAACTACTTGGAATATTCAACTAGCATAAGTCTTTAGACTCTGAGTATTGGTAGGCCTTTTTAATAATAATATCCTAGTAACGTGATCTTTGTAAATAAAATCTATATATTACTATCAAACCTCAGCATAGTTCAGAACACTGAAGTACAGTTACAATCCCAAGAAACAATTTTTCGCGGAGGACCAATTACATCTACAAAAAAGAATCAAGCTATCTATCATCAAGTCAGTACTAAATAACCCGACATTTCTTCAAGAACCAGACAAATCAATTATTCTACGACTCTCTTACCGAGCTAGGTCGAATAGAAATCTTGTCTTTCGTATGAAGCCGATTTAGTCGTTCCGTGTTTTGCGCGATGTGCATAAGCGAAGTTGTTGAGACAAAGGACAGAGCAACGATGCGTAGGTGAACTGTCTTGGAGGTCCAGGGTACCTGGAGATTGTTCTTAAAAACTGTGTACATTTCAGTACCTGGAGCTTTGACTCTCGTACTACGGTAAGGAATATTGAAGGCAACGGCGGCTCAAGTTAAATATTGTTGGCCCTGTGCGGCTTGATTCTACTACCAACTGCAAATATCAATATTTTTTCCCACCATAATGCGATTCTTTCATGCATCGCGTTAGATCGGAAGGTGTAAACTAAACCCACAATTACATGACCATTTTCGTTGACAATCCGAGGGGTTGCTTACAGCCAACTAATTTATCGCGAGTACTCGATTTTCGCTGAGATCATGCATTCTTCTGACTCGCTCGTATTCCTTATTTTCTAGGCCATGCATATATGCATATCTGTTCCGCGTGGTATTCTATCTTTCATTTTCTCTTCATTTTCCTTTTTCTGGCTGTGTCATCAACTTCATTCCGATCATCGGAGTCTCTTCTGTGGTGGAGGATCGCTAGTCAATGCAATGCACTGATAGATGCAAACCAAAACAAATATTCGTATACTTGAAATCAGCCTTCCTGAGAACCCCTGACTCGTTACATGCCGTATGATGTAGTGCATTTCCGTCCGTGTATACCCCCTTTATATCGTTTCACTGCAACTCTAGTCAATCACATAGTTACACATCCGAGCGTGCTGTGTCACCGGTCACAGCCAATTCATTTACCTTCATGGTTGTTGCTATTTCCACCGTCTCCCTTTGACATTCTATCGTAGCACTGTTCCTCGGCCCGTGAGGCCGTGTAGCTGTGTAACACTGCACCACTGCTTGCTCGGCGTTTAAACACTGAGCATTCAGATCAGTATTAAATGTGTTGCTCTGTCACTCGCATAACACACATTAGTGCTGCAGGAATACAAAAAAGCCTTTGGTCTTCAATGATACACCAAGAGATCCATGATAATATCAGTCTGGACTGCGAGATGCATTGCATCACTGCATGATACACGGAAAATACGGGCACAAAAGCAAGACACTTCGACTTCATTGATGCAGAAAGCCACTCTGCAGACTTTGAGTGCATCTGTTCCATCTCGGCGTAATGAAAGCCTTTCTTTTTACAGACTGGTCGTGTCACCCAACGTTCAAAGCCGAGCGCATGTCCTCAAAGATTGATTGGATTCCATTTTGGGAACTTACTATCAGAGTATAATACAAGATTCTTGTGACGTAAGAGAATAATTTGATTGAAAACATGTACCCCTTTAACAGGTAATTGAATTGGCTGTTTCTGAAGAACTCACATGGCAGCCGACCGGCACGTGTCAACCAAACCCTAATTCAGGTTCTCTGAATCCAAGGTTCGACCCCAGCTTCTAATTCCCAATCCTATAAAACAGTCAAGTAACTATTATAACCAATGGATTATATTTTATTATCTGTTAGTTATATCAATACATCAACTTATCAGCTGTGTTCGCTATACATCGACATTCGTTATAACATTTACTATGAAGGTAACTACTAAGCAACTGTTATTCATATAGTATCTCTGTTATAAATAGCTACATATGCAACCACCCTAGCCCAAGTGTATATGATAATCCCCAGTCAACTTGACATCAACTGTGTGATTCTTCCCCTTGTCGCCCAGCACCCGAATTTGGCTGATCGCTACCTCACCGGCATCATATCCAAACTTGCCGGTCATGTAGAAGTTCTCGTTATGGTAATCAAACAAGATCTCGGAGGTGTGGGGTTGCTCTAGACTCTCACCATCGTCTAGATACAACGTACCAGACGCCTTTCCGTTTGCATTGGGAGCAATGACGATCTCAAAGTCTTGCTTACGCAACTGTGCCGTTGTGTTGGCAGATGAAATGCGCTGGGGGATGATACTTCCACCCTTGTAGTATAATGGCATGATATCGTAGCCAATGTTAGTCAGGTTAACGTTCTCGCCGGTGCCATGGACAGTAGAACCCGAGTAGAAATCGTAGAATGTGTCCTTGGGCAGGTACACTGAAACCGATGTGGAATTTTCATCCGTGACAGGAGCAGCCATGAGACCGGGGCCCCAGAAGAACTGGTATGGCAGATCTGCAGTGTTGCTGTCAAGTGGGTACTCAAAGAACATCGGGGTAATCATGGGTTCGCCAGTCTCAGTTTGCTTCCACAAAGCGGTGTAGGCGTAATCCAGCAGACGGTAGCGAATATCGATTGCGGCACGAGCAGCGGCGGCAATGGTTGGGGTCCGGTAAAACTCGTGCGGTAGCGTGTCGATGTTTTGATGGTTGCGGAAGAATGGTGAGAAAGCGCCGACGAAGATCCAGCGAGAGCAGAGTGCATCCGTGGTTGTGCCTCCAAATCCGCAGACATCACTGCCCACCATTGGGATTTGGTATAGTGCGGCGAATTCTTGCAGCTCAGCGATGGTCCAGCGGTAGTGGTCCCAGTCAGCGTTATTGTCTCCAAGCCAGTGGCCGACTTGACGGCCAGCGCCAGCGTAGGTAGATCGTGTGATGCTATCAGAGGTCAGTAACTGATTACCTTTTTTAAGCGTGTACTTACATTAGTGGTCGCTCCGATGGACGGCGGGTGAGCATAGCGTCACGACTAGCAGCGCTCATCATGCTGCCGTAGAAGTTGTGAGTGTCGTAAAGCTTAAGGCCATTGGAGTGGGTAAGATCAGTGCGAATAGTCAAGTTACTGAGCGAACCCGCGGTATTGTTGATATGGTATGGTGGGTTGATCAGATCTCTTCCGGGGAGACCGGACATTGGGCTGTCTCGCTTCTGGAGGTTGTCACGACTCACAGGAGATCGAGCCATTGGCAGAGACTGCGTAGATTTAGACCTCTTGTGTGGCCCAGAGGCCGTGGTGATGGTGTCAGAGACTTGTTGCACACCAGCATTGCAGTCACCAGTAGTGATTGTGCGGTTCTTCTTTTCAGAAATCCAGCTACCGTCCGACTCCTTGCGGAGGTATTCATAGGAAAAGGTTGCATTAGCAGGCATTTGTACGGTGATCTGCCATTCTGGGTAATTGTCTGCACTCATAAGAACCGCATTTTGAGGATCTCCTTCGCCTAGGGTAATGGAGCTACCAAGGACGTAAATGTTTTCACTATTATAGGTCGAGGCATTGACGGTAAATGTTACTGAGGCAACGCAGTTGGGCTGGAAGGCCGGTCCGAAACCAGCAATAGGTCGCGGAGCCGACAGACGAACAGCCGGTGGGTTAGGCGGATCGCCGTTTGCCCGTGCAAAAGCTGCCGGGTCTGAACAGGGCCAAGTGCAGAAATTGGAGGCTTCATTCATGTCAATCCACAGGGCATCGATATCGATACCTTTTTCTGCGTCAAAGAAGGTTGCAAACTGCTCATTCCAGTAGTCTTGTGTTTTGGGGGCAAACCAGTCCGGGAAGGCTGCAACACCAGGCCATACCACACCTTGGTAGACGGAGCCGTTCGAGTTGGTCAAGAAAACGCCGTCTTGGACACCATCATTGAACGCAGTATAATTACTGTAGGCTACAGCAGGGTCAACCATAACGATATAGTGCTGGTCATGGCTGTGCAAATACGAGACGACTTCCCGCACGAGGTGCAGGGGATAGCGGAGAGGATCTAAGGAGAACACTTTTCTCAAGTCCATATAGTCTTCATTATCTCATTAGCTCCAAATCAAGAAAAATTGGGATTTGGTTGGCTTACCGATGTCAGTCCACTGTGTTTCAAGCGGGATATCGGCAGCACTATAGTTAGCAATGACCTCGGCCACTTCGAAGATATCCCGGTAGCCATATCGACAAGTGTGGAATCCAAAGCCCCAGTACGGCATCATGACAGCCTTGCCGACAGTCTCTGCATACTGAACCGATACCTCTTTTGGTGTCGACCCGGCCAGGAAATAAAAATCAAAAACGCCACCCAGAGTGTCGTATTCTAGATACTGCCCATTTGCATCCTTGTTGATCTTGATGTCCATTCCATTACTATTGAGCAAAAATACTCCGTGTGTACCTTTATCTCCGCGGTGGTCAAAGTAGATAGGGTGGTTGCTATACAGGTTGGTGCCTTCCGGGGTGAGATAGGCATCCCGGGACCAGAGAGTACGAATATAGCCATCAGTCTGCAGTCTGAATGAATCGGTACTCTCACCCAGACCGTACAGATTGGGCGAGTCCGGCAGACTCGTGCGCAACCCCAGGTATTGCGACTCGAATATCAGCGGATGCCCGGACGTGTCGAAAAGAACCTCGCCATTGGACCGACGTGTCACCTTGAAAGAGAATGGGTTCTCCTTGATAGAGACCTCCAAGTGGGATCTTGCCGGGTCGGCATTTGTGTTGTTGGGGCGAGGCAGAACCGACGTTGGCACCTGGTAAACCTGTTCTGCGGCATCGGAAATCTTGACGTGAACTCGGGAATCTTGCATTCACTATCAGTGGCCGAAACTAAAATCGCAAATCACACGAAATCATCCTACCGGTCTGATACTCGATCTCCAACTTCAGATGATCCAAATCGGTACCATACACGTTGCAAGCTTCACCCGCAAGGGAGAGATCAGCGCTGACAACCGCGCCATGATGCTTCTTCACATTGCTTGCTTTGTAGCCTGGGCACGATGCGGTGCCATCGCGAGTCGCCAAGACAGCAGCATCAGCGCCCAGAATGAGGCAGGCTGCCGCAGCCAGATAATTTCTCATGGTAGCAAGTAGCCGAGGATATGCCGCTTCAACCCTTGCATACGCGACGAAGGGCGTAGCTTCCCTTTAAATAGTCGGGTCATATTTCGCTCTTTTTCTCGCTGCTATATCGTCTTACCATTGCATTCCGGCGGGCCCCCTCACTTCCCTACACGCGAGACCGACCGAGAATTCTGGAGAACCACGGAAATTTGCAAACCAAAAAAGAAAGAAAAAAGTAAATCACAAGGAGCTCCAATGACCAGACTAAGGCCCGTGGGAGCCAATAGCTACCGGCGCGCGATGTCACCTCAGCAAGCTTCCATGGGTCCGGCCGCCGGATGGGGAAATGGGTACGGGGAAAGCTCAATAGCTTACTGCCGCTGTCATTTATTGCGTGCAGGCGGCTATACGAGGGACCGGCAAAGATCCTAGAGCAGGGTTCGAGGAACAGGAGAGCGGCGAAATACCAAGCGGAAATAAACAAAGCTTCAATGTCGCCACTCGCTGGAATTGTCGCTGTAACTGCGGGGGGGGCCGGTTATACCAAGAGCAATTAACCCCCCGCAAAGGAGCGGAGTCTCCAGGTTGGCTTGCGCCGAGATGGAATCGGAGCGAGTCCGAGCTAGGCAAGCTTCATGATTTATCTTATTCTTACTCTTAGTGAGAGTGAGTACTGAGCACTGACTCCAGTCTGCGTAATCAGAGATAGGTCAGAACAATGCGCGGGAATCCGTCTCTACATTGCATTATGACGCGTATAAAATACGAATCGTCATGATTCTGTGCGCCACACACTGGGGCTGGTCTTTCTACATCTTCTCATTTAACTACATCATTACCGCACGACTCCGGGTCATCTCGTCATGATATACTAACGATTGACACGGTTGTTCGTTCAAAACACGCCACATCTAGCGTGCTTCCAGTCGTCAACTTATTAGTGTGGCACTACCTTGAGGTCCCTCGCCATTCAAAAACATACAACGGCATATCAAAGTCCTCAACCATAACGTTTGTATGGGCAGGTCGACTGGCTCCGACCACAGACCGATCCTTACATCAGCAGAGATTTAAGCATTTTACCTCAGGCAGGAACAAGATGTGACTGGGTCCCGGCCCGACATCGGAGTCTCCACAGTGGAGCCCGGCAATCCCCCAGATCTCCGATCGCACTTGATACCTTGTTTTCATACCTTCCAATGCTTGGCTGTTCTCTCGTGGCCTGCCAACAATTCGACATGCCCTATTTCCAAAATGTGCGCGGCCTCGCTCTGCAGCGTGTGCTGGCGACTGTCTGCGCCGTGGCATTTTTACGGCAGGGGTACGACCAATCCGTTATGAATGGGCTGCTCACACTGAATGCCTTTCTTTCCACAATGCCCGAGATCGATACCTTACATACGACTGGGGCTGAAAATGGACATAATGCGAATGTGCAGGGTATGTGCCCTTTTGATTGACTGTCTTTGAGCTATCTAACAGCCTGCAGGTGCCACTGTTGCCATCTACGAAGTCGGCTGCGCCTTTGGTGCGCTGTCAGTTATCCTTTTTGGTGATCGAATTGGCCGTCCAAAGTTAATCCTGACTGCCAGCTGCATTGTTATTATCGGTGTAGTTTTTCAGGCTGCTGCGTATTCTCTGGGGCAGCTTATTGCCGGCAGAATCATCACCGGTTGGTTTTGTTCATCACGTGGTATGTCACACATCTAGCAGTGACTAGCAACAAACAGGCCTTGGAGTTGGTATTTATACTGCCATTATCCCCATGTACATTAGCGAGACTGCTCATGCGAAGCACCGTGGGCCGCTTGTTCTCTTGGATGGTGTCTTTGCCCTCTCCGGAATTGTCCTAGCTGCATGGCTGAACTTTCGCTTTTATTATGTCAAAGGCGCTGTCAATTGGCGTTTCCCCATTGCGTTTCAGCTAATATTTGCGCTTTTCATGATTAGCGTACAACCAATACTGCCTGAATCCCGCCGTTGGTTGATCAAAAAGGACCGATTGGACGAAGGGCAGAATGTAATCTCTCGCCTAATGGAAAAATCCCCTGGTAGCTTCGAAGTATCCCGGGAAGTAGCCATTATCAACTCGGCCCTCCATGATGACCACCGATTCGGACAAAAGTCTTCATCTCAGGGCATTTTCTCACTTGGCCCTGATCGGCACCTCTATCGAACTCTCATTGTTGTGACAGCTCCTATAATCACACAAATGACCGGCATTAGTATCATCCCATTCTACTCTAATACTATTCTTGAATCGACATTGTCTGGAAGCATTGCACGGATTGTGTCCGCTTGCATGCATATCATGCTCGTGATAGGCGCCATCATTGGATGCCTTCTTGTCGAGCGAGTCGGCCGACGTAAGCTAATGCTTTTTTCCACTGGATCGATGGTTGTCTGCCAGGCTTCTGTTGCCGGGCTTTCTTCCGACCTTAAGAATCCTACAACGGGTAAAGTGGCTCTAGTATTTTACTTCCTAGCTATGCTTTTGCTACCCATCGGCATGTTTATGGTCCCGTTCATGCATGCCTCTGAAATATCTCCCGTAGCAATGCGGCAAACATACGCAGGCATGGCGGCTGCCAGCAGTTGGTTGTTCAATTTCCTCATTGCTGAAATCACCCCCGTTGGCATTGCCAACATCACATGGAAATACTATCTGATCTATGCCTCCTGCAGTGCTGCTGCTACGGTTGGCATCTATTTCTTCTATCCCGAAACCCAGGGCCGTTCGCTCGAGCAGATTAACCAAATTTTCCGTCAGTCAACGTCGATATTTGATCCTGTCAAACTGTCATTGGAGCCTCCGGTGGACTCTGACAGCTTGGATGGGGGTTACGAAGAAATCCCTGGAAACCGAGGGAACTTCGTGAGCTTGCGCTGATCAATTTTTTATGATTGGTCTCTTGATTTTAAAAGTGATCCTTTCAAAACCCTGTTGACATGTGTGGCGAATAAATTATTTTAATAGATCTATATGGAAGATACGGTAATTAGTTGGTAATTAATTATAAAAAGTAATGCTATTATTTGTTTAATATTTCCGTTTCTGATCAAATGTCTCTGGTCTGTATCCCAATATGGTTTTCATCCCTCATTTTTCAATCATCCATCTCTCACGGCGCTTCATCACCATCCAAAACTGCCTCAAGAATTCCATCGCCATCACCAGGAGGTGGCCAAAACTTGACTAACTTCATTCCAGCCAGTTTACACAACGCCCTCCACCGACTAACCGTGCGGGTCATACCACAATGCAGCACCATCATGCCCCAGTCTACGAGAGTAGGGTATATATGACAGTCCACATCTGCCAACACGTTTTCTCCAAGCAAGGCCCTCGAATATCCCGGTTTCATTGTTTTTGCGACATTTGTGAGAATCTTGACGACGTCTTCGTCCGGCTAGTCATGCAAAACGTGGTGCATGAAATACACTCGAGCGCCTAGTCTGGAATTAGCATATCACGCTCCAAAAGCAAAAATGAGAATAACGAACCTTGAACTGGCTGTTCGTCAAAAAAGCTGTGCTTCACGGCCTCAATCCCAGCATTCCTATTATTCACGTCGTCGATAACTACTGGAAGATCCTCAAGCACAAAACGGCCCTTGGCAGTCGGAAAAGTTTTGATAAACGTATTCAAACCATGTCCTCTACCACCACCGATATCGACAATCAATGGATCTTCATCCTTCCCAGTTGACCCAGAAATCAAATGCTCCTGTACGGGGAACCACTGGACCCAGTTCTTTCTGCCAGCGCGAACGCCTGTCATGAATGTGTTGAATGTATCCGTTGCAACAGGATCCTTTGCCCAGTAATCAAAAGCCGGTTCTTGCACGTTGCATGCATATTGAAAAGGGCCGTTGTGGACGTCCGTTGGAGATTTGTAGTTGGTTCTCTTGAAGTATTCTGGGAGTTTGGCGTATATTGGGATCGTAAGGTACCTGAGTATGTCAGAATATTGAAAATAACACATTCATAAAAAAATGGAAGGTTTGATACATGTGATTGACAGATGCTTGCATTAGCTTGCTGTCCTTCAAAGTGTTGGTAATACGTGATGGCTTGAATGAGTTCTCGTCTACTTGATCGGCCCAATTAATAGCCACGAGAAGTCGCAAAATTCGAACTTTTCTCCTTTATTAGCATCATTTGGCAAAAATTATTTACGAGCCAAATTTACTTAACAATTCTGCTTCTGCACCCGTTCGTGCGGCCAGCTCCTCAACACTTTTCACTCCAGGCCCATCTCCAAGATAATGGAAAAGCTCTAGGTCGACTCCGATCTTCACAGCTGCAACCTGAGCTGGCTGAGACATTCTGTTAGTATGTCGAAAGTGATATTTAGAAACATAATATGCATAACTCACCTGGGAATTGTTCAATAGAATCACATCTTCGGGCTTCTCTAATTTCACAATATGCGCAGCATCAGAACGCAGTTTGTCATTCTCATAAAGTCCATTTTCTGAGGACTTTTCGATGGCTGATAGCTGTTTGATCAAGTCGGAGACTTTTGTGACTGGGTGGTTGTCATTCTCAATACTGGATAGTATCTCGAAATATTCGAGTATTGATTCAAAGATAGTTTATAGTCTTACGGAAATTTTGAGATTATAACTGTAGAGAGCACTTTGGGGTTTATGTACCACATGGGGTGCCAGCCATGGAGGGGTAGAACAACACCACGATGTCCGTTGTTCCGTATCCGGAAATGAGCATTCCCGAGGACGAATGTGCGCCCGTGATTGTCAGAGTAACCTTCTCCGGTTCACTCCAATGTAACGAATCACACAAATAAAAATACTCCCTACCTATGCTATGTGGACACTGACCATTCTAGGAAGATAATAATGTTGCATCGCTGTGTTTGTTGACAAGACTGCGTAACGAAGGCAGAACTTGGTCTCTCAAAGTGGATTTATACGACCAGCCAGCCGGCTGCGATATCATTTCCAAAGTATTGTTTGTTCCTGTCTGACATTCTCCATTTCAGTCGCTTTACTAGTTGTAAAATTCATTCTAGACTTTAGGTAGTACATGTAGTGTAATTTGTTGTCAAGCTACGGAGTTGCTGAAATGACCGCCTTAAATAGGTTCGTTTCTTTATAATCAATTGATATTACTGCTGACTGCTTTTATGTGTCAAAATTTAATTATCTATTAGCTTGATAGCCTGTAAGAACTTTGTTATGGTTGCGTGTGTCTAGATTCCTCTGCATCCGCAAAGCATGTTACAGGTTTTTATCCAAGTGAATATTCCCCTTTTCCCTTGATAGTCAAGTTTCTCAAAGCACATATTTGTTTCAAGGAATACCTACCACTTCGATGACTACCGTTCATCCCATTAACTGTACATCACAGCCCCGAATCCGGTGGTTCTCACATGGAGTCGGCCCCTTTCAAATGGCGATTTCAGCCCCAATGTGATTTGAAGATCTTGGAAAACAAGCTTAATGAGAACCCTTCATTTTTATCTCGAACATATTTACTCCGGGTGCATAGCAGAAGCTCACACAACTTCGTTCGCTCGGCAGCAATATGGACGGCCGCAACAACGAAGACCTGCGTGGCTGTGATAGGGGAATCACCAAGTGCATGCTCGAAAAACACCTTCTGCGGCGAGATCGGAAGATAATGACTTCATATCATGGACAGATTCGGTTGTTGTTGCGATAGACTAGGCTATTTGCAAACTTCGGTCCGATACGCGCGTGGCTGGCGCTAATATCAACGTTTGCATTTTCGATACTCGTCGTGTTGATCGCGGTATATTCTTGCCAGCTACGGCTCTTACGGATGCCTTACTTCTACCGAACGAGGGGTATTTCCAATGTCAGACCTATGATAGCTAATATGTGCCTCAAGGAGAACTCGATATTCGTGGCAAGTCGTCGGTGACGTCTCTACACGAATTACTTGAGAGGGCTTGTACATGGAATTTCTACCATTCAAGCTTCACGAAACGTCGTCAAAGAAAACATCACACGCTAGGGCTAGAGAGCTATACAAGGCGTTTCAAGAAACAGGCTGGTTATGCGACTACCCAGTCCAACATATCCCTTTAGTGACAAAGATGTCTTCCAGCCCCTTTAGCGCTGAGTGGGTGCAAGAAACTATTCAGCAAGCATTTCTTTCATTGATGCCATATTACATCACGAGGACGCCAGGTTATCCCACTTTTGGAAACTCGGGAGTTGCCAGTTATATCAGCCGTCTTCGTCATCATCTAGTGAAAACAGGAGCGTATACAGACCCTAACGGCGAATGGATAATTACAATTTATAGTGCTTTCCCGGTACCATAAAGACACTCCCAACTCCGCTGAACGGCCACGCAAAGACAATTCGGTTCTCCTTACAATCCTTACACAGTTATATTACCAGAGGTTTTAATAATGGTGCCCCCATTGGACTTTGCGATATTCGCTTCAGCACTGTTGAAGACGATTGGTTTATCGTCGCTCAAAGTAGAAAATAATAAGTGTTATTGAAGACGGAGTGAACTTTTGCTTCATCACGCACTGCTTGGACGAGCAGGTTGCGAATCGGGAATTTTGAATTACTGTGCTCATAGGCTATCATTAGCTAGGGTTTCCTTATCTTCCATATGAAAGACACATGTTTATTGCAATGGTGCAACTGGAGGCATGTAAGTGAGCCTTGCACATTTCAATGGACTCTTAATAACAGAACAAACCTTGGCAATCATACAGCCTCAATTCGGCGTATATTTCGCCACTTTGTATAAGGTGTACAGCTAGTCGGGTCAGATATGAAGAATAAAAACAAGTATAGTGAACAGTCTGTGCTATCAACAGCACTGAGAACAACGGATACTTAAGAAGGCCACTTGGACATCGACAGGTCTTTGAAAACCATCCAATCGGATGTTCATGCAAAGCCTTCAGGATGACAGTCGTCAAAAAAGTGGCTCATGCTTATACCTCTGACGTGGTGTTGAATCCTTCAGCCGTGATAGTAAAGCTAAATTTACGCGGCGGGGCCCATATCGACTTCTTATTGGCTTGAGGCATTTGAGCTTAAGTCGACCCGCTTTATAATGTATGTTTATTGGTCAGATCGTATACACATGGCTGACCAAATAAGGAAAATATACATGTATTTCAAGAAGATTTTCAGCTATAAATATGGACAGGTAGTTAGGCTAGAGACAAAGATTTGTTCACTATATTTCTTGCACTCCATACTATATGACGCATATATCCGCATCCTCATCACAATTATAATAATGGCATTTGAAATTGAGGCCGCATTCAAGGAAGAACTCCGATATGTCGAAGCTCGTGACACACGATCAGAAGAGGAAATCCTGGCTTCAATCAGAGAACCACAAGTTCCTGCTGAGACTTCAGAGAAAAATATATGGGCCTTTTGGCACTCTGGTCTCGATGACATGCCTGGCTGGACACAGCGCAATGTTGTGGACTGGGCTCGCCTGTGCGGTCCCTCCTGGACCATCCGAGTGCTCGACACAGTTCCAGGATCTCCAAATAATGCCTTGAAATACATTCCTGCGAACCTGCTTCCTGAGACCTTTGTCCAGGGTACAATGACAGGTGCATATGTTGGCCCTCACAGCGCGGACTTCTTAAGGGGTGCGCTTTTGTACCTCTACGGCGGTGTGTTTATGGACGTTGGTAACATTCTTGTACGCAATATGGATGATATGTGCTGGAACATACTCTCCGACCCTCAGAGTCCGCGCCAGGTCAGTGTGCCCTGGATGTACGGCACCATAATGGCGAATCATTTCGTGGCCGCCCGCAAAAATGATCCTTTTATTAAACGCTGGCACGATCTCTTTATCTACCTCTGGAAAGGCCGTGACTCTTATGAGGGCATGGCATCCAACCCTCTTGTAAGTGGTGTGTTAAACAAGGACTTTTCCGAATCCGTCGAGCGTGGGTTCGGGTGGCAGTTCAAGATCGAACCACTCATGGTTTTTGAATATATCATGCAAGTCGTTTCGTGGGACAGATTGTGCATGCTCGAAGATGCCGGTGATGGATTCAGCTGTGCCGACTACGCGCGCGACAATATCCTGTGGTTTGATGCACTAGACGAAGACTGGGCCGCCGAAAAAATCGTCGGGTTTACGGGTCAGGCTCTCTTTGACGCCTTGGCCACGAGGCTGGATGCTGATCCCAACTCGGAAAGATACAAGCAGGCCCATACTATGACTTGGAGGATCTTGACCGAATCGAGCATGCAAAAGGTTACGCGTGGTAAGAATCTTACGAAGACTCCAGCTCTAGGCTTGCTGTGGGATTTGCCTGGGAATAAGGGCAAGGATTTTGAAAAGGGAACTTTTGCCGAGCTTCTCAGATATGGGAGTGTTCATTTTGAGCAGACACGTCCGCAAATCGCAGTTGTGCAGACCAACAAGCCAAAGGTGACCGTGCGAAAGGGAGTTTTTGAGCCATAGACTAGAGCATCTTGAGAGAAATTTTTATAAATAAATTATAGGAGATCTCTATATACCAGTTACATATGTACTTAAAACTGAATCAAATACAGAAAATACCAAGCTAAAATACACGTCTAAACATTGCGAAATTATTTCTTCATCATTGTGGCCAGTTTTGCCGCGGTTTTCTCCAACCCACCTGGTTCATATCTCATCAGGGTGTTTTCCCATGCGAGTGATGCCGCACCCTTGGCTGCATCCCACATTTTCACCTCTGACTTATGGATTGCGCCGGCGATATCATCTGGATGCGCAATGATTGCTTTGGCAAGGTTCATAGCATCGGCCAGAGCCATATTCACTCCCTCGCCGGCAAATGGGGTCATTACATGCGCGGCATCTCCGATGATTGTCACACTCTTCTGCGAAGGCCACCGGAGAATGGGAGGAAGGATGTATAGTGGTCGAGGAGCAGCTGTTCCATCGAATTCGTCAATGACTCTGCTCAGCTCGGGAGTCCAGTCCGCATAGTCTGGCTTGAGGCTAGCACGAATACTCTCAGGATCTTTCCAATCAATACCGGAAATCTTCGGCCAGTTGTCTGGCTTTCGCATGTATGCATAGCATTTAATTGTGTCGTTATCATTTCGCTGAAACTGCAATGCGCGTCCATCGTCGGACGCAAAGGCGAAAAAGGACCCATTTCCAATTGCCTTTGAGAGCTCTGGGTGTTTGGTGCTTGTTTCTTGCAGCGTCATCTCTACTCCGGTGATGCCAGAATAGAAAGGTGTCACATAGCAGCACAGCGGCCGAATCTTTGACCAGACTCCGTCCGCGCCAACAATCAGGTCAAAGCCGCTTTCTGTATGACCATCTTGAAAACGAAGCGTGTCCTGCGTCGCAGAGACAAGGCGCTGGCCCCATCTTATCACCCCTTCCGGGATCGAGTCGAGCAGAATCCGTCGCAGCTGCACGCGATCAATCTCGGGCCTACCAGTCTCTTGGTTCTTGATATCGAACAGCCGATTTCCGTTTTTGTCACTCAGGACAATATCTTGCCCGTCATATCGGACGTACTTTTCGAATTCATCGGTTAGCCCACATGCTGCAAGTGCAGCCTGGCCTGTTTGGGGGTGCAAGTCGAGAGAACCGCCTTGGGGACGGGCCGTTGGAGACGCATCGCCCTCAAAGACTGTGGGTGTAATGCCATTGCGGCAGAGAATAGAAGCTAGGGCTAATCCAGCAGGACCTGCGCCCACGATTGCGATCTTGGGCGACATTATGTTGGTTGATTAATAGTATTTGTTGCTGTAAAAGAGTTCCTGTGTAGTGCAAGTTCGCAATAATCAAGTGCGATGGAGAGATCGAAGTCTTGTTCTTTTGATCTTGAATGGTCTGAAAATAAATGACTCGAGACCAGAGTGCCCACGACTGTATTTATAGTTCTTTGCTGTTTAAGTGAGACCGTGAAACGTATACAACTAAACTCGGTGTATTTTCTCCTAGTCCGAGCTTGGCTGTATTCACCCCGAGGCCGAGGCCGAGCCCGGGTTTTGCTGTGCACATTTTCAATGTTACTATCCAGCCTCAGCTGAACAATCAACGGGGTAATATTACGGGTGGTTAATTCATTAATTTTACTTACGTTGATATGCATAGAAATATCTGTTTTTAGTCAGTTTGTCCTGGTAAGTAAAGCAACGCTGCAACTAGATAAAGGACAAACATCTATTTCTCAGGTGACCTACCAAAATGTAGAAAATGAGTTAAATTGAATCTCAGCTTACTTGTCTTATCAAATGATTCCATGATGACAACAATCGACCAAAACGCCAAATCAAAAGGAGGATGCTTGAACTGATCCTATGCTGGTGAAGCCGGACTGTCCACGGAGGTCCGGAGAGGAGGCGATGACATCATCAACACATGTCTCTCAGAATCTTGATTCCCTGCACGAGCACACAACACTTTCTATTCCATTTTGAATCTTCCATCAATTCAATACACTCAAGTCGTCAATCACCGCCATCATGGAAGACCCAGGTAATAAAACCTCTCCTCCCAGCAAGCACTAGTCTAGGTACTAACCCTCAACCAGTCCGCGATATCCCCACGGTCATCAAGCTCCTCACGCAGTCCCCGCCAACCATCCAGGCATACACAATTGAGAAATTCTTCACGCCGAATGCCTCATTTTCACATCCATTCTGCCGGACATGGTCGTTTAATGGGTCGAGATGGCTAGTCCAGATGATCTATCGATTCTACAAGATCATGTCGCCGCGGATTGAGCTTGATGTCAAATCCATAGGTGTGTGCATTCTCCACACTACTTCATGTCATGATCTAACTCAGAGGCAATAGCTTTCGATGAAGAGCATTTAAAACTCTACGTCACCATCTCGCAGATATTCTCAATCTTTCTTGTTCCATTCTACTCCGCCCCAGTCACATTAACCACCGTATTAACCCTGACAAGCAACCCGAATGAATACCGCGGCTATTACGACTTTAAACCCTCATCAAAGGACGAATATTCTGCTACAGAGAAAGACACAAATAAAAAATACTGGATATCCGCACAGGAAGATCTCTACCAGACAACTGAATTCGTCAAGTTCTTCTTGCCTTTTGGAATCGGTACACTTTTCGTCTTTCTCTGGCACTTGTTTGCTACGATTGGCTGCGTGCTGGGTGCTCTTTTCTTGTGGCCCGTTTCCTGGGCTGAGCAGAAGCTTGCGTTGGAAAAGAGCAAGCCACAAGTTGATGAGCGGAATGTCGTGGATGCGTCTGAATCGGCGGCGAGGTATGTGTTGGGCGAGGTAACGGGGCTCGTTAATGGGGTAAAGGATACGGTTCGAGAAGGGGCCGAGGAGATATGAGTATTTTTATTTTCTTGTGATCGGGCTGTTCAAATTACAGCGTGGAAAGCAATTACGTGGAGACGGCGGTATACGACAGGGCTTTGTATTTGTTAATGCCAATGCGCTAATGATTTGTATTTCAATAATTTTAATCAGAACCAAAATAAACTGCGGGGCTTACGAAGAGCATATTATGAATATATGTATGGAACCAATTAATGATTGTTTAATTCTCATGTCTCGTAATTCACCTAAACAAACCAACCATCCAATTCCACTGGCGAAAACAACACACATTTAGGCTCAGGCCAACGCGCCCATGGGATCCCACAAGGGCAAGACAATCGGTTCCTGCTTCAGGATATCCCGCGTCTCTTGGCTCACAAAGCGTGGGTCGGCCACAACTTGGTAGACAAACTCGTCCATCCACTTGTCCGTCATCACAAACCAGCCCTTGTCACCAGCAGCGTCACCCCAAGAGTTCTGCACTCTCCATCGGACCGGCTTTCCACCCTCAATGTGTACGGCTGTCAGAACCATGGCGTGGGTCATGGCAGATTCACCGGTCCTCAGGCGCTGCTCCTTAGTCAAGCCGAGGTTGATGTTGAATCCAAGATCAAAGTCATAGAGATCTGTGTCCATAATGCCAGCGGCTGAATCGGAGAATTGGCCGACATCGCTGCCGAAGAACACTGGAATTCCAGCGCGGAGCATGGAAATTGCGGTAGCTTTTATGGTCTATACAAAGTTAATCTTCAAATTCCATAGTGTAGATCAAAGTTACTCACGTTCATATCCAGATTTACGTATCGAACGGGAAGGCCGCCCACAACATTTCCGAGGCGATCCACGGTCATCAAACGGTTGTATTCGTTGCGAGGATCGTTTACTAAGCTAAAGAGCTGGTTGACGTCTGCTCCACCACATGCACGAACCGTGTGTTTGTCCGACAAGGTTGAAGCGAACTGCGTGGGTGTCGTAGTAACCTTGGTGTATTTCTGGTTCGCGTCGTAGAAGGACCAGGTGAACTCCTTGTCCGGGCTAGGAGGTGGTCCCAGCATGATGGTCAAAATAGTATGGATTTCCTGTAGGGAGTTGCTCTTGTATTGCTCAATCAAGTGGCCCTTTCCAGTGGTGGCCAGCTTGCGCAGGGTCAACGCCTGCTCTCGCAACTTGGTGGTGATCAAAGAGTCCATCTTGCCGCTGCTCTTGGCGTTGTATGAGTCAGGATACAATACCTGCGGCACGAGACCGTATTTCTTGACCAGGTTGGCAACAAAGTCCCATTGGCCTCCATCTCCAACGGGTTGAGAGAATAGCTCCTTTACCAGACGGCCTTCAAGGTCTTCGCTGGCAGTATCGATTGCATTCTCCAGGAACCAGTTCGCCTTCTCGATCTTGTCCCAGTAGAACAGATACGACTGGCTGAGTTCAAATTCCTTCAGGTTGTATTTCTTCATGATAGCCACACGGAACACATTGGTGGCAGCGAACAGCCAGCATCGGCCAGAAGAACGCTGGTTGGTGATAGGAGCTCCCTCAAAGGGGATTTTGATGTTGAAGACTTGGCTGTCGGCAATTGTTGCATCCTGGTTGGTCAAGATACTCGATACCGGGTTGTTGCTCAGCGCAGAAATCGCGAGGCGGTTCTAAACTAGTTAGTTGAGGTGAGCTATCTTGTTGATCGGCGGGCCCCCTACCCGTGCTGAGGATAGTAGGTTCTGCTCCCAGCGCTTTGTCTGGTCCAAGGAAAGAGTGTTGATTCGGTCTCCATTTTCGTATGGGGGCAGTGCTGAGTTTACTTGGTCAGATCAGATCAAGCTGAAACACACGATGGCAACTCACGCATGTCATTTTCAACAAAGACGTATTCAGGCTTGTCGAGGCTCAGGCGACGCATACGACGCACCATGGCCTCTTTCTCGTCAACTTCCTGCGGCTTTGATGGATACTGTCCCATTTTGGAGGTCTACTAGTTATTGTGTTTCCTTAAAGAACAGACAGAAGTGCCAGATGAAGAGAAGAAGTCCAGGTGAAGCTCGTGACGCTGGTCATGCGTGCGGGGCAGCGCGGCGTATCAGATAAGAGCTCCAGGCCAGGGCCAATTGGCGGCCGCACAAGGAAGGGTTGTTGGGGCCCACCCCGATCACCGCGGGTACCTTGGAGGCTGGCTGACTATCCAGCACAGACCCTCTTTTCGGCGATGGACCAATCAGCGCTGTTCACCGCCCTCCTTCCCTTTTCGGCCGCGTCGACTTGACGTTTCTTCCATCTTGACCTTCATTGTTATTTAATATTCGTTCGCTACCCTCGTGTCAATTGATATACATGCCTTACCACGGCTTTTACACATTGCAGTGCTCTCAACCTTCAGAGACCTCGGAAGCGTTTAGCAAGGCTGCGCCCTCCAATAATGCCCGGTGGCGTTGTCGCCCGTACATCCGCCTAAGCAAGCCATTGCGAAAATGGCACCCCAATGAAATGTCACATCAACCCAGCCTCCTCGCTAGTGAGGCGGAGTGAGCTGTTCATACATAGTACATAAATAGATATGTCACCTCAGGGGCACCCTCCACGGCGACCGCCTTCTCAGGTCGACGCGACAACCCAAGCACTTTCCGATGGAGGCTACAAACGACATCCCCCTTCATTCGGTCTCGCGAGAGACGCTCTCGTATGAAGCTAATAGCACGTCTC
This sequence comes from Talaromyces islandicus, assembly GCA_000985935.1. Lineage (NCBI taxonomy): Eukaryota > Fungi > Ascomycota > Eurotiomycetes > Eurotiales > Trichocomaceae > Talaromyces > Talaromyces islandicus. Next base: position 2,821,807 of record CVMT01000001.1, on the reverse strand, counting down.
ATTCCGATGACAGCGAAACTCCGCCGTACGAAGCAACAAATGAGGATACGCTTCCACCTTACCAGCGAACCAATCCGGTCCGCTCAAGGTCTGCGCCGCTGCGTCGGAATATCTTCTTCCTACTTCCTATCGCAGCTTATACGTGCATGGCTGCCTACTCCTGGGTGACCTTGTGCATCCTTTCCCGGACAGAGGACATGGTCACCAATAGGCATAACAGCAAGGTCACTCAATACAGGGCCGCGCGCGTCCTCCAAACCATTACAGGCGTCGCAACAGTTCCGACTATCTCATTAGTTTGCGCATGGGCTGCTGCCGTCTATGTACAAAACCAACCTAATGCCCACAGTCTACGTTTGCGCCAGGTCATAACCCTGGCAGATCGTGGATGGATGGACCCTCGCATCTGGTTTCGCCTGGTGTTCTACCCTTCTGGGTTTAAGCGCTATGGCAGTGCATTACTCGTCCTGGCTATATTAATGCATATCATCGGTGCCACTACTTATCCGATTTTGTCTCTCTTTCTTTCACATCGCCTTGTCTATGTTGGGCCGTACGACATCGATTTTAGTTATGACATTGAGGAGGTGGGAAGTATACCACTATTCCTTCACGAGGGATTTGTTCCAGGTCCCATTTTTACATTGCGTAATGAGTTACAAACGTCTGGGATAAATGGTTTCCAGAGCCAGCTCTGGGGGGATAACGGTGTGCTAAGCGAGATAAACTCCACTACCAACTGGTTTGCACAGCTCCCTAGCAATTTCACCACTGGCCCATACCCCGACCAATATATTCCGAGGGTGAACTCCTCCGTCAGTATTCGGAATATGACAGCCGGTGAATTTCCTTCCAATTGCTCTGATACAACAGACTGGTTCTACTCCTTTTATAGGTACCCGGGTGGCCGGATGAACTTGACTGTAGAAGTTTGCGTGCCGATAAACGGAACTCAGTCTCCATGGAAGAACACCGACGGGCGCCAGGACTTTTCCGAGGTGTTGTATGTTAATGCAACTGCACACGACACTGATACTGGATACGCCAGCTATATCACCGTTACCCCCTTCGTGGTCATCATGAACACGACCGCAGGTGTGTTTAGACTGCCGGATTATATGACAAATCAGACACCGGGCCCATTAGAAGCAAATTCGTCGCTATGCTTGAGTTATACTTATGGTTGTGACGGGGGCAAATCTCGTCGCCAGTACAACCTTGATTATTTTGAACCAGCTCTTCCGGGTCCCCTTACTCTAATAGCTCTGGCCATATTTGGACCCGGCTCATTTGCCGACACTCAACAGAATGCAACCGGTAACGGTAACAGTGATTATAAAATCGACACTGGATGGAAGCAGTATTTTGACGGAATATCGGAGGGTGACCCATTACCACTCATAGACCTAGGTGTCGCATCAGACACTGGAGGCACCATTCCAATCGAAACTTGGATAATGTCCTTAACTGATAGTCAAAACTTGGCATCCACCACTTCTGCTTTTACACAGGCCAGCTTCCTGGCCATAAAAGCCATATTTGACGCTTATTTCGGTGGTGAAATTACGGTCAGGTATAGTTCTTCTGCTCTAGAACAAATATCTCTGCCCTCTATGTCTCTCGGAGGTCTGATCGCCGGCTCTGTGCTGTTGGTGTTGTACATCATCCCGTTGCTGTGTCTGGCAGTCTATTCTGCGGCCTCTTGTCGCTGGACCCATACTTTGGATGCCTTCACCATGCTACGCATGGGTGCTGCTTTTGGTCAAGAACACCTACCCTTCCTCATTGGAACAAGTATGCGCAAAATCCTGGCCTTGGATGACTTGCCCGGCGTGGTTAGGGATATATCCCTACCAGATGACAAAATCGGACAATTGGCGCTTGGTGTTGGAGGTGCGCCTCTGCAATTAAAGAAACCGTACCTAGCCTATCCAGGTAATCATTATCACGTCCCATGATTTTCTTTCTTTCTTTCTTTCTCTCTTTTTAAACCATTACGAGACATTGGATTTATTGCGGAATATATATACCACTATTTATGTAGTGGATTAATTGAATATTCAGATGTCAAATATTCCGACCTTGGACATTGTCTTTAGGTTTTCATTCCATGTAGGAATGGCCCTACTAGTTGAGATAATCAATTGATCAATATGGCCTCTCTTCAAAAATAGCTTGAGGGTTAATGCGTGGAAACATTTTCTCTCTTTTCATCCTATACGTCTCAATATTTCAATTAGAGTATTCAAGCTTTCTGTGTCACCTATTATTATCTTTCACAGAAAACTATTTTCCGCATCAGAGTGACTTTATATCACCCATTTCCCCTTAACTTCTTCCGAAGCAAATGTGACTGGAAGCTGAGGCGGGAATAGAGGATAATTATTTACCGAACTAGTAGAAGTAAGAAAACTACTCATGGCAACTATCTGAGAGTTTCCGAGTCTCTCATCAGTCAAAATATGACTTTTGGCACCGCACGATTTGCGTGGGACAAGGAGAAGACTGGCATTACCGAGGAGTTTACGATAGCCACTCGTAAGTGAATTCAAATGAACTTCGCATCAGTTGAAAACATTTGTGGTTATCTAGTATACAAAGCAATAAGGGAAATATGTGTATTTGATTTTGAGACCCCACAACGCTAAACATCAATGGATGTCAAAATGTTCCCCCCATAGCCACCACTTGATGGAAATATGCGTAAAATCAGATTCACACATTCTAGAGCACATAAGAGTGTATATGGAGTCAAACTGTTCTTGGCTTGAGCATTCAGTTAGGCAAGAGGTGTTATATATCAGCTGGGTAATGGTATAAACTATTGACATCATCTTCTTGTTGACGTATATCAATTGATGCGTGAGGCCAACATTTGAATCATTACATGGAATCGACCAAAGAATACAGATCCATTAAACGGCCACAAATGCGGTATTTAACTTTAATAACAGTCAATTTAGTCACTTTCCAAGCAAAGCTGGCAGTCCTGATACCCCAATCTATCAACCTTTATCGGCATTTCTCATCTGTCGTCCTTGGCCCTGTACTCAGTTGAAGCATGATGGATCTAATATTCGGTATCACCGAATGCATTCGCGGCCCGTCTGCCGAAAACGAAGTCGAAAGCCCTTATGTACCATCCACTGTAATCCGCAGCGACCAAGGCATTGTCAACAAAGTGGTCCAATTAATCCAGACGTGTGAGAGGTGCGGCCTTGCTCCACAATATCGTATTCGAGATGCTGTCGACACCCTAGGATGGACACAGGATATTGCAAAGGTTATTCTAGGAAAAATTGAAAAGGTCATTCAGAAAGGACAGAAAGACTTGGGGTGCCGGTTTGCGCAAAGCTATTGATTCTGCAAGATTGGTTGTGGAGGAGGCTTTCCTATTTGCAAAGGATAATCCTAAAGCAACAACTGCTTTTTGCGCTCTTATTGCCCTCGGCATTCTCGGCTTGATTGCACCATGTACTATCGAGCCCCTGGGGTTTATGGTGTGGGGGGTCCTATTGGACGGAAGAGCATAAATAATGTGGATGGCGAGGATTGACTTTCGGTGCTGACAACACGGTTTGAGGATCTTTTGCTGCCAAGTGGCAATCCTACTACCGAGGATCGGTTTCGAAGGATGCGTTGTTCCCATTCTTTCAATGACTGGGAATGACATGGCACAGGTTCTGATTTTGGATCCTCCCGTGTACATTGCTACAATTTAGTCTTACAGCTGTGCCGCAGTGCTCTTCATGAGCTTACTGCTTTAAGTCTACGTAAGCTCGCAAAAACCATAGCATTAATCGAACATCCAGTGAAGGATTCACAGACGCCGTATAAGTTAACCCAAGATAGTCTTGGCTGTATAACGAAGGTAGCTACATGAGATAAATCATGTCGGTAAACCTGCCGAGTTAGAAAGGAAAGTCCAGATACCAGAAGGTCAAAAATATCGAGTCAATAGTCGATTGTGAGAAGTGAAATCAGAATATCCGTCCACTTGCCATGGCCAAATAAATCGAGAAATTAAAGAGAAAAAAAAACAATCAAAACATCACAGCTTCATATTGAAAAAAGAGCCCTGACTCAATCGATCCACTGTTTGTTCCCCATATCAATCGATCTCCATGTGTCGTTCTTTGAGAACTATAATGATATACGAGAGTGCTGGCATCGTGTTGGGGGGGATCTCAACTAACATTCCAAAAGCTGCTGTTGCTCACATAACACTGCAGATCCATCCGCCAGCGGAAATGTTGGAAGTGGTCTTCATAGGTGCCTCGGGTTTGGTTGTAATAGCGGACATGGAAGTCATTTCAGGACCCATTTTTGTTGATTCAAATAAATGCTCTTAATTAAGAGCAATTGAATAAGTAGAGTGTATCTGGTTTAAATTAGTATGAATTCCACTTACTAATATTATTACTCACTGGTTTTTCTTTGCTATAGAAGCCTGTCTTTGAGAGTGTTGTGTTATAATTTGTCAAGAAATACTTTTCCAACTCAGGGGCAGTCCACGTCAATTTAAGTTCTTTTCAAAGACCGTTTCTCGCCCTTGAGTACTCACCTACTATATATAAATCCCTAAATATAGATTGTAAGAAGCTTTTTCTTTCATATTGATGTTTTGGGCGAAGAAAAAAAAAACTCTCAGCAAGTATTACCCAACCTGGTTCTCGATCAGCACACCAAACTAGTTTGAACTGCTCTTTCTTTTTCTTCTTTTTTTTTTTTTTCCTTCCTATAATCAATGTGACTCTCCTGCGTGAATAATGTTCAATGCTGTCGACATATCGCGAGGCTTTGACGCCTGAAAGAAACACCAGTTGACGCCTCGGCTGGCAGTTTAATATTGTTCTTGTCCGCCCAACCTATTGTTTTTCATATCCTTTCAGTACCCTTACTATTGTTCCTCACTAGATAATCATTCAACATTCCACATGTGCACATCTTCTCATTCATCGCGGAAATTATGCCTAGCGCCTTCGAAATGTCTAAAACTAGGCGGAAGGGAGGTGAAAAAAAAAAAAAAAAAAAAAAAAAAAA
>CVMT01000001.1:2786862-2816739 GCA_000985935.1 Talaromyces islandicus | reverse complement strand
AAAAAAAAAAAAAAAAAAAAAAAAAAAGGGTGGCGGATGTTGAAAGACACGAGGGGAAATAAGATCAAAAGATAAAGACAAGTAATAAAAAAAAAGTATATATATCATGAACACGTCAAGAAACTGACGAATGGGGAATAATATTCTACTAAGTTGCTTACGACTGGTGAACGAGACCAAGGAGAGGGAGCGGGGAAAAGAAAAAAGTCGAGGTCGATATGCCATTCCATGAAATTCCGTTCCGTACTTTATCCTCGTCGATCAAAGAACCAACTCCCTCTTTTCGTTGCCGGTTCTTGCTGTTGCACCGATGAGCCATTGATGTCTGTACCGCCGCCACCGCCACCACGAAGCGGTTTGGCAATGCGTGATCCCCCAAAGCTAAAGCCAGAGGGGCCCTCCATGGATGTAACCAGTCCGCGCGTCGACCCTTGCTTGGCCGCCTCTAACCTTTCCTTTACAGCAGTCAACTGAGCCTCGAATCTAGAACAGTGTTAATCAGCACAAGCTTTGCATATAATTGGTTCCAAACAAGTCTACATACCGATGGTTGGCTGCGGTGAGCTTCTCCTGGCTATCTTGCAACAGGCTTTCCAAGCTGGCGATACGCTCGTTACGAGCAATGAGTTTGCGCTCGGCAATGGCAACCTCCTTCTTCAGGCTACTGTTTTGTTCCACTAATTGTCGCTGGACATGAGTGAGTTGCTCCAGGTTGCGTTCCAAAAAGGCCATTTTCTTTTGCTGGGCACGGTTATTCGACGTGCGCAGGACGTTATTGTATTGTTCACGAGTTTCGTCCAGTGAGATTTCCAGCTCAACAACACGTTCGCAGCGGTTCTGTAGATCCCGCATCAGCGATTTCTTCATGTTGTCAAAGTCTGCAATCTGCTGCTGCAGAGTTTTATTTGTGGCAGCGGCAGACGCTGTGCCATTGGTTGCCGCTTTGACTTGCGAGTCGGCGATATTTTGACGCAATTGGGCAAGTTCTTCTTCCTTGCGAACCAGATCCACCTTGATATCGGCCACAGTCTTGGATTCAGCATCCCGGCGGTCGAAGTATAGTTTCTCTAGTCTCTCGCGAATCTCGTCTGCGTCTCCTTCGCCTAGGTTGCGCTCCAACACTTGCTGATACTGGCCTTCAATCTCAACGATTCGCTTCTCAAGCTCAGCTCGCTTGCTGTCCTGCAGCTCGTGAATTTCGCTTCGATCACTCATCGAGAGCTCGGCTTGTCGCACAAAGCCTTGCGTTTCCACAAGACTAGCCCGCAGCTCGAGGATATCATCAGGCGCAACTGCTTCCCCAGCTGCACTGACCTTGTGAAGCGAGTCCACCTGCTCGATCAAATGCTTCAGTCTCTGTTCGTTGTCCGAGAAGACGTTGACATTCAAATCAAAACCGGCCATCATCTTCGCCATTCGTTCCGCTTTCTTCTTATCTTTCTCGTCGAGAGCAGCGCCTGTCTCCTTGGCGCGAATTCGAGCATCAAGGAGCTGTTGCTTGACTTCATCTAGTTCGGCAGTTAATTCAGAATTAGCTTCCTTCAAACTATCCATCGTAATGCCGGCTTCTTTGCTCTCAAAGGAGACCTTTTCGAGCTGCATCCGCAATTCGTTGATTTCCGAGTTTAGCTTCTCGTTGTCCTTTCCTGTTCGTAACGACGTTTCCTTCATACCCTTGAGCTCTTCCTTCGCTTCTTGGAGGCTGCGCTCGACGTTACTGATATAGGTCTCTCTTTCTGAAATCTGATCTTGGAGTTCATTCTCCCTCCTCAAGAATTCCTCTCGTTCATCTTTCTCAAGCACTATGCTTGGAGTGCTCGAGCGGTCTCCCAGTCGTGAATCTGGCCGACTAGGTGTTTCCGTGCGGATGACATCGGTTTGCAGCCGTGAGGGCGTAGCTGGGCGAGGCGGTTTAGGAGCAACAGTGGCATCGGATATTGGTGCCGTCCAACGTTCCTTGGGGACGGACTCCCCTGATCGCCACATATTCAGTTCTCCTTCCAGATTTGAAATGTAGCTCTCAAAGTTTGTAACCTGTCCCTGGGCTTTCCTTAGCAGCTGTTTCAGCTCGGCAGGGCTTAACTCGGCGTTAATCTTGGCCTTGTTCTTGATAGCCTTGGCCCGCACTCCGAATCGCAACGTTGAAACCGTTTCGGCATCGTTGTAACTGCTAGGAGAACAATTGATGATCAGGGTCGTGCGAGAGTTACCACCCAAAGATTCTTGCAGAATACGGGTAAGTTTTGAGTCGCGGTAAGGGATATGTGTCGATTTTCCGTCGGTAAGAGCGTTGATAACCATTCCGAGAGCACTCAGGCTCTTGTTGATTTTCTTGGCCTCCTCAAGTGTCTGTCCGCTTGCGCCAGTCTTGCCAACTTTTTCACTACCTGCCAAGTCAACCAAGAAGAGCTGGCCGCTCTTTGCAGAGCCTGTCTCAACGTTCTTCTGCGTAACGGTGATGACGAAAATAGAGTGCGATCGAGACGATTCCTGGTTCATGTTGGTTGCCGATACGGCTCGGGCGGCTCCTCCACGGCGCATGACTTCGTAGACTTCCTGCACGCTGGAAACGTAGATTTCTAAAAGACCTTTGACATAGACCCCGCGAGACTTTTCTTCGTGAACGGGGAGGTTGTCATGTTGGGGTACGAGCAAATCGCGGATGCGCTCCATATAAATTTCCATGTAACTCACCCGCACCGTGTATTCGATGTTACTCGGACTCGTCAGAATCGAGGCAAACATCTGCTCGACAATACGGGGGATAATTCCCTTTCCCATGTCGTCGTCAATGTCGGTTCCCATCATCGTATACGATTTACCAGCACCAGTCTGACCGTAGGCGAAAACGGTTCCGTTGTAGCCATTGAGGATATCGTCCACTGTGCCCCGGATGGAGAAGTCGAAAATGTCTGTTTGTTTCGAGTTCATACCAAACACTCGGTCAAAAGTGAAGGAGCCGGAGTTCTCCCGCGACTGCGCACAGTCAGTTGCGTCCTTATGTTCCATCTTCGCCGTTGGTTATGCTTACATTGATTTTACATGTGTCCTCTGATTCAAATTCCACAATCGGCTCTCCTCCAGACCCAAGTTCGATTTTGTTCTGTGGCCGAAACCTCGCAACAACTGTTGTGGAAAAGGTGAGCGGACTGTTCCCGACAAGCGCAGTTGACACATACCCTTGATGGTGTTGGAGTTACTGGAGCCGGCGGACCTGTCATTGCGAAATAGCGTTAGTATAGGAAGTTGTTCCAAGAAATCCCAGCAGTATGTATATTGCAAGCGCAAATCCAAAACCAAAAGAGCCGAACGGCGTAGCAAAACATAAAGCAAGCGAGTTCTTACGCCATCTTAGTTATCGGTCAATCCCACCACGGGCCACACCGCAAGATCCAGAGAATAGGTTATCAGCCCCAGCGCGGGGGGATGCAAAAATCGTGAAAGGTGTCGACAGAAAAGCAGCAGGCAGTATAAAAGACCGGTTGCAGAGACTGGTATATTGATATCGTGGTCGCACCGACGGGGAAGGATCCTGCAGATAGGAAACCGATAGAACGTCAGGGGTTCACGTGCGGAGGTCGAAACACGCGCACCCGCCACTCCAGAGCGGAAGGTGTGACGTACGCAGGGGAACAAGTAAAACAGAAACAAAACGGGGAGAGAAAGAGGGAGGACAGCGAGACGTCACGGGCAAAGATGTACAAAATGGTAGTGTTGGCTTCGGCGTAAACAACTTTGTTGATTCACCTTGATTGCCGGTTACTGGGTGGAGTCGTCCCTTCTGGGCCTAGCGCGCGCGTCCTGCACGGTTGAACCCAAGTGATCGCCTGGAGGGGTAAGATAAACTATGCTGATGTAGAGCTGCCACGACAAATTATTGGATTTTTTTTGGATAAATTTTTTTGTATGTCTGTGTAAGTAACCCATTTACGTATCATATCGTGCGAGAAGAAGAAAAGGAAAAGGAAAATAAAACCACAAAGCGCTAAATGCAGATAAACGGCAGCGTTGGTGGTGGAAGAGCAGATAGCATCATAAACCCCCGTGTCACGCCAGAACTCCACGCTGTGCAAGATGCAAGAAACCCCCGGGGCTGGCTGAGCCGCGACCCCTTTCCTTGCGCGTATCGTGAGGAGGTCGCAAAAAACGAACAAATAGAACACACCCATCTCGTCAGGCCAGCCGATAACCTCCTAGTCTTCCCAGCTCTTTTCCACCGTTTCGCGCACTCGCTTAACATACTCACGACGATTATCCTTGTAGAGATTGGACGCTTCCACATTTGCGGGCGACGAGGTGTTGGGGTCGTTGAGAAGACTATCATCTGCGTCAGCACGTGATTCCGGTGATTCCTAATCAGGACTCCTACCTTTGGATGCTGGTCAAGATGGCGGCCACGTCGTAGGTGGGGCTCCAGCGATTCTGCAAGATGTCAAGGCACAACTCGCCGGTGCCGTACACGTTGGGATGGAACATCTGGCTGATGAACTTGACACCGGGTGGTTTGTTGGGGTACTGCTCCTCAAAGTTCATGACGAGGCGGAAGGTCCCATCTTCAAACGGAGTGTCTGCGGGGCCAATGATAACGGCGTTCCTGTGTAGTAAAGCGTCAGAACGGTGCTGCCCGCAAGAAGCGGGTGGTATGATGACTAGATGCCGTACCAGGTCATAACATTGTCGGCGACGGGGGACGCGGAAACGCCGGCCGGGGGATCTGTTTGCATACGCTGCCGATAATCAGATTCAGGAGAACTCAATACCATCCAGAGCTTCTTGACCTCCGGACTTGATCATCATAACATCTTCGGGGAAACGAACCTTGAAGTCACGCATCAAGCGGCGGCGGGCGGAAGTCGACATTGCGTGGGCGGGGGTGGGTATCAGGAAGAGAGAGATGAGTAGAGAGAGAGCTGAGGGAATACACAGGGATGGTTGTCCCAGAAGTCGAGGCCCTTTATTAGAGATTGCTCCACAATGTGTTGCAGTCGAGATGATGGTATTGGGCTCTGATTGAGAAAGCGAGGAGGAGCAGAGGAGCAGAGCAGGTGATGCAGCGGCGGCGTCGAGTCAACCCACTCGCCGATAACCGGGGCGCCCGCCAATCAGCCCGCCCGTATTGGATAAGCTCACGTGACCATGTAAACATGCCATTTATGTCGTCGTCACCCAGTCCCTGCGTTTTTTTGTTATTCTTATCGTTATGGCTACGAAGGTGCCCGGCAGTGCTTGCATCATCTGTGGTGAAAAGCTTAAATTTAGACATGGTGCGGTCGATTGATAAGATGCTGACAGGCACATGCAAATCCCATTCAGATTACTATAGGAAGCTGAGATGTCCACCGTGGAATGGTCACGAAAAAGTGCTCATATGAGATGAATATACATTTAAATTATTGGCGAGCTCGCATATTTCCAATGTTGGTATACTAGTATGCTCTGCTTTTAGACATGTTTAATGTCCCCATTGCCATGGCTTCGTAGGTGTTCCCTACGTCGAGCGGGTAACCTCGGCCCGGGAACTCGGATATCCAAGGCGGAACGCCATCGAAGCACGCTGCCTCTGCTTTCTCATTCTTTTCAATGCACATCACTGTCCTTTTCTTCTCTTTATTTCATCTTGGTCTCGTACAGCCCTTGGCTCCAGTTTGTCAATTTTACGATACCCACGATGCAGGCATCAAGAGCAACCGCCCGTCTCGCCCTCCAGGCGGGCCACCTGCCCCGACGGCAGTTTAGCACTTCTGGAAAGCTCGCAAAGGAGGTGCAAGAAGCATACATCCTGAGCGCAGCTCGCACTCCGACCGCAAAGGTGAGTTCGTCTTCTCCCTGGAGCAAGCTAAGGGGGTAATACTCACGGTGGCAACTTACTGATACGTGCCCAAGTTCAACGGTTCTTTCGCCTCTCTCACTGCCCCTCAACTTGGCTCCGTCGCCATCAAGTCCGCCCTCGAAAAGTCCAACGTACCCGTTGAGAAAATCACAGATGTCTACATGGGACAAGTCCTTCAAGGAAATGCCGGCCAAGCACCCGCCCGGCAAGCCGCTATTCTGGCCGGTCTGGCCAACACAGTTGAAGCGATCACGATCAACAAGGTCTGTTCTTCCGGCTTGAAAGCAGTCGTGTTTGCCGCCCAGAACATCCAGCTGGGTCTCGCCGAAGCCCAAGTCGCGGGAGGTATGGAGAGTATGACCCAGGTTCCATACTACTTGCCTCGTTCCAGCCAACTACCTGCGTTCGGCAACTTGAAGCTTGAAGACGGTCTGATCAAGGACGGTCTCTGGGACGTTTACAACCAATTCCACATGGGCGTCTGCGCCGAGAAAACAGCTTCCAAGCACAACATTACCCGCGAGGATCAAGATGCATACGCCATTCAATCCTACCAACGCGCCCAACAGGCATGGAAGGAGAACAAGTTCGACGAAGAAATCGCCCCGGTCACCATCAAAAACAAGAAGGGCGAGACAGTCATTTCCAAGGACGAAGGTTTTGAAACATTGAATGCCGACAAGCTCAAGGGCCTTAAGCCCGCTTTTGTACGCGATGGTACCGGCACCGTCACCGCCGGAAACGCTTCTACTCTCAACGACGGCGCCTCTGCGCTGGTTCTCGCCAACCGCGAGATTGCTCAGCAATATGGCACTGGAAACCGCGCCCTCGCACGTATTGTCGCATCTGCAGACGCGGCAATCGACCCTGTCGATTTCCCAGTTGCCCCCGCCAAGGCTGTGCCAATTGCTCTCGAGAGGGCTGGTATCACCAAAGACCAGGTCGCCGTGTGGGAGTTCAATGAAGCTTTCGCCGCAGTCATCAAGGCCAATGAAAAGGTATGGCTACCGACCTCCCTCCCAAATAGTATCCTCGTACTAAACCACAGTAATAGATTCTAGGTCTCCAGAATGCCCGCGTGAACGAACTCGGCGGCGCCATCTCGCTCGGCCACCCTCTCGGTAGCTCTGGCTCTCGTATCCTGACCACCCTTCTTCACCAGCTACAGCCAGGCGAGTACGGTGTTGCAGCTATTTGCAACGGTGGTGGTGCTGCGACGGCTGTTGTTGTCCAGAAACTCGACAAGGTTGAGTAAACAAACATTTTCATGATATAAGAAAGAGAAAAGGGGGGGAAATACCCTCGGTGATCTTGATTCCTGCAAAGCGTGTTCACATTGTGATGAGTGACTATTGTATATTTGATGTATGTAGATACTAACGACCTATCAATTGACCTTATTTTCTACATAATTTTTGTGGTTATATTTATATCTATTTCTCATTCGCATCTACCAGCCCGAATAGTTTCCCAGCAATGGGATCCCACTCTTGGTCCCATCGACGTAAACTCTCCTTTTGAGCGCCTTCTCTCAAGCTCTGTAGCTTTTTTCCGCTGCCAAACAAATCTGTAAGATGTTCAGCTAACTCTCCTGCGTTTCCGAATCCACGTCCATTGGCACCCTCAGTGACAAGCTCTGGCCACGCCTCGAAGCGACTCCATCCAACAACAGGCAGACCAGCCCCGAACATGTCCACGACCTTCATGGGCAGGTCGACGCCGCTGCTACTGGTATGTAAGCTGACTCCGAGCGATGCGCAGCCCAGAAGCTTGGCATAATCCAGTGTCGTGAGCCATGCTGTTTTGATGGTTACTCTTTCTAGCTTGCCGGCGGCTTCGCGGGCAGATATTTCGTTGAGATACATCTCTTTCTGAGGACCTTTTCCGGTGATTATTGCCAGCACTCGAGGTAGGGATGGATTCTCGGCGCACGCAATTTTGGAATATTGGCAAAGAGCGTCAATCAACACTGAGAAATCTTCGTCTGCAGTCCAGGACGTCGAGCTAACCAGTACCCTGGCTTCTCCAGCTTCCAATTCGGCTTTCACTGCTGCTGCTTCGGGTAATGACTGCAGGAATTGTATTCTCTCTTTATCATCCAGTATAGGCTTGAAGTGGCTGGCTGGTCGGTCATGTAGAGGCAAAATAGGGGCCTGCGAAATCCCAAAGTCCTCTTTCAAGACGCGAGCCATGGCCTTTGTCACACACAAATGGGCAGTCGCCATGCCACAAAAGGCCCTTTCGTACCATTTCGACATCCGCACCACTGGGTGCCCATCACCCAGTTTCAGCGCCAGTATCGAGTATCCGAAATTATGCCAGTCGATGACGAGCCGCGTCTGGCGAAGAAAACAGACAACGGAAGCGAGGGCTAGGGTCGGTATGGAAGGAGGATTCTGGATCAGCATCCATTTCGCTGGTTTCGTCCGGTACGCGAGGCAGGCCCATAAAGAGGCAATTTGGAAGAGGACTTTGAGCGGTGCAAAGAGGAGGAATAACAGCTTGTTGCTTGTCTGAAGGAATGCTGGATGCGGAGGAAGCGGCACGATTGATATGGCCGCATTGGATGTAAGGTCAGGATGAGGCTCGGATTCTGCAGCAATAGCTGTGTTAGCTATAGCGTTCTGCGGTGTAAAAAAAGCTCAACAACACTGACCGTGATAGCCGATAATGTCAACGTGGCCTCCAAGACGAGCAATGCTTAAGGCATGGTACTGCATTCGCGGACTGCGACCAATGTCCCCCAGGACGAGGATCTGCACGCTGACTTGACTCTTGTCGGATCCATTCTGGCGAGCTTTTTGCGGATTGTACTGCGACGGCAAGAGAAGAATAACCAAGGTGAGCAAGCTCGACGCCCAAAAGGCGATACTGATGGCAGTCTCGATCATCGCCGCGGTCTGCACGAAGAAGCTCGGCTGTTCACATCGGGCTGTACTTGAAGCCAGCCATAGGATCTGCCAGTCGTGTGAAAATCAATAATACAAAACTAGAGCGGGGAGCTGCAAGAACTCCCTGGAAATCAATTGAAGCAAGACAGGAATACAAAACTAATGCGGGGACTGACTGCCTGCTTATCGCGCGCTAAGGAAGCCGCCCCTTTTTGCGCGTGCAGACGCCACCGATTGGCCACGCCCGGCTGGGGCGGGTCGCCTTCTTCAGAGTTCAGAGTTGCAACCGACGACGACCAGACCAGCCTGTCATCCTGTTGTTTGTTGTGTTGGCAATTTCGTATGCCACGCTCTCGCGCTCGCAGACCGGCAGAGCAAGCTTGGCATTGATCGCACTGCCCGAGTCGGTTTTTTTTCCTGGTCTGTTCCTTGACCGCCACGACTCAAACGCTCAGACGCTCGCTCCCCCCGCTTGTTCGCCACCCCCCGATGTCTTTCCCCAGATAAACTTCAGAATAAATGCTGTTGTTGGGTCAACTGGTGTCATAACCGGCGAGGGCGAGGAACAATGTCAACTTCGTCGACGCACATGCCTTCCGGCTCGTTTGGACACAGTCGAAGACCTGCCCGCGGCCACACGCGCTCAGGCAACTGGTCGCAGACTGCTTTCACATCGCCAGTGATCAACGAGGGTAGCATTCAGGAAGAACGCTATAACCATAGCCATCACCACGACCATCACTCTCCGGGCCATACCGAGCACCATGATGAGCATACACATGAACTGAATTCGACTTCCGGTCCTGCGGCGATGGAAGCTCATGGTCATTCGCACTCCCATTCTCATTCCCACTCGCATTCGCACTCGCACGCGAACGGCCATAGGCACTCTCACTCTTTGGTTAGCAATGGGCTGGGGATAAACACAGGTGGCTCTGAGGAGAGCCCAGTTCAAGCAAGCAAGGCTTCGGACGCATACTCGGTCCCGTTCCAAGCTTTGGAGCAGATTCCACTGAGGTAGGTTGAGGCATTGAACCAGTGTAGGATAATACTGACAATCACAGCTACGAAATCGTAACCGGTGTTCTCACGGCGCTTCCATGGTCCGTATTATCGTGGTATCTAAGGACTTACACAACAGCGACATCGCATAAAATCTGGCGAATGCTCAAGTCTGCAGCTGCCAAACAAAAACTCATGAAGACATACTCTCCAGAAACATCGGTGGATACAGTATGGTGGCGTACGCTGGTCCTGGTTTCCTTTACAATGCTTTACATTGGCGGCATATCCTTACTTCGACGCCTTCGAGCTGGGCAGGCTCTACCGAGCATGACCAATGTACAGCTCAACGCCAGCTCGGCACAAAAGGGCTTGATACACGTCGTTTCGATCGCGCTTCCTATATACTCTGGAATGATTATTGGTGGAACAATGGTTGCCCTCGCGCTGGGCTTGACGTATGCCGCTGGTATTCCGGTAATATTCAATCAAGGTGACAAAAGCGCCTCGCTCCGCGAACGACTTGGGAATAAAAGAGCATCGCTATTCGTTTTGTCGTTGTTTGTTGTCTTGAATGTGCTTGGATACGATTTTCCTATTGATACCCAGTCGTTTCGTGGATATGTTGCACTCGCAGTTTCGATATTCGTTCTTCGTCCGCCTTTTCCAGCCGCAAGAGATTCCATTCCGGCAACTCAGAAGCCGAGTGTCGACTCGGCGTCACACTTGGGAGATTTCTTTTCTGCCCTTGCTGATCAGCAAACCACCGCTTTACTTCGCAGTCCGCTGGCTGCGTCTCCAGAAGACGTTCAGCTCACCTTGGTTGCTGGCGCAGGGGCTGCAATTCTGGCCATCCTCACGTCGCCGTTCAATGATGCGCAAGTTGAGTTTGGGTTTTCAGACTTGATCAAAACGCTCGTTGTTGCCGGTACCTTTGCATTGTCGTACACGTTCTCATCGCCCTTTGGATTGCGTTCTCGTCAGAAATTGGGCTTTGCAGCGGTAGCTCTCGTTATGGTACTCACCAGTGCCGTGCCACACGAAGAGACCAGTCGCATTGCTCATTTGTCATGGTCGATATTGGCGACCGGTTGCTATTTTGCGGCACTTTTTGACGATCCAAAACCAGGCGAGCCGACGCGTTTCAAAACCGAAATGTCATTTGTGACAAAGTTTTTGATCCAGCATGGGGAGTCATGGCCGATTTTACATAGCATTCTGTCGGAGAATGACTCTCGACGGATCTTCTACTTTATGTGGTACGTATTTCATTCAGACATTGGGAAAGGTTTCATGCTAACGGGACAAGTCTTAATTTTGGCTTCATGCTTGTTCAACTGACGTACGGGTTTGTGACAGGCTCGCTTGGCCTGCTTAGCGACAGTATTCACATGTTCTTTGATTGCCTCGCTCTTGTCGTTGGTTTGTCGGCTGCAGTCATGAGCAGATGGCCTCCCAGCCAGCGGTTCCCTTATGGCTATGGCAAAGTCGACACCCTCTCAGGGTTTGCCAATGGGATCTTTCTCATGATCATCAGCGTTGAGATTGTCTACGAAGCTATTGAGCGTTTGATGTCTGGTAGCGAAATGCGTCGGATTCAAGAACTGCTCATCGTCAGTATTGCTGGTCTTGCCGTCAATCTTGTCGGAATTATGGCCTTTGATCATGCGCATCATGGTCACTCGCACGGCCATGACCACTCGCACGGCAACGAAAACATGCACGGTATCTTCCTGCACATTATGGCCGACACACTCGGTTCCGTGGCTGTGGTCATCTCGACGATCCTCGTTCATTTCTACGGATGGTCGGGCTTTGACCCCATCGCTTCGTGCATCATTGCCATTCTGATTTTTGCATCTGCCGTTCCCCTCGTATCGAGCACCGCGTCGTCGCTGCTGCTCACCCTACCAGCAGATGTAGAGTACAACCTGAGAGATACCCTCGCCGGAATCAGTACTTTGAGGGGCGTGGTTGGATACACGGTTCCCAAGTTCTGGCTCGACGATACTTCGTCGTCTGGACATGACCATGGCCACGAATATGGTCACGGACACGGTCATTCCCATAGCCATAACCACCACCATTCCCATGATCATGATCATGACCACCACGACCACGACCACGACCACCATCATCACGACCATGACCATGACCATTCGCATGACCACAACCATGGCCACTCCGAAGCCAAAGCCCTCGGCATGATACACATCATCGCCTCTCGCAGCGCCGATCTCGAAGACGTACGCAAACGAACCGTGGAGTATCTCAGCCAAAAGAACATGGACGTTGTCGTGCAAGTCGAGCGAGAAGGCGACGGGAAGTGTTGGTGTGTGGGCAATGGGACTGGGAACAGGATGCCATATACATAGGACAAGCATCGCATTCAATGTCTGCTATTTTTGTGTGTTTCATTTAAAGGGCCAATGGTTCGAGGGATAGATATATAGGGAAGGAAGGGGTATTATATACCACTGTACATATTTCTCGCGTGAATTACATGTATTAATGTTGGCATCAAGATATTTGAGTGCCTCAAACAATTAGTATATTTTCGATTGCATCATCAATAATCAATCATCATTCATCCTGATATTTGCCTCCACAATACGCGCAAACATCATATCGATCATACAATCGATCATACAACTCTACCCTTTTTCCTTTTTCTGTTCCTTCTTCTCCTGCTTCGTGCCAGTTGTTCTCTGCATTTTCTCCCTTGATTATATTCTCCGTTTGCTCATCATTATTATCGGCCATGACAACATCACCCCGGCTCAGTGTGTATCCAACACCTCTATTCCGTGCGAGACAGTTTGTGTCGCAGGCAGAGCAGAACAGGGATATATACGGTTCTTGGATGGCGAGGAATGTTAGTCTGCAGCGGTCTATACATAATCTGTTAGTAACCTTTTTCCCCCAATCTTAAAAGAAAAAAGGAGGGAAAGAGGGGCCATACTCCATCTATGCCCATTCGCGCAAACCGCCATCCCATACCCAGTCCAATTCAGACCAACAACCTCGTTTTTCCGTCGGTGGCATGTCTGGCAAGACTCGAATATCCAGCCACCGGGGCCTTCGAGGACTGATGTTGGTTTTGAGGGGATAAGGACTGTTGATCGTGCGTCTTGCATGTCGGTGGTAGTAGCTGGGGTAGTCGAGGCTATATCTGCGCAGTAGGATAGTTCTTCGGTGATAGGAAGGTCAAAAGTGGAAGAGAGATGGGTGAGTGCGTTTTGGGTTAACGTGAGGAGCGGTATTTGGTCTTGGTTTTGGTCGTCGTTCTGGTCTTGTGGCTGGGAAGTGATTATAGCACACATGCATGCGGCATAAACGAGCCTGGCAGATCGGGTATCATTCTTCTGCAGTTCGTGAGCAGAGGAGAGAATCAATCTCAGTATCTCGTCTCTGGCTGCCGCCACATGCTCCTCAGAATTATTCGGTGGCTCCGGGAACACAGCGTCCGGGTCGTCTGGGTTAACAAAAAGCACAACGGTGTTTTCTTCCGCTCGGATGGTATACTCTAGGACATCACCAGGATGCATTGAGAATGCAACGGCTAGCCAGCCACGAAATGTGGCGAGGCCCCATGTCCGCGCAACGGTCATGTCGCCGAGTTCGTATTGGATGTTGTAGCGTTGTCTGTAGCGCTCCATGTGTTCTATCCACGGAGAGCGCATCATGGCCACGGTTTCTTCGAGTGGTGTGCCAATTACAGAGAGGGCAATTGTCTCGGAGACAGGGCCCAGCGTGGTGATATAGACTTTCGGGGTATCTGGGTTGTTGAGTGCTACAATTCCTATGATTATTGTCAGAGTTAAACGCGGGATTTAAGAGAAGAAGAAGAAGAAGAAGAAACTAGGCATACCGGTCATGGGCTCGTTGTGTTGGTAGTATTCAGCGCCCATACTGAAGAAGCCACTTCCTTCTTCTTGAAAGGAATGTTGGCGAAAAACTGGCTGGTTTTCGTCCGTCGACTGGTTGAGATAGGCACTTGTGTCGTACCAAATGGTGGCGCGTCCACCGAGACAGCCTACCACCAATAAAATTCTATTATCATCCTGTTCCTGTTAGCAGCAATTCAGGCACTATAACACAGGACGCATACTGAGGGAATCCATCCTATGGGCCCGGTGAAGTTAGCACGGTCCAAATTCAACCCGGAGAGCCATTTCTCCGGGGTTTGTGATATCTGGGCTTTTATTTTCTTTTCGCCGTCTTTCCCTGCGACTACTGTGTTGGCTTGGATATTGACAAGCTGCAATGTAGATCCGTATACAACTGCAATCATGGCGCCGAAGCCGCCTGCAGGTGTTGCCATTTTCCTCCATGGCCCGCATGCTACATGCAGTATTCTCGCCTTTTGTTCCAAGGCATCTGCCCACAATGACGGCCCCGGTGTCATGGGGTATCTTTTTGCTTGCTGGTCCAGCGTCAGGTGTGAGACAACATTGAAAGAGTAGACACTCTTATCAACCGAGGAAACATCACGCTCCACTTGAACAAGAACAACATCATTGTCATCCGTCGCCACAGCCAGCACCTGCTCTCCCCAGCGCACGCTACCATTCCCATGATCATCATGACCATTCTCACTCTTCAACGGCGAACACCACGCAAACGCTCTAACCCTGCCCTTGCGCTGCAAATTCTGCAAATTCCTCGCAGAACTCTCGTGATTTTTCTTCTTTTTCTCTGCAACCCTAAAATACGCCTCAACCGCATCATTCACAATCGCGACGCGCGACCAAGTCCTGCGCTGGCCATCCGCCTCGTACAGTGACAGCACTAAATTCGACGTCAACACAGCCAGCACACAGCGCCGATGCTTGCCCAGACCCTGAGGCGACCAGGCCAGTGCGGCAACAGTGCTCAGTGACTGCTCAGCACCAATGGAAAAATCGTCGCGGTTTGATGGCCAGCTGACCTCCCATTCGCGGTGGGTGAAGACGTTGGTGCGGATTTTGGTTGATGTCCACGGTGTGGATTTTTCTTTTTCAAAGAGAGGATGCACCCATTTGGGTTTCCATTGGGGGAGCTTTTTTTAAGTCAGTATGTCTTTATTGTTGTTTATTTATTTGTGACAGAGAAAAAGAGAGTGCATACCTGAAGATGCACCGCGTCACCGGCGGCGATGGCCAGCTCGCCGTCTTCGGACCATGAGAGGCAGTTGTAGCAGGAGGGGAAAAGATTGAGGTCGAGCGCATCTCCCATGTTGGCTTAAATTCGCGGTTTGTTCACATTGTACTGTAATTAGCTGGCATGATTCTACTTGTCTTGCGACGAGTCGAGCAGAGGGGGTAACTGAAAGGTCGAAGAAAACATTCACAGAAAAAGGCTTGGCGCGGCTTCCGTTTTGGGAGTCAGTTCACTCAAGTCGTCACTCACCACTTGAGTATTATTTACTATTTTGCATCTGAGATGATATACTTTAGGTCAAAGGCTTTTATTACATGGAGTCAATAGTTTTTCTACGTGTCGTGATAATTACAGGTCATGAATACGTCAGCAAAATTGAAAATGCCTATTCACTACCAACCATATATCAATATCAACATGTATGAAATAAAACAAATAACGCCGCCCTAGCTTCCAAGCAAAGTAGTAATTTCATTCGAGACAAAAGATGCTGGGCATGAACATGAGGTCATATTAGAAAAAAAGTTGCATGTATGTATCCCACGGAAACCGCCCGGAGACCGACCTAATGCAATCAATACAGCCTGAAAAAAAAAAAAAAAAACAGTAGTCAAGAATGTGGCTCTCCGCTGAGGAACCAGCCAGAGTATGCAGCGTATCAAGAATCAAGTCTTGTCTCGTGCTGTTGGAGAAAGTATTGTGGAAAGCAACTGCGTTCATTTTGAAGAATCAGAGGGCGTAGAGTTGAGAGTAAAAGCGTTCATTCGGATAGTCATTGCATAGGCCAAGGCCAAATCCAGGGGGGAAAAAAGTGCAAGATAAATAGGATTAGTCTTCTCCAAGACTTTCCCGGACACACTTCCTCACTCGTTTCTTAAACTCCTTCGGGTCATCCCTCCAAAGTCTTGCCGCCTCTACATTCGCCGGGCTCTCGTCATTCGGACTCGACAGCATGGAAATCACAGACAACAAAATCGTCTCGGGCGTTTGCACAGGCGACCATCGCTCGGCGGCCGACTCATACCCATACTTGTCCTCCTCTGGCGGGTGCAGAATCGAAATACAGACGTCCCCATTGGGGTAGATATTCGGGTGGAAGATGGGCGTCTCAAACTTCATTTTCGGGGGCATGTGAGGGTATTCCGAGGGGAAGCTGAGCCGGGCACGAAAGAAACCGCCGCCGTAGAACTTGCAGTCGTCGGAGATCATGAGCATGACTTCCCATTCAAACACATTGCTGTCGACCAGACCGCAGCTGATTCCGGGAATGTCCTTGTCCGACTGCATTTGCTGCAGTTGGCGCGAGAGCATGCGGCCAGCCGCTGTGGTGGCCATTGTGACGTGTGTGTGTGTGTATGTGTGTATGTATGCGTATGTATATGTCGAGTCTAGAGCGACAGTGAGGGGTTCGGATCGACAGCGGGGAGGCGCGTCGGTGGCAGATCGGCAAGACGAGCGACGTAGAGAGAAGGACGTCGGTGGGTTGAGTAAAAGGAAAAGGCGCGGATAACTGGCAAGAAACAGACAGGGACAGTTCCTGAGGGACAGTGAGAATGAAAGTGAGTGAGAGAGTGGGAGAAGAAGAGAGCGCGTGGGGCGGATAAGAATAACGGTTGATAGTTAAGAGTTAGCCGGAAGCGTCCCACCGCCACCGCATGAGGTTATAAAGTCTCGCGCCACCCACCACGCTGCTTACGAGAGCTGCTACACAGTGTAGAACGTAGGGTCAGATGAGTACAGTTAGATTTGTATAGACGTATTCGAAGAACCAGTATATCCCGATCTTTTACACACATACATATATATAAGCCAGTCCCCTCCACAAGGGTTATTACATGGTGCCCTCAATCGAGCCTGACTCTTGGATGCGGTCGCCGAAAAAGACAAACACCTGCAAGATCAGGAGCAGAGCAACTACCAGTGATATGGCAATTTGCAGGAGGAAGACCCGGCCGACAACGTTGAGGAAACGCATGCGCGAGCCCCAGCTGAAGGATCGCCACGCATCGAAGATTCCGATCTTGCCCTGGCCACCAACAATCTCCGGGTGTACATTGCCGCCAAACGACCGGTCAAAGGGGACAATGGCCTCGTCGTCCTCGGGCAGCATCGAGGCAGCAACGCGGATGAAGGTGACTTCAGCCGGCATTTGAATAAGCACGTACAGGACCAGGTAGAGGGCGGACAGGCCCAGACCACTCGAAACAAAAACAGTCGGGGCGATATCGGTCGGACCGGTCATCAGGCCGGTGCCTGACGCAATGAGGAGAGGAATAAAGGTCGCTAGTTGCGAGGCCACCGAGCGAATGGCTGCGGCCGGGGCAATCTTCATGGTGGTCTTGCGCCAGGCGGGAACACGAGACCAAAGCGACTTGGTCGAGGGCTCCGAGATGACAGCATGGATCCAGCCAACGCGGAGGTTGGAAACGATGATTTCAGCGACAAACTGGCCCAGGGCATTGCCAAGCAGGCCGCTGCCGACAATGGCAGCGATGGGAGAGGCGATCAGGTTGACGGCCATGACAATCAACAGGTACAGCCGGATGCCCCGGAATCGGGACAGCCAGCCAGCACGGGCCTTCAAATGAGCCAGCGTGCTGCGGAGCGAGCTGGTGATGGGTTTGGGGGGAGGCAGGTCGGCGTCGTTGATGGGATGGTCGTTCTCGATGCGTACGTAGACGTCGGGGTTCGGGTCTTCGACGGCGGCCAGAGTCGCGACGACCTTGCCATACACGTAGTCAACGCATCCGCTGGCCACGAAAAAGGCCAGCAGCGAGATGGAAACGCCCAGCACGGGGAATGGAGCGTGGTCGGGCTGGTCGGGCTGGTCAGGCTGCCCGTCTCCGCGCCGGGCGAGGTACTTGGAGACTACTGTGAAAGGCAACATTGTGGAACAGACGCAGTGGGATGGAAAGAGCCAACGCAGTCACACAGCGAGAGCAAAACAATGTGGTGGATGAAGTTGCGAGGATTGGGGCTGGCGGGCAGAGAGGAAGGAAGAGCCTCAGCCTCTTGCTGTCTCCGCTTTTTGCCGCCGGCCCAGGCAGCAGCTCTAAGCCTCTAACCCATCAAACAACATCTCTCACAGCTCTCGAGTTATAACGGATATTAATTGCTATTGTTGTTCTATTGCGCCGATGTGAGCAGCAGCATGGTTCCAAAGATCCGAGACGTCGTACTCTGGCAGCGCCTCGAACTCGCTCTCCAGAAGGGCCCCGGTGATAATCACCACTTCCTTCTTGGCCCCCTCCTCATGACTTGGTTTTTTACAGTTTCGTTACGAACAATCTAGCACTAGACTGCTAAGTAGCTCGCCTCGCAGCCTGGTCTTGCCAAAGCTGGTCGCTCTCGGCCTATCGTTCCAGCCTGCTCTCCACCGAGGCACAAGAAGCAGCCGAAGGACCGAATAAGCGATCAAGACTTGAGCGTTTCATCATCAGTGAAATTCGAATGTAAAAATATATCACGACTAATGGTCTCTCTCAAACAAAAACGCCAGCGTCCCCTCGTCGACAAACCAGTCTCGATCCCTCTGCCAACCCTTGACGATAAAGTCCCTGCCAATGCGCACCACATCCTCAATCTGCTGCTGCGTGCCCCATCCCGGCACCCCGCTCCAACACACCAGATGCACGCCAACATGCGTCGCCGCGCGAAACGCCATGTCTAGCGTGAGAAGCTCATACTTCTCGATCAACCCCTGCATTATCCACACACCTGCGTCAATGTCTTTGAAGTGCTTGGCTTCGAACAGCTCGGCAAGCATCTGTCCGAGATCGAGGGCTCGAAGGCCTAGATGGCTGAGCTCCCAGTCGACCACGAACAACGTGTGGTCTGTAATGAGCACATTGCCCGTCCAAAAGTCGCCGTGGATCAGCCCATAATCCCCATTTTGTGTGCTTGCGAGCGACGAGCCACTACTGATCTCTGCGGCAGCACAGTCTCGAGCCTGTTCAAAGATAGCACGGCTCGACTCGAGAATATGGGGGTACGTATCGACCATGGTCGCCAGCTTCTCATAGTTGACCATATACTTGAGCTTCTGCATCTCTCGATTCTTCGCCATCGTTTTTCTCAGCACAGTCTGCAGCTCTTGGGACGCCCACGCATGAAACGCCCCGATCCAGGCGCCCAGTGCATGCCCAATGGCTCTCGCAGAGCCCTGGGATATGCTTTTGCCGCCATTCTCAGAAAGCAGCCAGCTCTTGAGATCCTTGGAGCCGGGCAGGTGCTCCATGACCTGCGTATGCGTTTCCGAATCGTAATGATACAACCTGGGCGTCCTAACTGTGATAGATGGCGACAACAAGTTATCTCGCACAGGCGCGAAAGTATTCAACGCTCTTAGCATCGTCTCTTCAAACACCTATTCCCACATCAGTATTGCGTAGCAAAACGTAGAAGTAAAAGTGTATCCTTACAGATCGCTCCCTATCCAATTTGAACTCCCGATTTAGGGCTACATAATCCGTCGTATGCTTGACAATAACCTCCTCTGGCTTTGTATCTTGCGAAGAGAGCAGCTGTCCGCTGTACACGAAATTCGCGGTTCCCCCATTTAGGCGCTTGAGCGCCGAACAGGCAAATTTTGTGTCTTTAAGGCATGCCAACGTTGAAGCTTCGACGTCTGCATCTGTTGCCATATTTTTTTTTTCCAACAAAATCGTTTGCGCTTAAAAGTATTAAATATCGATACAACCTAAAAGTGTCCTATCTCTGGACTGTCAGCCTTCTTTTAAGAGAAAGATCTAACGATAATAGTATTACCCCCACATTGTCAACCCTGATTGCTCATTTTGACTCATCCACTCTTGACATACATTACAACCCAATAATAATCAATCTAATAGCAAGCTGCGGAGTAACTGGTAATAATCAGTCAAATTGATTTTTCCGGGCTATACAGTACAAATATGACTGCATGATGCCGTGTCATTTTTATTGATAGTTGGTTCAGTTAAGCCTTATTTTATTGACATGTCGGATCATAGTTCTACATGTACATGTACATGTTTCCTAGGTTGATGAGGAGAATTGTGTTTGATTACCATGCAGTCATATCATCGAAATATTTACCCTAATGTACCAGCCAGCTCAAGCCAGACGTCATCATTCAACCAAACGCCCTAGCCTTTTTCGAAGTACGTAGTATATACAAACCATATTTATTATATTTAAAAAGAAAGGGGGAAAAATGGTGCAAACAGGTCATCCCCCGGGGTAAAAATTACCCTCATCGTCAATCGGCATATTGAAAATCCCGTCGTGCAGCATATTCCCAATCGAAA
This sequence comes from Talaromyces islandicus, assembly GCA_000985935.1. Lineage (NCBI taxonomy): Eukaryota > Fungi > Ascomycota > Eurotiomycetes > Eurotiales > Trichocomaceae > Talaromyces > Talaromyces islandicus. Next base: position 2,796,586 of record CVMT01000001.1, on the reverse strand, counting down.
ACAGTCCCTCCGGGTCAAACGGCATTTGCAGGCCGAGCTCGGGCGCAAATCCAGCGAATTCTGCCTGCGATGCATCTGCCATCATACCGGTCATCATCGGGTTGGTTGCGTCGCCAAAGTTTGCGGTTGGTTGCTGCGCGGCCGCCATGTCGAAGCCTTGCGGTGGCATGAAAGTCGATGCTGTCGCCGATGTGGCAGGGTTGAATTGAGGCCATTGCTGGGTAGTAGTTGTAGGCGTCTCGCCAGAGGATAGTCCCCCGCTGGGTGCAATGCCAACAAGGCTTGCTGGCGGAGCAGAGGTCGACTGTGAAGATTCAGTCCCGATCTCGGTAATCGGTGGAAGAACAGTAGGAGCATGCTATTGAAATAAGCACCAAACAGCAAGAAAAAGAGAAAGAAATAAGCACGTGGAATTACTTACCGACTTGTCACCCTGGGCATGTCCTGTCTTTGTTTTCGACTTCTCCGACTTGCGATTGACAAACCAGTTCTTCAGCAAGTTCAGAATCATGCAAAACTTCCCCGCCGTTCGACCGCCCGGTTTGCCGCCGCTGATTTTCAAATGAGTGATGACTTTGTCCAGGTATTGCTCTGCCTTGAGGTCATCCAACGAAAACACCTGGCCCAGCCCGTTGTCCTGAGAAATGGCCGAGAGCATTTTGAGCAGTGCGACGAATCCATACGCCGTGCGTGCGAAATACACAGTCGGGAGACAAACGATCGTGTCGTGATCAAACGAGGTGATTATGTCCATCGAGTTGTGGATTGATGTCAGACACACTGTGAGTGCATCGACTTGGGCAGCAGTTACGTTTGTAATTTTGGTATCATCACTAAACCCGCGATATGGAGGTTTGAAATCGTCAAAATTGTGCTCCGTGTGCATTGATATTTCGTGCATGTATATATTGAGGATACTTTCCGCGTGTCGTAATAGAACTAGTCCTGTCAGTCATACAAAACACTCTTGCGTCTAGGATCTACTTACGCGTATAATTCTCAGGAGCTATCTCGCGCCGCCATTGGTCAAGTTGGTTTTCAAACCCCTTCAGTGCAAATTGCACCTTGGCATCAGTCAAAAATGCGCTGTTGGATGGGTCGTCCATTGAGAACTGGAACCCAACCTCCTCCGCAATATGAGATAGTTTCGCCCAATGGATCAAGACCTTGTCTGATGGTAGTGCGTCCCGCGAGTTTTGCAATATGTCGATACACTCGTCCATATACGGATGCCATCGACAGAGCAACGGCCGTCGAAGAGCCATCGAGGCGTTAACAGCCAGAAAATACGCCCCCAGCCACGCACGTCTCGTGTCCACTGAATCCGGGTCCATAGAACCGCGATTCTTCCCCAAAATCTCTCGCAGCATTCCCAGCTGCTTGTTACCTTTTCTCCGTGTAACGCGGCCCATGCCAATGTCCAATGCCATCACGACAGCCATGTAGATGAACGGAAAGAACTTGAGTTCTTCGAAATGGTCAGGCGGGTTGTACCACGTACACGACAGGACAATTGCCTGTACCAATTCCAGCGTCTTCTCGCCCCGTATCACAACCTTGTCAGCAAACAAGCGATGCACTTCGTTTGTCAGAGGCATCTGCAACTCCGGCCGGAACGGACTGATAGAAACGGACATGATGACGAGAAAAAGTATCGGTTTGTCCCGTCGAACCGAGGACATGGTCGTTCCTGGAGGAAACACAACAATTGGCAACGTGGGAGAAATTTCATTAACATAGCGATCAAAGGACTTGGTGGCAGTTTCAACATCGATCACCCCGCGATCAATCAAATCCGCGTATTCGTTGGCATTTCCGGAGAACTGTCCTTGAGTCTGTGGCCAAGAAGCAGTACCCTCATTCGCTTCAGAAGAATCGTCGCGACCAAATGGCGCAAACAAGCCACTACTGTAAGATGCGTTTACTTTAGAAGTCGGCTTTATATCGCCACCGGCAGTGCGTTTTGTCGCTGGAGCAGGAGAATTGCCAGAGCTAGGATATGACGTCTGCGGTGGTGGCCCCCCTCCCAGCCATCGTCGAGGAGGAACAGCCTCTTGTTCATGCGCACCTTCGTCCGAAAAAGCACTTGCTGCCCTTCTCGAAGCCTGCAAGCTGGCGGTCAAAGCATCAATTTTCTTCTCAAGCTCAGTGACTCGACTGTCCGTCTTTTTCTGGCGCTTGCGCGACGGCGCTGTAATAACACATGTTCGCTTTGCCTTGGCACAGCGCTTGCACGAGCCCGACGGATGATCGCTATCCAACTCGCACCGAACCTTGAGCTGACGACAAGCTTCGCAGGCCCGCGGTCGTTTCAAGTCGGCAAGAGGGTCGTCGCGGCCGTCGTTGAAGCCAATCGACATCTCATTCAAGTAATCCCCAAACTCCCCAACATTGTGCGCATGTTCATCGTGCGGAGAAGGCGTTGACCCGGGTACTTGGCTGTGCGACGAGTCCGGGGAGACGTGATGGTCGCTGCCCACCTTGACAGCAGCCGCTGGGCCGTCTGCCCTCGAAATATTCGTATACGATAGATGGTGGTGGTGTTGCGGCTGGCGAGGATGATAGCGGTCTCGTGGGCTGGCAGAGTCCTTGTTCAGCCGGTCGTTGGCCGATTGCAAGCGGGGATCGATATCCATTCCGTGGATGCCCAATTCCTGGGTGTCCCCAAGGACATTGATTCTAGCAACGTAGACGGCTGCCAGAGCGCATCCATCATTGGCTCCATGTTAGCTTGGCTGCACACGATAACAGAGGTGGACAGAAGCAGAATTGGGAATCAGAATCGAGGAATGCGCTGCAGTCGCAAAGCGCCAGCTATTTATTGTGGGGAAGTAGAATGGAAAAAACCAACAATGACGAACCACAGCAGCTAGTTGACAGCCCTACAAGGCTGCTTTAAAGTCGTCTGAACAGTGTGTTACGCCGTCGGAGATCGAGTTCTCGCTCGCCGATGAGCGGCGACTCGGCGGGTTGATGACGCCGACCTGCGCGTTCGATGGTGATCAGCAAGTCAGAGGCAAGACAGGCATCCACTTCGCTAGAACCCTGGCTGCAGGGGCTGCAAAAAGAGGCGCAGGAAGAAAAAAAAAAATAAAGAAGATTAATGCAAGCCAGGCCTGCAGAGGTTGATCGCGACTTGGAGGTGGCGGGATGAGCCGTGGCAGTCGCCGACTGGAGACGGGGCTTCTCCCAATGGGGCTAGCTCTAGTTATCGCATCGCATGTTAACTACTATTTGGCTCTGGAACTGTCATATCAAAGTATGCAAATTCTATCATCAACTAAAAACTGGTCGTCACAGACGGTGTCGTATAACAACATAAACATGCAAAGCCATCCATGCAGCGACTATCAACAATCAACCATACATAACCAGTCAAACGCCTTTGGAAACCCACAGTTGGAGAGGGGAAAAAGTCACGGGTATCAAATGTCGTAAGAAAAATTTCAAATGTGTTGTTTAGTAATATCAGGAAAATTTGTGCACTGGGCATTCCTTCTTTCTTTCAGACCATTCCACAATGCAGAGTTTGTGGAACTTGCAGAGACACTCTAGTCGTGCTAGTTTGTCTCCGACTTCGTATTCTTCCATGCAGATGGTGCATTCCTGCGGCGTGCCGTCTTCGTTGACACAGTCCTTTTCGGTCGCGGTATAGAAGATCATGCGCAACGAGTGCGGTGGTGACTGAGGCGGACTCGACCCTGGGGTCGATCGACCCGTGCGAGAGGAATTTTGGATGCAGGCGCGAATATGAGCTTCGCGGTCATCCTCGTTTCCATCGCTGGCGCGTGGAGGCAGCCTCGTGCTGCAGATCGGACATATGTCTCGCTCGTCGATCGGAGGCCCGTAGGATTGCTGTAGATGGCGCGGCCGATCATAATCCATCACAGAACGAGCATGGGTTGGCCGGTTGCGTGGATTAGTCGAAAACGAGCTTCGATATGTCGAACTGGCCGGTCCAGACTGGTGTGCGGAGAGCTGCTTCGGATTAGAAAGTACATTGAGATATAGCAACGTTTTATACATACAAAATAGGAGATTTCTCTGGCCGAAGAAGGAGATGGAGGAGAGTGCGATGGGTGAAAATCAAACGGGAAAGCATAACGAGAAGGATAAATGTGCTGGCCCGAAGACGCATCAGAGGTCGTTTGGTTGCTTGGGAAGTTTGCTGCCTAACAAAGCGGTCAGTATTTTGAATCTACCCCGATCCCATGTTAGACATACGTAATTATTTCTGTGTCGATAACGACCAGTGTCAGAGTCTGCTCGTGAACTTGATACGTAAGGCCCCGACACTGATCGATGCGATCGATGAAGGGGGTGGCTCGTTGGAAGCGAAGGCATGGTTGTGGCCCAGTTTAGATCAGCCAGCCGATCAAAACTAGCTCCGCCAGCGCTGTATGCCAAAGGCGGATCTGGGTTAGGATCTGGCACGCATGGGTTGCACAATCGTACTTCTTCGCCCCCTCCCAAGGCGGGGTTGGTAGGATAATGATGGGTATCTGCCCGGTTTGCAACGTAAGGGTCATAGCCGCTGTCCGCGGTGAGATCGACAAAGGAAGCCGAATAACGGTGTCGACGAGGCTGTCTTTCCGGGGTTGCTTCTTCTATCGGTTCAGGCGGTCTAACGATATATTGTCGAGGAATAGTAATCCGATGAGGAGAGCACGAAGCGCAGACCACACGCCCACATTTTCTGCAGTGGTGTTTTCTATACCAGAAACTGAAATGAGTGTCACATATAGGGCAGTGCGTTACTTCGGAATCGGGCTGCCAGCGAGGCAATGTATATTCCGTCCTGTTCTGTGAGGGCTGCGACGGGGTAGAAACGGTGTTGCTCGGCCGGCGAGAGGAGTGAATACTTGGATCGGGGTAGGGCGGTGATGATAAAAGGCTTATCGCATTTTCTTGGGTGGAGCCAGGAGCTCCGGGTGGTGTTTCATGACCGTCCTGAGGCAACATGGGTAGAGGTCGATCGTGCTCTGCCCTGCTAGACGAAGGTTCTAAGTCGGACGGTCGCCTCGGAGGCGTTCGATCCTCGTGGGCTGTAGAAGTCAATCTTCTTTTGCGATCCATAGCGAGAAACGTCTGCTCGATCGGTTCAAAGAGCCAGTAGTTGTATTGTTATCCGCCAGCATCTAATCAACCGTAAATCGTGTCTGCGGGGGTTATCATCCCGATATATGGCAAGGCGGTCGTTGCGAAATAATAGAGTCGATAAGAAGGACTGGAATTCACGAAGTTTTGAGTATCGGATGCCGAACTCGATGGAGACGGTATGAACCGGCGAGGCTAGGCTGTTTCTTGGTTTCAAGTGCGACAGCTCGGATTATGACGGACTGGTGGTTATCTGGCTAGTGTAAACCCGTGGTACCATATGAGCATATGTTTCAATAGACAAAGTCGGCGAATATCGAGAGGCGCGAAAGATGAAAAGTAGCAGCCTTGTTGGATGTTGATAAGTTACTCGGTGGCAAGCGGTATTTATTGGTCAGCCCACGTGAGCAAGATAAATACGAAGCGACTCGCCCAGACACTGGGCTGATCAGTTCTGGATATATCTGACGAGGCTCATCAATTTCCCAGCCTCGAACAAGCACCGCCAACAAAATAAAACAACGTTGTTGTTGATGGCGCTTTTTCAGGCACTGATAAGGCGGAAGCCCACCTTGATCTGCTGTTGACGTCCCACAGGCCGAGCGGAGCGCCACAGAGGACGATGATGACGATGATGATAGAGTTGAGGCTCGTTCAGTTCAGCACAGGCAAGACAAGGTGCGCAAGATGACAAAAGTCAAACCCTGCAACAGGCCAACGATCGAGAGCCAGCGCCGACATGGCGAGAAAGAGAGTCGCGCTCGTGATCACCACCAGAGATAAAGCAAGCGCCGGTGGGGAGCGGCCCGGGTCTGGGCCAATCATGCTGCTGCCCTCGGTGCCTTGGTATCAGATGTCCCTTTGGGCGTCATACCCCTTCTTGGGCAATGTGATGTATGTCCGCACTTCTAACCTCCGTGACAGCATCACTCGGAAGGGCGTGCGTGCCTTGTGGCAGCTACTGCAAGTCTCGCGGTTGCGCAGGCCGGCCTCCATCGCAGAAATGCTTCGTTTGCGCTCGAGCACTTTCTATCCTGGCAGGTGGCATTCTGGGTATAATCACCATGTAGTGAGTATTTTATGGAAGATGCCGCGTCAGCTCATACGACAAGCAGAGGCTCCTGGGCACCTAGAGGCTTGACGGCATTATCAACGAAAGGCGCCTGGGTTAGCCAAGGCTGTGATCAATACTAGGGATGCTCATCACGTTAAAGAGCCGGTTTATCCCTCGTTGGCTTCAACCGGGTTTACATAAATCTACTACGTACATAGGTATTGCTAGCACTATACGTAGTATGGATCGCTTACCTTTGGATTCCAGATGTCCCTTGCTTCTTCCCAATCTAGAGTGGTGGTTGCACAGATATCATATACAAGTACGTAGTGCTCGATCACGGACATTTGAATTTCTCCGACTTACTGCACATGTGCTACGGGAACGTCTTTGGCTTCCTGATTCTATATTAATTATCGCATATATCATGCAATATCATAACATTAGTGCTTTCCGACCTGGATGTAATCCTTTCAACGTTGACATCTAAAGTCGAGTAAATCCGTCTTCTCACACAACCTTGAGAGCTTCTCAAATTATACGCATGCTATTCAACGCAATCAGACAAGCCTATCAGTCAAGCATGCACGAAATGCAACACTGGCGCGAACCTACCCAATCAACAGTCGGTCTACCAATGTGAAGAGGGCATCTTTTCCGTTTTCCACCCACGTCAAATTCCACTCATCGTTGCTCTAATTTCCCATCTGTCAAATTATACCCGTGCGATTCCCAACCAGCATAGCGTTCCGATCATAGCCACCCGGCCGTTTTCATTGGCGAAACCCGCATTCCATCCCTTTCGGGTGCGGCTTGTTGTTTACGTCCGCTCTCAAAGAACTGCTTGCAACCCTAATATTGTTCCTCTGTGCTGTTTCTGTTGTTATTGTTTCCCCGGAAGCATCGTACGTAGTGGGCTTTTGTCACTTCTAAGATGTATGTTGACACTTGTTTCCCCCTTGATTCGGCCATATCTTGATTCATGACACTGTTTTTGTCTCTCTGAGCGTGAACGGTAATTGTTCTGCCATAGCTATTCTATCCTATTCTTCAGCTACATGCATTTCCCACTCCTCCATCGATCCTCAGCATGAGATACCTTTGACTCGAGCGGAAGAAGACAGATCAGTCTCTCGATACACAATATACGCGATATACGCGTCAATATCGCCTATAATACTTACCCTCAGAACACAAAAACAACCGCAATGGAAAAACCGCCTATGCCTGCAACCCTTCCAGCAGAACCAGAACCCATCTCCCCTGCCACGATGACCAACACCACGCTGTGCAACTCTATCAATAGCGACGTCTCGCTCGTCAAGGACCCCGAATTCTGGCGTCGGTTCTCCATGGCCGTGCATCGAGATGAAGAGCTGGCAAAAACAGTGACCGAGGAGCCGCAAACACAGTGAGCTTCTCCATAAACCTGACCGAAGAGATTGGTGCAAGATTATTAATGCTAATCCCAAACCCCCTTTGTTCTCTTAGGGACTCATGGCTCGTGCGACAACGCAAGAAAACTCGCCGCTCCAAGATCTGGGGCTTCTTGATTGCCCTTGTCATTGTGCTGATTGCAGCTGGAGCCGCAGTGGCCATTTGGTACCTGAGCAAAAAGGGCTGGTTCAGGAAGCACCAAAAGCCGTGATTTACACGATTTACCCTTACGATATTCTGATCGGAGTTTTGGTGACGGTTTATTTATTTTTATTTATTTTTCGGCTTTTTTTTTTCTTTTTGGCGTTCTCTTTTCTTTTCTCTTTTGTTTCAGTTACGCTTGGAGTTTACGGTAGGGTCCTGTACATAGGAAGCTGTGTGTCAGCACATGTTGATAAGCGCTGGACGGGCTTCGTCAAGTTCAAATGCACATATATGAGCCTGCAACCCCGCAGGATTATGAACGTGATTGATGGTGAAACTGGATATCAAAATTTACCAACTACTTATACAGATAATACCAGAGATAACCGCAATCCGAAGAAATAAATGTAAAAAAACGTGTCCGAAATCTTAAACGCCATGCTTCGGATAACCTTTTTCTTTTTTGTTTTGCGTGCGTGGTTTGTTTCCGAATCCCAATAATAAAAGATGGATTACACAAGGAATATTGTTGAGGGTGATTTAATATCTCCGACGAGTTGGCTCCGGGCTAGGGCTTCGACTGACACTGCGCTCGTCGCGACCACGCTCTTTGAGCCACTTTTTCACCGCTAAATCGAGATCTCGCTGGAGCTCAGGAGTGGGTTCTTTGCGATGGATGAAATTGCAGAAGCCGCCTCGCACGCAGCCTTCGCCGCTGTTCAGCCGGCAACACGCCTCTCGAAAATCCGTCACTGGTGATAGCTCGCAGTATACGGGTCGCGCGGCGTGCCATCTGGAATTGAGCGCATCGCATGCAGCTTGTGCCGAATCTTCGTATTTAAATCGTGCATAAACGTTGCCGATCAGATCTGTTAAAAAGAAAAAAACAAACACATTAGCAACTTGTTCAAATTTTTGATCTTTTTCTTTTTTTTTTTTCTTTTACGTACGGTCATTGTTGTTGTCGCAGACAACAACCTCTTCAATCTCGCCATACTTGCACATCTCGCACCAGATATCCTCGTAAAAGGCATCAAAGTGGTTCTGGATCTGGCTCGGGTTCATCTTGTTCTTTGGGTCGTAGGCGGGATTCTGGTAGAGGTTCGGCATTAGGATAGTTTGCGAGTACGAAGGCTTGACATGTTTGCGCGAGCAGCGATCGCCGTGGCGACAGGCGCCGATTTTGTAGTAGAACGAGCAGTTGACCTTGTCCTGCTCGGTGCCGAAAATGGAAGCGAGGTAGTTGGCCATGTTTGCTTGAGGTAGGGTAGAAAGCTCAACTAGTCACAGAGTCGCGGTGAAGTAAAGCTCTGTCTGTTGAGTCTGAATGAGTGGCAAGTGAGGTCGAGCAGCGGTGAATGGCGTGAAGAGGAGCGTCTGGCGGAGGTGAAGGTGAATTTGCGATGTCCTCGACCGGTGGCGGATGTCGTGACTAAGCCGCTTTGGTCTAGCGCCTTCCAGAAGCGCCAAGACTTTGTGTTTCCTCAGTCGTTAACATTGAATGATGGCTTGTCAGTTGTTAGTATCAATTTTAAAATAATTTTATTGAGCCCTATGTTAGGCCTTTGCTGCCAATCACATTGCATTGAAAGGTGCAACGTAGTTAGGAACTAGTTATGTATTTTCTTGAGGTTCTGCAACGTTAAAAGTCATGGCACTTCAATATTATTACCATAAAACATATAAATTGTACACATGTTCATAGCTACATAGTAGCTGTGGCCAATACTGTTGGTAATCCCATTGTCGTTCAACTGCATAACATATCCAAATGTTGGCCCCTGCGATGTGGGTATTGATATGCATAGGTCCTTGGATGTATGCACGCAACACGAATATATATTTTCACATGTGCAGGGTGTCCCAGGGCTACATGTATTGATCAACACCAGACAGTCTAAATATACTATATATCCCACCCAAATAAAGCGGTTCAACTCAACATGAAAAATATCCGGAAAAAAAAAAAAAAAAAAAAAAAAAAAAAAAAAA
>CVMT01000001.1:2773691-2786542 GCA_000985935.1 Talaromyces islandicus | reverse complement strand
AAAAAAAAAAAAAAAAAAAAAAACAAAAAAAAAAAGAACAAACATGAACAAAACACGACGTTATCTATACTTGTACGTATCAGGATGGCTGTGGATAAGCACGCTTATCAGCGGCTCCCCGCAGCGCGCCCTTATTTGACATGGGCCGATAAGCTGTCGTCTCCGCACGCGACTCGACCAGGTTCTTTCCAGCCTCAACGTCTGTTCCTGAGCATCAGCGAGCTGACATCTTGAGGTGGTGCAACCGATTGACACAATGTTGCCTCCCTTTGACTATTTCCAGTACGCCCGGATACGGTATGTTTTCTGAAATGTTCTGCCGCATGTTATGTCTCATTTCCGTATGCTGATAAGGAGTACGCAGGGATATTAAACAGCGTGAGCGCGCAGCCCGCTTCGCCTCGCTTAGTCCTGCCTACCACGCACCCTTCTCAGCGTCTGACAGGGAGCTTCTCAACAAGCCTATCGAAGCACTTGTGCACGATGTCCAGACCCAAACCGTCTCGCCCGTCGATGTGCTTCGCACATACGGCAAAGTTGCGGTGAAGGCGCACGAGAAGACAAACTGTATCACGGAGCTGCTCTTGCCGGAGGCAGAGCAGTGGGCTACGTCTGAAGTCAACTTAAAGGGCCCTCTGGCGGGTATCCCTGTGTCGCTGAAGGATTCGATTCAGGTCAAGGGGTTTGATGTTTCGGTTGGCTATGCTAGCAAGTCGCTGAAGCCTTATAAGGAGGATGGAGTGATTGTCAAGATACTCAAGGACGCTGGTAAGTATATATTCTTATTATGGATGCCAAAGGCACAGTCTAATAATCAAATGTCAGGCGCAATTCCGTACGTCAAAACGGCGTTGCCCATGACCCTCCTCAGCTTCGAGTCGGCCAATGGACTCTGGGGCACCTGTCGCAACCCCCACGTGCCCGAATACTCCCCCGGCGGCTCAACTGGCGGAGAAGGGGCGTTGTTGGCACTCGGTGGCCGCATAGGTATTGGATCTGACGTCGCAGGAAGTGTCCGCGCTCCGGCTGCTTGGAGCGGAATCTACTCTCTCCGCTGTAGTACTGGTCGCTGGCCCAAGACGGGCGTAGACACCAGTATGCCTGGCCAGGAAGGCGTCCCTAGTGTCTTCAGTCCTATGGCGCGCACTCTGAATGATCTTACCTACTTTACTAGGAGCATTATTGGCATGCAGCCCTGGAAGTATGACTACACGGTGCACCCGATTGCATGGAGGGCCCAAGAGGAGAAGGAAGCGAGCAGTAAGCGGCTCAGAGTTGGCGTTTTGAGAACGGACGGTACGTATTTTGTGTCTACCGTGGAGGCTTTGTGTATCTAACGTTGTTATTAGGCGTCATTCCTCCCACACCTGCGATTTCTCGAGCCATCGAAACCGCGGTGGCGGCGCTGACAGCCGCCGGACACACGGTGACAGAGGTCACGCCACCAGCAGAAGCCGATCCATTCACTGGATTCTGCCTGGCTTCAGAATTGCTCAACTCTGACGGATGCGTGACATTCAACTCCCACCGATACTCTTACGAGCCGACCGACCCTGGGGCGGCGCAGCTGAGCCGGATCGCGTACCTCCCTGGTCCTCTGCGATACCTGTATTACCTCTATGTGCGATACATCCGACGAGACGTGAAATGGGCCAAGGTGATTCAGGGCTTCGGCCCCAAGACTGCGGCGCAACTGTGGCAGATTACGGCGCAGCGCGAGGGCTTCCGGAAACACTGGCACTCGTGGTGGGACGCAAAGCCGCAGCAGTATGACTTTATCCTCTGCCCGGCCAATGCCACCCCGGCGCTTCCTCACGGCGCGATGCACGATGCCGTCTCGTCGTGCGGCTACACGTTTCTCTGGAACCTGCTCGACTACTCGGCGGGCGTCATCCCCGTCGGACATGTCGACGCAAAACTAGACGCGCTGGCGTACAGTGGCAAGCGAGGATACCGACGCGCCTTGAAGGATCTGGGCAGCAATCATGCGATGGCACGCGGTGCCTGGATGCACTATGACGCGCAGAAGATGGCCGGGCTGCCGACTGCCGTGCAGGTCGTGGGGCGGCGTTGGGAGGAGGAGAAGGTGTTGGGATACATGGCCGCGGTGCAGACGGCCCTGGAACAAGCGCACGCGCAGTACACATTGCTGGAGGTGGAATGATGTATTTTCAACTCAGACATAGACGATGGCTAGTTGGTATAGTTAGTAAATGACGTGAAGGTGCAGGATATCTCTGTCGCGTCAGTCAGCCACTTTGGCGTCCAAGTACGTAATCGCGCATCTCTCGATCCAGATCGGGTGGAGACTGGACGAGTCGATAAATCTTCCGACAATTTATCGTCAAAACGCAGTCATTAATCGTATGACACGGAGTAGAAAAGCATCGTAAGTCTACACGTGATGGTGAAGGGTACAAGGCCCAAGTACACCGCCTCGTCACAGGCAGAGATCACAGCCCCGCCCCCACGTGCTGCTGCCACCTCGCGGCTCTCTTCTACTCCTCACTTGCCTATTTAATGTTCAATGTCCAATGTTTAATATTAATTAATATCCCGCTGTTACCGTCACTTTTTTTATTATTTCTTTAGTGTTTATTATTAAGTACTGCGTCCTGCTAGTACGACTGTGCAGCAAGTCTGGCCCACTAAGCGCGCGCCGGCCCGTGATCCATCATCCTAGCATCGAGTGGGTGTGCCCACTCAGATGATAACTATATACTTTGATTATACTACTCCACTGCGCCCAACTACACATCAGCGGCTCGATTATCCAGGCTGCAGCCCTGATATGGGCCTGCTCAGTGGACTCTGCTGCCCCTCTTCATGACCAGGGCCCGCTGGCTGCCTGCTCTGCGCCGCCGGCTGTGCCTGACGCCGTCGCTGCTTCTTTAACAGCCGATTTCCTGGTAGTCCTAAAGAAACATACATGAAAAAATCTACGCAGACAGAAGAAACTTTGCAAACTCTCACATGGAGGCCCCTCATAGTCCCGAAGATGACTATTACTGGGGAACGCTGATCAACGCCGACAAGAGCGCCGCTCCGCTCCTGGAGCAACTGTGTCTCGGACTGGTGCAACTCATGGTAAACACCTTTGGTTATAAATATCGGTGTACGTGTTTCCAATTTAACATCGAGCAGGTCCAGTTTGAGTCGAGCCACGGATCATCGTCAGATCTGACGCCAGACAAACTCGCACGATTCTATCGCCAAGTGGGCGGAAACCACGATGCCCTGTTCCTCGAAACCAAAGGCCCTGCGCTGTCCTTTATCTACCAAGCTTTGGGCTGCTTCCACACCCTGCAGCCCACCAAAAACCCTTACGAGCCGCCGTGTATCCCGGCCCTGCTGCCCATGGGCTTTGTGCGGTGGCAGGTGATCCAACTCCTTTTGAGTCCTGACGAGCATTCGCGATACCTGCAAAACGCACTATGTCAGTGGGATGTGCCGAACCCGGCGGGAGGCACGTTCCCCAAGGCGATTCCTCGCACTGCATTTCCCGAAACTGCCGACCTGGACATGCTGCGCTGGCATGAAAAAGTGAGTCGACGGCTGGAAAAGGATCACGCACACTGGCACACTACGCCGCGCACATCGCCTGCAGACCCCGGCTCCCGACATGGAGGAGAGCCCTTGGAAGCGCCGTTTTACCGACGGGCCTATTTCGACACCGACGACGAAAACCTGCGTCGCCACAGACGTCGGAGCCAAGATGCCCAAAGATCACGTCTGCATAGATTTGATGCGGGGTTGGATAGCAGAACGAGCTCGCGGAATCCATCGCCTGCGCAAGGCAGATCGTCCTCGTCGACGCGGATGCCGACGCGATCCAGGACCATGCGTGCGCGGAATCGGGAATACCCTGAGAAAGGAACGGCGAAGAAGATGAAAGAAAAAAAGCAGTCGCATCGAAAACAGCGGTCGGAAGAACTTTCAGATTCTTCTGCTGGCGAGAACGGTCTGTTTCCTCGGCGCAGGCGAGGGTCAATTGACGACCGGCGATCGCGACGGTCATACCATCTCTCACCGACTCATGTTGCAGAGTCTGAGTCTCAGCGACGGCATTCTCACGATGCGACGGCTCCGCGCTACTACAAGACGCGCGACCGAGACTATTATCCTGATTACTACTCCAACAAAAAAGACTCTAGGAGGTATCCGCCCGCGAAGATGAGATTTTACGAAAACATGTTCGACGAGCCTGCGCGTCCCAGCCGCGACGCAAATTCCACGCTGCCGTACGATCTCGACACTGGCCAGATCCCACGCGTGCATGTTCGGTCTGATGGTACACCGGCTGACGCGCGAGGATCGACGCTGAGCAATGGCAGCGGATCAAGCGGTTCTGATCGTGATCGGCCTCGCTCGTCCAGTGGGCCGGCCAACTGGGCACAGTGGAATAATGCGAACCGGCGGACGGTCCCCGTATACGACTGATACTCTTGTTTGTTTACGCACCTCATCTCACCATCTCATCTATCTATCCACTATATATCCCATGAACTCACCTCATTACATTTTTACGATGAAACATGGCTCAATGTACTTGTAAATATGCATGTTCCTGTTAATCGCGACGTTCCTGATAGGCGTAGTGTCTAACAATCATAATTTACTCTGTTATGTTAACGACACATGAGATTGATACGTACTATACATGACATCACCGCCGGATAAGGCTGGGTCGGCTTGGCAGGTGGAGCTCCGATAAGCCCCGCTCGCGCTGCTATTTCAACGTCGCGTGCTTGAAGCTGCTGGCGACCAGGGGAGATATCTGTCTTTTGCCATAATTGGAGGCGTTGTCCTTTGATATATGATTTTTATCTGGGTAATCCTGTTGTATACGCAGCTGCGTGGTGCACAGTCTGGCCCAGTTGCAGCCCTGTCACTGCAGGCTGGCAGCTCCTGATTGGATCGCAGCTTGTAGAAGGAGCAAGCAACACTCTTACTTTTATAAATAGGTCGACTAGGTATTTAGGAAGTCACAATTGACTGATCGATCAATTGATCCCACTTCGAAATGTCTCTCAGTCGTGTCTCCTATCTCGAGTCATGGGAGCACCAACCACCGCCATTCATCCGACAGCAGCGTGAATCGACCGACTTTGGCTCTGGAGACGACAACGACGACGACTCGGCCCATGATAGCCATGTCCAGGATGATGTCCCAGAGGCAGGTCTACTGTCTTCCTCCTTCCCATCTACATTTCCAGCGCGCTCAATCCGCCACAAACTCAACTTCAACCCGTATGCCGGCCGCGGCTGGGCACACAGTTCTGCCGCCGCAGATGAGGAAACGCTGTCCCTGCTGCGATCAGATATAGGGTCGGTAACGAACTTGTCCGAGCTGGCGTCGGTGAGGGCTGCGGATGACTCCCAGGCTCTAGCAGAAGTAGCCTTTAAAGATCCCAACTGGAATCTGGCAGAGACGACGCCTGCGTTTGAAGTGGACCACAGAAAGAGAGTAGCACAGGTGGTTGTCGCGGTTATTTACTGTTTGCTGGCAGCGGGCACTGTCTTTGGTTTTGCCGCTATCAAACCGATTTTTATCCGGGAGAAGGTTTATCAAAACCAGTGCACGCCAGACGAGCTGCGGCGCGGCTTTGGGCTGTGCTATGGACAGGAGGCGCGGTAGGATCTCTCTCTCCTTGTATTCTTTTCTAACAAAACTGACTTTTCAGACTCAATCTGATGTTCACAATCGCCGCCGTCGCTACCAACATCTGCGCTCTGCCCGTCGGCACCGTGCTGGATACCTACGGTCCTCGCGTTTGCGGCATCGTCGGGAGCTTCCTTCTGGCAACCGGGGCCGTGCTACTTTCTGTCGGTTCAAAGGTGTCCTTTGACGTGTACATTCCCGGATACCTGTTCCTCGCACTCGGCGGACCGTTTGTATTCATCTCGTCGTTCCAGCTGTCCAACGCCTTCCCGACGCGGTCTGGCCTGATTCTTTCTTTGCTGACTGGTGCGTTTGATGCCTCGAGCGCACTGTTTCTGATTTTCCGCCTTGTGAATGAAAAGACAGACGGCGGGTTTACTGTGCAAAAGTTCTTTACGGCGTATCTTGTCGTTCCGGTTTTTATTCTGCTGGCTCAGATCTTGGTTATGCCGGGCACTTCATACAAGACAGCGGGCGAGTTGGTGCTTCAGGCAGCCGAGAATATTGCTGCTGAGGCGAATGATGCAGTGGATGAGTCGATCATGGAGCCTGGCGAGGCCGAACGGCAACGTCATACCCGGCGAACTCATCGACAGAGCATTGTCAGTAATATCAAAGGCTTACTTGACGACGGCACGGACGATGGGAAGATCAACACTGGTATATTCGATGGGAGTAGACCTGACCATACAACAAATAATGGTACAAATAATGGTATCAACAATGGTACAAATAACAATGGTGGCGGCGCGCCTTCTCCCAAAGCAGATCATCCTCCAACCACAATCGACGACAACAAGCACAAGGTTGGCGGCGTCTGGGGTGCCATGCATGGGGCATCTGCTTTTCATCAAATCCGCAGCGGATGGTTTATTCTGATTACTATATTCACAGTACTCCAAATGCTTCGCATCAACTACTTTGTAGCGACGATCCGGTCTCAGTACGACTACCTGCTCGGCTCGTCCGGGCTGGCTCGCGAGCTCAACGAGGCTTTTGATCTGGCCCTCCCCGTCGGCGGTCTTCTTGCGATTCCCTTTATCGGAACAGCACTTGACTCGGCTGGAACCCCCGTGGTGCTGTTCGTTCTTGTCGCTGTCTCGACCGCAATTGGCATTCTGGGCTGTATTCCTGGCAGTATTGGAGCTGGCTACGCAAACATTGTCCTCTTCGTTATCTATCGCCCCTTTTACTACACGGCCGTGTCGGACTATGTGGCCAAGGTGTTTGGGTTCCAGACGTTTGGAAAGGTCTACGGGCTGATCATCGCGTTGGCCGGAGTCTGCAACTTTGCGCAGACTGGGCTCGACGCGCTGACTTTTAAAGTGTTCGACCGCAACCCGATCCCTGTCAATATCATACTCACGGCGGCGGTGGCTGTCGTTGGATTTTTCCTTGTCACTTTTGTATCGGCCCAAGCGCGGATTCTGAACCAGGCGCGTGCTGAGCTGGCGGCTGAACAGCAGCCTTTGATGCGCGTGGAGAGTGAGCGACAGAGCGGGCAGAACGGGTATGGAGCGGTTTGATGATGATATGACACGGTTTTCGAGCATTAGCTGGTAGTTTCTTGAGGCTTTCTGATCGTACATTGTATGCTATGCTGTTTATTTTCTGTGATGATGTTGTTCACGTTCTGTACATAGACAGACTGATAGCGTTACTAGAATGAATATAAGCCAAGGACTTACTATATTGTACTATATTGGCTTGCGTAATCTGGCTATTCTAGACATCAATTGAGTGATATAGCAGGGTTTCCAAGCGAGAATTGGAGAAAGAGATTCAGAAGAGGCAAAAAAGTGTATATCTACACACCAGTTGACTCTTAAGATACAAGCTAACCATTCAGTGTTAAATCTAGCTCCAGGCATTTTAGAAACGCACGTGGCCTTGATCTAATAAAAATAGAATTGATAAAGCAGTTTCCTGATATAATTACTATAGGCCCGAAAAGAAGACAGCCGCCGAGCCGACGAAGGAAACCCCCTCAATCTTCGATCGACGGCCAGCATGAATCTGACGACATACAGCGACATACCATGTTGGAATGTATCCAGTGTTGCCAATTACAGACTAAAATTCAAACGCTGCATTTTGCCCCATGAGCCCTACCTGATGTAGCAAGCTACCAGGGGGAAAGGACACAAGCGCATCATAGTTGACTTTCCAACGGTTGTTCGCACTGGTACGAGCTGCTTCTCTGAGCGAGAAACGTTTTTTGGATGTAGTTCGTATTCACGATATACAGTGGCTCAGCTTTGTGAGTATCCAAGTGGTAATCCGTCAGCCCAATATTAAGACGCTCGTACCCTTTTCAAGACTATATTACCCTTTTCTTCCACAGGGCTGATGGACTGCCAAGGCGGCTGTCGGTCGGACAAGAACAGCTTTAGGTCCAAAAACACTCAATAAAGGCGTGAACTAAGCTCTTGGCACAGAATGGGCTGACGTTAGTTAACGCATCTTGGCATAGTATGAGAGTTCAGCTGGCTCCTTATCTAACCCCCCTAGTAGGTCATCTTGCGCACTTGGGTTACATAACACCTGAGACTGGAACTTTGTCTCAGTCTGCTTTTCAGGCAGATTTTTAGTACGGGGCAGTTATTCCAGTTAATTTTTTTTTTAGAGAACAGAATGGTGAGCTACTTATAACTCGACCCGCACCCACTTTCACAATGTTGTTTTTTATCCACCATCAAGATGAAGTATCTAAACCTGCTCAGCCTAGCCCTGAGCGGCCTTGCACCTCTGGGAGCGTGCTACCAAGCACACAACTTCTCCGTGCCAATTGACCATTTCCACAACGAGACACTCTACGAACCACACACCAACGCTTCCTTCAACATCCGCTACTGGTTCGATGCCACGCACTACCAACCCGGTGGTCCCGTTTTCTTGCTTGCAGGCGGCGAGACAGACGCTTCTTTCATCTTGCCAGTCCTTTCCCACGGCATTTTCGCGGAGCTGATGAAGACCTACCATGGCATTGGGCTCATCCTTGAGCATCGCTACTACGGCACAAGCTACCCAGTCGAGCAGATCACACCGGAGAGCCTCCGGTTTTTGACAACGGAGCAGGCAATGGCGGATTATGCTTATTTCGCGCAGCATGTTACCTTGCCAGGCATGGAGGCTGTTGACATCAGGGCACAGAAGAATAGCTCGACGCCATGGATCGCGTACGGTGTGTCGTATGCCGGTGGCTTTGTGTCATTTTTGCGCAAGCTCTACCCAGACATCTACTACGGGGCAATTTCCTCGTCTGGAACTACTGCTGCAATTACCAACTTTTGGAAATACTATGAGCCCATCCGCCAGTACGCACCTGCACGGTGTGTCTCGGCGATTCAGGACTTTGTGGAAATCTTCGACCACGTGCTGATCGATAACGCTGATAACAAGATTCTTGTGGCACAACTCAAGAATGCGGTGGGCGCCAAGAACGATAGTGACAATGCTCTGTTTGGTGCACAGCTGGCTCAGGCTGTTACTTCCTGGCAGAGTCGGAATTGGAATCCCCCAAATGGGTCGTTGTATTTCTCTGAGTATTGCGGAAATGCCACGACTTCGGATCACCTTTTGTATCCTAATATCGCCCCTAAGGAGGATTTTTTCAAGGGCGTCATCTCGCTGGCTGGGTATAATGGTTCGGATAAGGAGTTGGTGACGAGGGTCCTCAACCAAGCGGGCTTTTTCCAGAATACGCTCTACAAGTTCATTAACCCTCAGTCTGATTCTTCGTCTTCATCTTCTTCTGCAGAAGTAGCAGTGAAAAAAGATACTGTCCTCCCCAAAAGCGACGGATACAACTGGCTGTACCAGCAGTGCACCGAATGGGGCAATTTCCACACAGGCAGTGGAGTGCCCACAAACATCAGATCCATCGTGTCTCGCGTCATCACCCTCCCCTACCAAACCAGAACCTGCAAGGACTTTGGTGTCACGTCTCCCCCAGACACCGAACGTATTAATCGCTATGGCGGCCTGAACTTCACCTACCCTCGTCTAGCCGCCATCGGCGGATTTGCCGATCCCTGGAGAGATGCGTCCCCTCTTGCGCAGGAGTTGTACCCTCTTCGCAATTCGACTGACGACGAGCCAGTCATTCAGATTGATTTGCCGGCAGAGGATGTCTATGATGGACTCCGCGGCGCAGTGCATCACTGGGAGCTGAATGGCGCGACGACTGATACGTTTCCGGCGGGACTGCCGCCAAAGGGGGTTACTGATGCGTGGGATGAGATTATTCGTTTTGTGGGGGTGTGGTTGAAAGATAGGTATTAATAATGTGAATATAAAAGTTGGGTTTTTATAGATAATTTCTTGAGCAGAGTGTTCAATAATGGATTTCAACCGCCAGCGATGCTGTCAGAGATTTGGTTCGGTCTGATTTTAATTATAGATAAGCAGTAAGTAGAGTAAATATACTAAAGAGAGGAAACGCAAGCACAAGGGTTTCTGGTTTTGACGATCTCGGAAATGCATGCATGTGCCCTGGTTGTATTTGATATGATGTCATATTCATCATGTGCCCGCGACAGCCCTAATGCACCAACTTCACATACTGCATCTCCAGTTACAAGATGGAATTGACGAACTTTCATTCAGATTTCAAGCATTTATATCTGAAATATTATTCTGTAACCTTCTGTTAGGAGCAAGAGTCAGACGTCTTGGTTGCGTCAACGATGGCAATGGCGACACTGAGACTATATCTTACTGGCTATCCAGCATACCCTGAGTGGTGGCACTTTCAACTTATCATACTTAAAACCCCAAGTTTGTATAGTCTAAACCAACTACAACAGTCAACTGGTAACATTTTAAAGTCTGAAAATAATAATAAAAATAAAAATGTCCCACCAGCAATCGCACTCAACACTCCAGTTCCGCAACCTTGTGCACCAACGAGCGCGCCAAAGCGAGCCTCTTTCAAACCAAGAGGTTGACCGGATCACCCGTGAAACAGCCGAATTAGCTGGTGTTGATCAACGTGAGATGCCCTATTTATCAATAATATTATCAATTTGCACTGACGGCTCACCTTCTTCCCGAATAGCACTTGGTGATCCAACCCAAACGCAATGGCTCGAATCTGCAAACGTCCTACACGAAAAGCCAGCCAGCGCCATCACTAGAGAAGATGCCAAGAATGTCCATCGACAGGAGGTTAGTTTTGCATTTACCCTGCTTTTGAATGAGACCTGGGGGTTGTAATTTCTATTTGGGAAAGGTAAACTGAGTCTTTTGTCTAGATGAAGGCTTTTCAGGGTATGCCGTCACAGGGATCCGTGGCGAGCCATGTGCAGAGTCAGGCGGATCGGAATGAGAGGTACTAGTTATATAGCAGTAGATGTTATTGAATAAGTTTTAAAATATAAAAATCTACCGAACGAGAACTCCGCGATATCGCATCTTCCCAGTTTTGAGCTTCTCTATGGCTTCGGTGGCGCCGGCCACCGTCATGGGGAATGTCTGTACCGTGGGGGTGATGTTGTGTTGTGCGACGAACTCGAGCAGTTTGGTGATCGTGCTCCGCGACGCTGTCAGTGAGGCCTGGATTCGGATACCCTTGGGGATCATCGCGGTTAGCATGACCGGCGTGCTCTCGGCAGATACGCCGAGGGGATAGATTGCACCGTTGACGGCCATTAGTTCAAAGAGCCTGGCATAGCATGAGCTGTTAGCATGGAAACGTGAGCCCCGAATAACAGAAAAGAGAGACTAACGTGTTAAAACCTTCGCTTGGTGCCTTGGCCGTCAATATCAAATGCTTCAAACCACGCTCATCCCAGCCCTCGGGCTTCCCCTTGGTTGGATCAAAGACCCAAAACTCGTTTGCACCATAGCTCATCGCCTCAGCCCTCTTATCCTCGGATCTTGACAGCACAACAACATGACAGCCCATACCAGCAGCCAACTTGATCGCCAAGTGGCCTAACCCACCAATACCCATTATGCCCACACGATCCGTTGGTCGAACGTCATAGTCGTTTAAGATGGTAAAGATAGTCGCGCCGGCGCAGAGCATAGGTGCGGCGTTTTCACTGGCATAGCCTTCGGGAATCTTAAACACGGTGTTTGCACTCCACACTACTCCAGATGCAAACGAGCCCATATTGACGAGTTTGCGCGCGTAGTCGCTCCGGTTCGCGCAGTACTGGTCGACGCCCGTGAGACAGCTCTCGCATGCGCCGCACACCGAGTGCGTGAAGCCGAAGCCCACGCGGTCCCCTTCGCTCACGTTTGCGACGCCGGGGCCCAGGGCGCGCACGATTCCAATGCCCTCGTGGCCCAGAACGGTGCCTCGTGTGAGCTGGCTGAGGTCAGTGCCGCAGAGGCCCGAGTGTGTGGTCTCGATGTAGACTTGTCCATAGCCTAGAGTCGCGAAGATAGTGCTCTCGGCGACTGCGCCGGACGGGGCCGTGCCGTGGAGGACCTTGAGGTCGTATTTCTCTTCAGCCATTTTAATTCGTATTCTGGGGTATCAAATGTCTCCGAAAGAGTAATTTATTAAAATTTCGTGTGCTGGGGGGTTTTATGTAACAAGATTCAAATGCTCTCTGTGCGCTACTATCAGGAGGGGCAAAATAGAGGATCGTCATTGTGGAGAGTGGTCCCGCTGCGCCGGAATCTCGATGCTACTGCGCCGTCGCTTTCGTCGAAGATTTGGAATTGTTTTATTTGCGCCGTGGAGTTTGTCCGACAGCTGATTAGTATTGTGGATTGCGACGTGTTTAGGAGTTTGGGAAAGAATCTTGGTTAGGATGTCACACAGAAGATTCGCTGAATGATGTCATCGGGGACAAATCAGACGAGGTTTTTCAGATGTGATGTATCTATATGATCAACACAGAACTAGATATCAATTGATACCAGTTGATAAGGGTGGACACGTAATTACTAATTAAACGGGGAACCTGTTTTGGGCAATCGTTATTGAGCCGCTATCCAAGTTGTACTGTGTAAAGATAGACTGTTAATCTACCCTACCTGTCGTCCATTACCTTCCCTCAATCTATTTGGGAACTTGGATAAACATGGTATCTTGTCTGTTCTTAAAGTCCAACAAAAATGGAACCTCTTTTTTTATTTTGATGCGGACAATTTTGCCGATGACAAGAAGAGAAACAGGAGGTCAGTGTAGAGAGAGGACGCAAAAAAAAAAAAAAAAAAAAAAAAAAAAAAA
>CVMT01000001.1:2716408-2766119 GCA_000985935.1 Talaromyces islandicus | reverse complement strand
TTTTTTTTTTTTTTTTTTTTTTTTTTTTTTTTGGCTGTCAGGATCAATTGATGGTTGAATGATGATCTTCATTAATTGCTGACACTGCCACATCCGGCGCTATTTTAGAGGGGACCCTCATTACGATTCGTGATCTAGGATGTGTAGCTGCAAATGTTTTTTCTTAAAAAAAAAAAGTAACTAATTTTACTAGATATGTTCATGTAACTTCAAACCTGGCATAGGATTATGTGGTTGTATCAGATCTGGGCTGGTGAGGCGGGACGTTGAAAGCTGGAATTAATGCAGCGTAGCTATGGAATGTCTAAAAACGAACAGAGTTTTTTTTGTCTTAAAAAAAAAAAAAAAAAAACAGACAAGAGCCCCCCACGAGGGGTGCTGTCCAGAAGAAGTTCTAGACCCGAAATGGAAGCGAAGCAGTAAAATGCTACGGCGGGCACATTTCCGATGTGGATAGCTTATCTTATTTAAGACGGAGGAGAAGAGGCTAATGGAGAACTCCGTTCTCCGTGACAAATTAATTACTACGTATTATTGGCAAGAAAAGGGGGGGCAATTTTTTTTTTTGGTGCGGCTAGAACTAAAATTATAGTACGTACACTGGCTTTTAGCCTAGTAGGTCAATAATAAGTAATTAGTCTGGCTGGGCTGAATGACGTCTTGGTTTAATTTGGTGATCGTGTAACAATGTCGATCTTTAGACGATAAGACATTACGGAGGAGCATGATTATGAATGTTATTAATGTCTCAGAACAATTTGACAGGTTCTTCTTCAGTGACCAAAAAGAGAATTGTAGGTGAACAAGGACCAAAAGCCCGAGTCCATCGGTTGGGAATGCCACCCAACGAGGCAGGCCAAGGGGTACATTCCTCAACGCCGTGCACATAATTAGGGGGGGCAAACGGAGCGAGAGCGTGGGACGGAATCACAGTGATATTAATAAATAGCATGTACATAGTCATACAGTAGTACGTAGTGTAAATTCACGGGCGTGCGTTCTTGGTTGGATATTATAAAAAAGGGGTATAATTAGCTCTTTCCGGAAAATAGGAATCATCGGACAAAGGGGTCCATTAGTGTGGTTTGTTATCGACGGCGGCCGGTTTATTTCGACAACGAACGACCACGGTGTGAGAATCAATTGAATGCCAAGCTGCTGTTCGACACGGAGATGATCTGATGTGGTGGTTGAGCAAGGAGCGTGCCTAGACGGAGCGAAAAGGAGTAACTGTAGCAGCTACGTACGTGCTAGCAAATGGCGAGCCAAGCCTCATGGTCTAGCCTTGTAGTAGTCGTGCTTGTATTCATTCGGGAGGACAGAGTACTGTTTAGCAGTAAATAGTAATAACAATCGATCGGTCGAGATGAAAGCTGTTGGTCTCAATTACCGCAGGAACGGGAGCTCTGGAGGGGCAGCAGGCGTAACGTGACCGCCCGGCCCCACCTGCCTGTCGTCGCCAGGGGACAAGGCAGGAGCTCGAGCAGGCACGCTGCACGACAATAAATAATCGACCGCCCTGGCTCTCCCTCTTCCTCTCTCTCTCCTCTTCGTTTCTTCTCGTCTCCTCTTTGTCATCCAAGCCCTCAATTGCGCTCTGGTAAGTCCCGCGAGTCAAAACGCCCGCCCTTTGGTGCCCCTCTGTCTTTTGCTGTCGATCCTGTCCGCCGTCCAATGGCCGTCCCTGCTCGCCCACGCCGCACGGGATCGACAGTTCTGCGTGGCGACCGCAACTTGCCCGACATTGCTGTCCTCTTCCTCACCATGCTGTCATCTTTGGCTTTTTTTCCCCTTTTTTGCCTCTTACACCTCCACTCCCATCTTGCTCCGCCATCCCTTGTGTGTGTGATTTTGTGTGACTCAGATCGCTGAGACAAGAGAAACCGCTGCTGACACGCCGTGTTTCGGTCCAGATCCCTCAATCCGCTTCTCACTAGTTCACCGGGAAAGTTAACCCTGACTGACCATGGCCGCTAAAGCGATCCCCTCCCACCTGAGGGCTCAAGCAGAATCTGGTCAGGGTGAAAGTGCTTTTGAGCGCAAGCACCACGGAAAGTCTCAGTCTCACATGGTACGTAGTGTCTTGGGGTCATGATTCGTGATTTGGTCCATTTTACCACCACCTCCAGGACTCGAGTCGACGAGGACCAAGGCTAACTACCCATCGCAATCACAGGCGTTTGAAAATGCTTCCACCAGCGTGGCGGCCTCGCAGATGCGCAATGCCTTGAACGCTCTCTCCGAAACCGTTGAGGACCCCAGCACCAAGAAGCGCTTTGAGGCCGAGATGGACAACTTCTTTGCCCTCTTCCGTCGCTTCCTCAATGACCGCGCCAAGGGCAATGCCGTCAACTGGGACCGCATCGCTCCCCCCCAGCCCAGCCAGGTCGTTGACTACAACGAGCTCGGCAACTCCGCCTCGGTCGAGTTCCTCAACAAGCTGGCCGTCCTCAAGCTCAACGGTGGTCTCGGTACCTCCATGGGCTGTGTCGGCCCCAAGTCCGTCATCGAGGTCCGCGAGGGCATGTCCTTCCTTGACTTGTCCGTCCGCCAGATCGAGTACCTCAACCGTACCTACAACGTCAACGTTCCCTTTGTGCTCATGAACTCGTTCAACACCGATGACGATACTTCCAACATCATCAAGAAGTACGAGGGTCACAACATTGACATCATTACTTTCAACCAGTCCCGCTACCCCCGTGTGCTGAAGGACTCGTTGCTCCCAGCCCCCAAGAGCTTTGACTCCCAGATCTCGGACTGGTACCCTCCCGGCCACGGTGACGTCTTCGAGTCCCTGTACAACTCCGGAACCCTCGACAAGCTCCTCGAGCGCGGTGTTGAAATTCTCTTCCTTTCCAACGCCGACAACCTTGGTGCCGTTGTTGACCTGCGCATCTTGCAGCACATGGTTGACTCGAAGTCTGAATACATCATGGAATTGACCGACAAGACCAAGGCCGATGTCAAAGGTGGTACTATCATTGACTATGATGGCCGCGTCCGTTTGCTCGAGATCGCCCAGGTTCCCAAGGAGCATGTCAATGAATTCAAGTCTATCAAGAAATTCAAGTACTTCAACACCAACAATATCTGGATGAACCTCCGCGCCATCAAGCGTGTTGTGGAAGAAAATGAGCTCGAGATGGAGATCATTCCCAACGAAAAGTCCATCCCCGCTGACAAGAAGGGAGAGGCCGACCTGTCCATCATTCAGCTCGAGACCGCTGTCGGTGCCGCTATTCGCCACTTCCGCAACGCTCACGGTGTCAACGTACCCCGTCGTCGCTTCTTGCCCGTCAAGACCTGCTCCGACCTCATGCTTGTCAAATCTGACCTCTACAGCTTGCAGCACGGCCAGTTAGTCATTGATGCCAACCGTTTCGGTGGCGCCCCCATCATCAAGCTCGGATCCGACTTCAAGAAGGTGTCCGATTTCCAGAAGCGCATTCCTAGCATCCCACGTATTGCGGAGCTTGACCACCTTACTATCACCGGTCCGGTGAACCTGGGCCGTAACGTGACTCTTAAGGGAACTGTCATCATTGTTGCTACTGAAGGCAGTACGATCGACATCCCCCCTGGTTCTATCCTGGAGAACTGTGTCGTCCAAGGCAGTCTGAGAATCTTGGAACACTAATTTTCTTTTACTTTTAGTGCTGCTGCATTCACCATGGTTTTATGCAGACTGCTTCACCTATATGGATCAGGGCTTTTTTATCAATCATTTCTACGCCTCGTGTTTTGCTTTCATTACGACAGATGAGTACGTGTATGGAGTGTGAAAGGTGGAAAGTAGATGCTGCAAAAGTGCAGGCTTGATGAAAAGTTCGGTGTCACCACTAGGCTGCGTTGGACCTCCAGTGTCACCTAGAAACGCATTTTATTTGTTACATACATTACGCTCTAGCTAACGATACTAATTTCACATCCTGTCTCCTCTGGGGGATGGCGTTTAAACAACTTCCGTCAGTAGTTTGTACTGGTATTCAGATTGCCACGGCTTATCCAAACTGTCTGGTGGCCAATGATGGTTACGGAGCCATAGTTCGACGCGAATGATATCAACTGAACGTCACATCTTTTACCCTCTTAACGTCACCGTGTGTGTCCATGTGTATGTCCTGATATGCGGTATATCGTCCTCGAATGAATACGCTCACTCGTACCTGGACATGGTAGCTTGCCCGGAACCTCCACAAGATGAGCAGCTCAGTGCCTTTCAGGCCGATTGCACCAGGCACCTCGCTGGCGACTCCTCACACAAGCGGCGTGGCATCGACAAGCCGTGGTAGGAATCTGGTGCCGAGCTGGAAGAAAAGGGTTTCAACAGCTTGTTTGGCATGCAAAAAGTCAAAACGAAAGGTAGGACTTTTTTTTTTCCTTATATAAAAAGAAAAATAAACCAACAGCCACCAGTGTTCAGGGACTGCCCCATGTGAAAACTGCCGCGCGCTTCGAAGAGAATGCATCTTCGACGAATCGCTCGACCAGCGACGCCGCGTCGCTGCAAAACGCACAGCAGAGGAGCTCGAGTATCACCGCGACATGCTCAATGATCTCTTCAAAGTGATACGGTCTGCAGGCGAACCGCAGGCCCAAAAGCTAATGGAACTCATCCGCAACGACGCCACGCCAGAAGAAGTCCGCCTTTTCATTGACGAGATCCTCGCTGAGCTACAAGTCATAGAGCCATCTAGCAATGACAAGCAAGAAACCGCAGCCCAGCTCAAGGCACTCCGAGACAGCGCGAATATGCAAGGATCGGCTCCGTCCTTTCGCAGAAAAGTTATGGATGTTAATTTTCTCTGTGATAATCCGCCAATCCAGGTCCCCGCCAAGCCGTGGACGACGGTGAGCGATGACGATGCGTTTGTGTCTCATTTGGTCTCGCTGTATTTTACTTGGGATTATCCGTTCTATACGTTCTTGGATAGGGATGTGCTGGTGGAGCATATGCGTGTTGGAAAGGCGGATTCTGATCATTGTTCACCGTTCTTGGTTAACGCTCTGCTTGCGCAAGCTTGTGTAAGTTATTCTCTTTACCTATTTTGCGCGTAGATGTTTAATCTTCTTTTCTTTTGGAATAGCATTTTTCCGAGTATTCAGAAGCATATGGAGACCCAGGGGACGTCGCTACCAAGGGACAAAGGTTTCTCCACGAGGCCGAGAAACATTATCACCAGGAAGCGGACAAGTTGAAGATTGCCACGGTACAGGGGACTCTGATTCTTCATGAACGGTATTTCATAGTCTGAATCCTCTGGTCTTTGAGTGGCTAATTGAGATAATCTTTTAGATACTCTATATCTGGACAAGATGACCTGGGCTATGCGATGCTGAAAACGGCAACTGAATTAGCGGTCAAGATGGGTTATGTAGATGAAGATGAAGAAGGAAGAGCAGAAGATAAAGATCTGAGCGGAAAGTCTCTTGATATGGCTGGTTCAATTACAAAATCGATTTGGGGGCTATTTCAAGTCGATACGTTGGTTTCCAATTTTCTTTTCTTTTCTTTTTCCTCTCTCCTTCTGGATCAGTTGACGTTGGGCTGATGGATCTAGGGTCTGCCATACCGGATTTCTGAAACCGAATCGCATCAGACATGTTCATTTACAGAGACCACCGCGTGTATCACTGCAGAACGATGTCGAGCCCTGGGCGCCGTATCCCGCTCAAAAACCGCCACGCCCGGCGTATTTCATTACTTACTTTGACGAATCTTGCACTCTTAGTGAGATCTCAAGGGCTATCTCTAATATGCTTTTCACCGATGACGAAGAACTTGATGATAAAGCGCACCTGTCGCAGACTATTGAGACTCTCTATCAGAGGCTCAGGAGGTGGCATGATAGTCTTCCTGACGAATTCAACCCAGCACATGCACCTGCTCCTCATATCCTCCTACTCCAGTAATTTCCCCCTTGCAAGATTCTTAGTATGAACAAACTAACAAAAGTAGCATACGGTACTACACCGTCCTCATCAGCATGTTCAACTGTCTCCGAGGACACAACCACCAATCCAAATCCACCAAAGTCGAATCTCCCGCCAGCGAGGGCCAGGGCACAGAATACATTGCCATCTCATCAGCCCGCGAAATCGCAAAACTGGTCAGCATTCACCAAAAGGAATACGGAATGAGCCGCTCGCACATCTTTGCTTTGTATGCTGTCAACCTGGCCCTTTTTGTGCTCCTCGAGCGCGGTGCTTTTCAGCTTTCAGATCCCGACTGTATTGCCCTTACCTCTGCCTTTGCTGTCATCACCACCCGGTCTGTATTGGGCCACCGGGTGCTCTCTATATTCCGCCACTCAATACGTAAGATGCAGCAGGATAATCGCGAATCAACACGCTGGGATGAGCTGCCTGAAGGGTTGAGGAAAATCCTTGAAGAGGAAGAGTCGTCGACGTATTCAGAGGATAGCCGTAGCATGTCATCTGGCCAAGGCGAAGCCGCCAGTGATGATGACGACGACTCTGAGAAGCTGATGGTGTCGCCTCTCGGTAGTCAAAAGGCAGAGCCTGTGTTTCCCAGGGGTACACAACAGAAGGATGGTGGAGGACTGTATGAGATGTTGTGTCGTTATGAGGTGATGAGTTTGGGTCGAGATGAGCATACACAAAGGAAGGGTTTCAAGGAGGGTAATCCCTGACTTTAACTATTTTTTTTTTTTTTTTTTGTTTTCATATATTTTTGTTTAGACTATGGAGCATTGAAAACCCGTGTAACTAGGTATATAAAACATCTAACATTTTGTCTACCTTTTCTGGCTACTTTAAGACATTCAAGGTTATGTACCATCCGGACTTGCTAAAACGCATTTCAAAGTGCTATTATTATGTACCATTATATACCGAGAAAAGAAATTCTCGAGGTTTGTAGTTGCCAAGTCGACTGACGATGACGTTGAGGCCCTCGTGCAACCCTTATTTTCCGCTTTCGGAAATATTTTCATACTTGCCTATTTTGGACTTTGTACAACAGAATTTAAATCCTCAGGAATCAGGAACCAACTCAAGTATGCGACTGCAAAATAAATAAATAAAACCACAAACATTCTAAGAGAGAACTGCAATAATATTATTTACCTTCTTAAGCGAGCTAATACTACCTAACAGCCCGCTATATTGACTCGGCATAGCCCGGGCCGTCTCATACCCAAGCTAATGAATAGTTTCAACTAGTCAGTTTCTATAACCCTTTTACCCGCTAGGTAATATCAATAACTGGTCTAGTTCCCTAGCTAGAGGTTGATGTGGAGTCTCATGCGGGGTAAAGCAGGATTTACCCCGAGGGTATATCAGTCCAACAGTTGAAGATTTGACGAAGGAACCTTTGAACGCACAGTGCATAAATGTTAACCCTGAATTGATGTTTGTATAAACGACAAAAAGATGTCAACCCTAAAAGCAGTAGCCGTGCTTTTGGTGTCTCTAATCATTCGGCCATGCCTCACCTCCCAACTATTTTCCAATGACTTCAGTTTCAATCCTCAGTACGGTATTGGCGAGAAGGACCAGGATGCTGAGTACGACACGCGGGATCTTCAGAAAGATGCCTTTTTAGACACGCTTGTCGCAAATATGACTGTTTTGGAGCTGGGTGAGTCGAGTCAACACCTGCTAACAAAGTTCACTTGACTGATTGAATTACTTCCAGCCCTTCAGCTCCAACTCATGTTTGCCGATAGTATCATTGGACCAAACTCTGATAATGCACTATGGGGTTCGCCAACTTGAATCCCTCTTCACCAAAGAGATAAAGCTAAAAAAAAAAATTTAAAAAAAATTGAATAGATGAACGAATGCATCTCGCACCCAGCGCCACCATCGGCTTCATGCACGACTGGTACCCAACAAACAAATCCCAATACAACGACATGCAACGTCTCAACACGCGCAAATCCCGCATAGACATCCCCATCCTGCAAACTGGCGAGTGTCTGCATGGCGTTGGCTCCTTCAAACAGTCCATGTTCCCGCAATCCATTGGCATGGCTGCCTCTTTCGATACCGGGCTGGTGCATCGCGTGGGTAGGGCAATTGGTGAGGAAGCGAGTTCGATTGGGATTCGCGCGTGTTTTGCGCCGGTATTGGATTTGGGGAAAGATCCTCGATGGGGGAGGGCTCAAGGTTCGTCAGCCTTTGAACGTCAAAATTGCAATGTGTTTTGAATACATGGTATATTTGGTAACTAACTCTGGAATAGAGGCCTGGGGCGAGGATATGGTGTTGACTTCGTATATGGGTGTGGCATACGCTTCTGGTCTGTCGAAAAATAGTACTTGGTCAGATCCCGATGCGGTTGTTCCGGTGATGAAGGTTTGTGCAGAGGTTATGAAATTTCCATACAACTTTAAATGTTGCTAATATTTGTGTATAGCACTTTGCTGCACATGGCTCACCTCAGGCAGGTCATAACGCGGCTCCTTTCATGGGCTATGGAGTCAGACAGGTTCTTCAGGAAATGCTCGTACCGTTTAAAGCTGTTGTTGATCTTGGTGGCGCAAAGGGGGTAATGATGTGAGTATCTGTTCGATGGAAATTTTGAAAAGCAGATGTTGATTTGATGGACAGGGCATATAGCGAATTCGATGACGTTCCGTGCTCAGTTAACCCGATTTTGTACAAAGCACTGAATGATTGGGGGTTTGATGGTGAGTTGGCCGATACAGAGGTATAGCAAGTCCAAAACGTTTACAGTGCTGACTTGGGACAGGTTATATTACTGCTGATGATACCGGTTAGTCAGAGTTGAACAACATTTGGAACAATACTGAATATTCCCAGGCCTGGAAGAGTTTCTTTCTACTCATATGGTGACTAGCTCTATCGGAGATACCCTGACTCAGTGGTTCAATGCCGGTGGCATGGTTCAATACTACGACTTTCCGTTAGACACATTTCTCACTGTAAGGACAAGTAGCGTCACTAGTTGTAGCTAGCAACCTAACATGTCGACAGACGATCGAAAACCTCGTTAATAACGGCACACTGCAAAAATCCACGTTACAATCACGCGCAAAAAGAGTGCTGGGGGTAAAGTATGATCTTGGCCTCTTCAACAACCGCTTCATTGCCGACGATATCGACTCGGACGCGATCACACAGTCTCATATCCCTTTAGCGTTGGAGGCCGCTCAAAAAAGTATAGTTTTGCTAGAGAACCGCAATTCAACACTTCCTCTCGTTCCCAGCGAGCAGAGAGTAAAGCAAATAGCACTTGTTGGTCCCTTTGTTGACATATTCAATTACGGCGACTGTTCTGGGCAATTTGGCGGATACCCCGTTCAGCACGCAAGCACGATACGCCAGGCAGTTTCAAAATATCTTGCTGAAAACGCCCCAGATACCGAGATGGTGACGAGCTGGGGGGGCAATTCGTGGACGTACAACGGACAGTATAATATCCCATCTTACCTGCTCTCTGCCAACGGGACGTCTGGCGGACTACGAGCTACTTATTATGCGAATCCTGACTTTACAGAGCCCAAGTTTCAGAAAATTGAAACACCTACTTTGGACTGGGGCCTGTATCCGCCAAGCGGCCTGCCTTCGAACAACTTCAGCGTGATATGGGAAGGAAACTTGACGAGTCCCGTCGATTTGGATGTTGATGGCTGGCTCGGTGTTGCAGTATACGCGAACACAACTTCAAAGATATACATTGACGGAACACTTTTCGTGGAGGCCGAAAAATCGACTTCTGGAAACCTGCTGTCGAATATACCGGGAATAGAGTACTCGGCAGTCAATGGCACTGTCGGTCCTCCTGGCTCTGTGCCGTTTACATTTAGAAAGGGAGCTGTGCATCAGATCAGGGTCGAGTACCAGGCGTGGAATTACCATCAGAAGATTGAGAATATGAATTCTCTCAATGCGCAGATTATCCTGTTTTGGAATTTGGTGGATCGGAATGACCCGGTTGGACAGGTGATATGCCCTAGATGTGTGTGCTTCATTAAGAGGTTCGCTTCTAATTTCGAGTTCACAGGCGGTCAACTTGGCCAAGTCCTCGGATGTGATCATACTCGCTGTCGGAGCAAACTGGAATTCTGATGGCGAGAGTGCAGATCGGGCCACTCTAAGCTTGTCGTCGGATCAGAGTGAGTGTTTCTCTTGAATTAAATGACTAACTCATAAATACTAACAGCACAAAACAGCCGCCTTGGCAGATGCTATTTATGCCCTTGGGAAGCCAGTGATTTTGGTTCTTGAGGGCGGCCGGCCATTTGCCATCCCAGACTACTATAGCAAATCTGCAGCAGTCTTGAACACGGCATGTTGAGTTATAGTCAGATATGAAAAAAGGCTGGGATACTAACAGTCGATATTGTAGTTCTTCGGCGGCCAAGCAGCGGGTCAGGCAATCTCCGATACAATATTTGGCGTTGTGAATCCCGGTGGTCGAGTACCCTTGAGTGTGCCGTATGATGTTGGAACTATACCTGTTTACTACAAGTATGATTGATTCATGTTAATACTTGTTCATGCCAATATATCTGATGCTAACCCTGTTTCAGTTATAAGCCGTCGTTCCCGCGAAACTATACCGACATCCAGTCCACAGCAATTGTATATTTTTTCTCTCCCTCTTCTCGGTTTAACTCGATTATCAGATCGTGTCGCTGATAAAAAGCTTAGTATCCATTCGGTTACGGACTCTCCTACACCACTTTCCAAGTCTCTAATTTCACCGCGCACGTCAGTGACAACAACAGCAGCAGCAAAACCTTCTCCAATTCATCAACAATCCAATTCACCTGCCAAATCCAAAACAATGGCACACGCTCAGGCAGCTACGTCGCACAAGTCTACCTCCTCAGCCGCGGCTCATCATCCATCACGCGTCCCGTCCGACAACTCGTCACTTTCTCGCGCGTATACCTGAATCCCACCGAGTCGATGCAGGTTGAGATGTATGTAGAGGTCTCTCGGTATCTGACTGTGTTGGACAGAGGATACGAGTGGACGGTGGAGGCTGGGGAGTATACGTTTGCGTTGATGGAGAATGGGGGTGAGACAGCGTCGACGGGGATGAATGTTACTTTGACTATGGGGTAGGCCTTTTTGTTTTGTACCCGAAGACATTGATGATGCGTAGGACATGGCCGCGTACATTGATGTAGTGTTTGTTTGGTAACCCCAGCTGCTGATGGCTAGAGCTCTAACCCTAACCCTATTCGCAATTTCTGTTTCTGGGTACATACTCCATTCAGAACATCAATTGATAGTATATGAAAGTTATCGCCATGTAACCATGTCAAAAGTGCAAAGATAATTTATAGAAGTCGCAAACCGATTTTGGGTTCGGACTGCTCATGAGTCTGGGGTCATTTACAATTTCCATAAAAAGACGGTTAAAATTAAACACCAGTGATTAATACTTGTTAACAAGTTCACAACTCGAGTCTCATTAAACATAATATATGTATTATTTAGCATTTATACATCAGTACACTTCAACTATTTTTCCTGCTGGACAGGCGCCACACCGTGTTGGTCTGGGCCGTACTCGTCGGCATCCAACGCGTTCATCTCCTCTTCCTTGTCATTCAACTTGTAGAAGATAAGGAAGAAGAGAATACCAGCAGCGAAGGAAGCGCAAGCCAAGCCGACAAACATCCAGAGAATGGCTGGGTCGTAGGCAACCGGGGTCAGAGCCTCACCAATGGCCGATCCAAATGCGTTGGTCAACAGGTACATGGACTGAACAAAGGACTTCATGGAAGGAGGAGCCTTGGTGTAGGCGTACTCGAGGCCAGAGACGGAAGCAAAAATCTCAGAGATACCAATCAGCATGTAAGCTGGGGTCTGGATGGCAATGTGGATGTTGTTGCCCTGAGCAACGCCATCAACCATGGAAGCCGTGCAGAGCGGAGATTCGTAGCAAGGGCCGGCGGCGTAGATCAGATGCTGCACAATGGCGGCGTAGACCATAGCCAGAGAAGCAACGCAGAATCCCAAGGCGATACGGGTAATAGGCTTGAAGGGAATGTGCAGCTTGCGCATGACAGGGTAGACGGCCAACTCCAGGATGGGAAGGAAGACAATGATGGAGATGGGATCAAAGTTCTGCATCAAATCGTTGGGAATACCGTGTCCCTGCATCTGGCCGGCTTGGGTGACGAAGTTGTTGGAGAATTGGTTGTAGACAACCCAGTAGATGGGGTAGAAAGCAAAGACCTGGCAGGCAACGAGGGCTCGCTTCACCTCGTCGACAAAGTGGTCGTCCCAGCGCATGGGACTGCTGCGGCCATGCTCGGCTTGCCAGCTGGGCTTGGCGGCATCCATGTTGAAGTGCTTTATCATGACACCCATACAGCGGAAAGCATCGGTGATGATCTGGCCCTGAGGGGGGCGCACAACGTAAAACTTGCGGCCG
The DNA here is from genome assembly GCA_000985935.1 of Talaromyces islandicus. NCBI lineage: Eukaryota > Fungi > Ascomycota > Eurotiomycetes > Eurotiales > Trichocomaceae > Talaromyces > Talaromyces islandicus. The sequence continues at coordinate 2,753,731 of CVMT01000001.1, read as the reverse complement.
AGAACCAAGACGCCAGCACCAACGAGGAACATGCACAGACAGAGCAAGAAAGCGGACCAGAAGCCCACGTCGCGCTCCATGTAAGGGGTGGCAAGCAGCGACAGGGATCCAACGTTGATACAACCGTAGAAAATCATGTAGATACGCTGTATGGTCACAGCGGGGTCGATGATGACACGCTCGCCATTGGGGTTGGTCTTGACGGCCATCTTCTTGCGCGTGTACTGATCCGCAATCAAGGGGGCGACATTACTCTTGATACCGCCAGTACCCAAGCCGATAACGATGATAGCAACAATGAAGCCACCGAGACCAGAGCCGTGTTCAAGAGCCGGGGGGAGAGCAGTGAAGAGAAGAACAGCAAGGCCAACGATGTAGACACCGCAGAACAGAGCAATGGTCTTGTATTTACCCAAGTATTGATCGGCAATAACGGCACCAAGAATGGGGGTCACTGTTTCCAATTAGCAGACGCTCCAAGCCAATTTGTGCCCGAATCTAAACATACCGTAGCACCAGAACTGGAAGAAAGTAGAAAGACCAGTGGCCCCCTGATGACCCATACCCAGAGCACCGCGACCTTGGCTACCGTCGAGAGGACGCTGGATGTAGTTCTGGAAGATACCCTGAGTACCATAGTAGGTGAATCGCTCGCACAACTCAACGACGGCGACCAGCCAGGCCGAGGCGGGCAAGTGCTCCGCGACGTGCTTCAGCGTGCGCTTCTCCTCCTCATTCGGCTCTTCTCCGTCGGGGGTGACAAAGGGGGCCTTCTCGTCGATCACGCGCTGCTTGTCATCAGGGAGAGAACCTCCAGCGATATCAGTGGTAGGGTGGCCGGCTTTTTCGACATTGTCGAAAGACTGGTGCACTCTATGCAATGCCGGTTAGAACTTTTTCATTGAAATTTTTTTTTTTTTCCCTCTGCGCGAACAAAGACTCACTGGGCAACCTCAGACTCGTGCTCGGCCATGGCGATGGAAGAACTCCGTGCTCAGACGGGATGACGAGAGGAGCAGAATCAACGCAGGTGGAAGCGATGCGAGGATAGGAGAGAAAGAGCAAGAAAGAAGGGCGAAAAGCGACGGGGAGCAGGCGAGGTTATAGGCACCACGCGACCTAGGGCAACGCATGCGGGCGCGCTGTTCCTGATCTGTGCTGTCTGGCCGAGGCAAGAGGGCCCCGCCGACGCCAAGCTTCCAGGAGCGCATGGCAACGTCGATAAGTCAGGCGACGCTCAGTGGCCTAGGCGAGGCCTGCCAAGACGGCCGATGTTCCACCCCGCCCGGTTGTCGCTGCGTGCGGTTCTCTGACTGGCGAAACGCCAGGCTTGGCATATCAGTGGAGCCCACCCCTGCGGGTGACGTCTCGATGTAACCCCAGGTGGTCGCACTCTGTGATTGGCCCGCGAGGCTTCTTTGTCTGTTTCCAGAATATTTCCCGGTTCCGCCCGTTCACTGCGTTCCGCCGCCCAGAGGAGATAAGGGAGGCAGATGAAATGAAAATTTGCGCTGGCATTTGCCACATTGGTCATGGCCACCGAAAACTATAACATTGCAGAGGCGTTGATTCACCTATGATTGAATCATTCCTTTCGACGTAGCTCGCCTGGAAGAGCAATGGAGACTGGGGTCTGCTAGAATGTTGCATCCCAACGCATGCACGTACCTCGACGCCTGGTAAATCGCCGGGCTAGCCTGGTCGGGACTTAGTCCGCTCCGATGCCAACCGAATAGGTAATAGAAACTGTGCCGCCAGCGTTGGGATTCAGCAATTGGCGATGTGTAATTTGTGCGAAGATTCAGGGGCCCAGGTCGTGATACCTCTCAGCTGCCTGTTTGATTTTTTCCATTGCATAATGAAATCCACCTTCCCCGCGTTCGTTCAACATGGCAGTTATTCTGCCTGCCTTTTTGGGACGAGTCTTATCTCTGACTTTTTTTATTGTTTTTTATTTTTATTTTTTTGCGGGGATGGACACTAGTACGTGGTACTAAACACCATGTTTGTGTCCTCGGACTTTCAGCTATCCTCATAGAATACCCGGAGCGGAAACAAGTTTGCCAAGACATCGCTTGCGCGCGGTGGCGGTTAGCCAAACTGTTACCGCGGTTCTGACGAACGGCGGGAGCCGACCATGGACAATTCGGGAGAAAAAAATAAAATAAAATAATTCGTAGTAAAAGAAGAAAATAATTGGAGGGGGGGAACAAGAAAGAAAAGGAACCTCGTTAAGGAATTCACTGATTCAGCCCTTTCGTTGCATTCCCCCCCCCCTACATGAAAGCTGAACAGGTTACATGATGGACATATCCGACCAGCGAATCAAAAGGATGGGGGGCTGTCCGTTCCACAGAAGATCAGATCACCACATCGGCGAGATCCGACTGAGACCCTTTTCCTCCTTCTTTCTTTTTGTTATTATGATTATGTAGTATTATTGCTCCTTTGTTATTTGTCCGCGACCCTCGCACCGGCCATGCCGAAAAGAGTAACACCCCAGTGCACTATGAGCCGCTGTTGGCCCGGCTGTTTTGCGTATATCCTGTGCTTCAGCCCTTGCCACTGGGGCCTTGGTATATGTACCGAACATTGAAACGTGATCGCACAGGTGAATGATAACACTAATCCTTCGTCTTAGCATTGGCTCTGATTGGCCAAAGCTATTTCACCCCTGTCCAGTGTCGATATCCTGCGGCTCGTATCTTACTACTTAGGAAGTTGGTAATATGGCATAATGTTCTCCGATGGGACCAATGCTAGTCTGTTGTAACACTTGGTCAGAGAGCAACCCGATGTTATCTCCCTAATAACGGACAATCACCCTCGACAACCAACAGCTCATGAGCTCAAGGATCAGTCTGCGACTCTGATTGGCCTCATAGGTAAGACAGCGCAATCTTGTGTTAAATGAAATCAGGGTACGAGATGTCGTGTATACACATCGGAATTTAAATCTCTCCTGAATCAATCACAACACCCATCAATCGCAGTTTCTAAGTACAGCGTAGCTTCACCTTTACGTTATAAAATGGTATGCATATTACAGAGGACAGTGGCAGACGGATCCCATGGAGAAACGGCCGCCTAACAATCCAATGTCGATCGGTGGCACGTTCCTTCCTCGTAGGACGATCGCTGATAATCCGATCCACCCAGTGCCCAGTGCCCACTCGTATCTAAAACTCGACTGCACCATCCAGGATATTGTTAGAATCATTAAAGAGCCGGTTACACAACATTCTCGAGTCGCTCTTGCCTACGGCGGCACGTTCTTCTCTCAACATCGCCGCCTCGGCCATATATCCAAGCAAAGCCGAATCGCAAGTTCCTTCGATGCGGCGATAGGCCTTTAATAGATGATGAATAGCTTGACGCCTAATGCGACCCTTGCCGCAAAGTAGAGAATTTCTCAACAACGAACCAGATGTCACGGTTATTGACTGTAGAGAAGAAGTCGCCTTTGAAGGGCACAATTCCAGTCGTTTTAGAAACTGTGTTGGGGTACATGATTTTCACATAACCATTATTCTCAAGCATGGAAGCAACCAACCCCACGACATCAATCAAGTTTTCTTCAATATCGTTCCATCTAGACTCGGTTTCGAGCGGGTCATTTATTCGACAGCTGATCACTGCTAACACGGATATATAGACTCTAACGTCTGACACGTAGTCCACTTTGAAGTCCCAAGAGTCAAGACAGGAGGAATAGAAATCCCTGTTTCCCACACCGCCCAAGCTCCACTGGGTCATCCTCCAAACTGAATTACACAGCAATTCGATCCTACTATACACCTGCCGAAAAGATTGAATAGGTAGATCAAGTCCACGCATTAAGAAAAACCATTCGGTCTGTGGTAGTATATTCGCGAATTGGCGTGTAAAGGCAGTGGACTTGAGTATCCAAACTTGTCAGAACGACAAACAATGTCACCCAGGGTATCAATGGATAGGACCGGCAGCAGGTCGCGTGTCGTTGCTCTGTAGATTCGTTCCATGAACGCAAGATGCGAATGTCACTTTGTATGTGAGCCACAATCTCAAATTGTCGCCCTTGGAAAGGGCTCAGACAAGTATAAACAATTGATGCTACTAAAATAACTGCTCTGCCATCATGTGTACCTGATTGAATTTGCCGGTTGCACATGATTGATTCATTGATTGAATTGGTGTAGTGGTGATTGGTCAGATCGCCAATCTGACAGCAACTTTGGTTCAGCTAATGAGATAGTCCTTCTCAACATAGCCAAATCGGGAAATAAAATATGAATGAAGAAGAAATAACCTGGAACGAAGAGATACTTCAGATGAAGGGCGGGCCCATTCTATATTCCTTGTTGTTTTATTTATATCCATTCTAATCCATCAAATCCAACTTCAATCCAACTTCCAACTAAACGTGCTAACGCTGCGCCCTAGATAGTATAAGTAAAAGTCAACTCTCCATGCCAGTAGTTGGTATTCTGAGGCTTGGCGAGAAGCCAGGCACTGTCAAGAGCCTGAACCACATCGTCTGGAAGGGGCTTGTTTTCGAGGGCATCAATGTTAGAACTTAGTTGATCCAGCTTGGAGACACCGATGATAATCCCATCATTCCCCGACAGAATATTCAGTTTGCTATGATGAACCAGCCATCTCAACGCAACGTCGATCATTGTTAACCCGTGTTTCTCGCTCGCCGCCCGGATCAGCTCCACCGCAGCAAAATTCGAGTCTTGGAAATACCGATCGCGGGACCATTGGCCTCTTAAATAGCTATCGGAAAACCGACCGTCCTTGGGCATCTCGGTTTTGCTTGCGTATTTGCCTGATAGGAATCCGCCGGCAGTGGGCGCATAGACGACAAAGTCTAGTCCATAGCGGCGACAGGCTGGGATAAGCTCTGCTTCGACTGACCGCGTCATGCAGTTGTAGAGACCCTGGTAGACCGTTGGACGTACCCAGTTGTTGTATTTGCACGTTGTAACAACTTCGGCGACTTCAAAGGCGGAGAAGTTGGAAAGTCCAAGCCGTTTGAATTTTCCCGCCTTGTGCAATCCGTCGAGTGTCTGTAAAGTCTCTGAAAATGGAGTGTTTCGGTCCTGTATTTATCCAGTTAATATATGACACAGATAATCTAAAGATAGGAAGGTACGAACAGGTGCATGTAGATAAAAAATCTAGTCAAATCATTTGTAAGTAGTGGCATTCGCTGAGTTCATGCGACAGCACTCACATCTACGAAATCCGCACCAAGGCTACGCAAGCTCAGATTGAATTGCTCCATGATATCATCATGCCTGTGGCTTATAGGTGCAAATGGATAGATCTTTGTCGCGACCTGAAACCCCTTTTCCTTCCAACCGGCCTCTCGAGTAAAGTTCTCCTGGGAACCACCTCCATAGCTTCTTGCAGTGTCCAGTTCATTGTAGCCCCGGCTTTGAAAGATGTCCAGCGCAGTTTTGAAGTCGTTGAGATCGCCAATGCGGCCGCCGTGGTACTCGTTTGGCGAAAAAGTGAATAAGCCAAGAATCAATCTCGGCTTGGTGCTCATTTTGTTCGTTCAATTGTGTAAAGAACTACATATGAGAGTAAATGAACCATACGTTCCTTTATTAATATTTATGTATACTACCTAGAGGTAAAGCATAGATGTTCATGAACTCATCCTTATACCCGAAAAGTCCGAAAAGTCCGTTTTACATCGCATCGTTTCCTAATACAGAAAAAGAAAGGGCCACTCGTTGACCATCAAAATCACCAACATAAAAAGTGCTTAAAAATGACATACAACTCCTAGGATTCGCTAGTAGCCATCCACCCAACTATGGAGTAATTGATTCCAACTTGCAGCGTGGTCTTTATGATCGGATTTAGCATTGAAGCACCAGCTTTAATAGTAGATGCTCTTGGCAGCTCAATTGAACTTATACTGTGTAATTCTATTTGAATTCCCTTAAAAGAATATTATTTCATCATTAACCTAGTCATAAGAGCCACTCTGTACAAGTAAAAGTCGGATAACCACCCAACGACATAAAAAAAAATGATGCTTTTTTCGACATGAAAGTTGGGCCCAGCCCGAGTTTTAAAGCTTCATCTAGAGACCCGCCTAAGACTCTTGACACAGCCGTATTTGTGAGTCAGAGCCAAGCTTGGAAGGATCATCGTCTGCCTCCTGGACGACCCAGTGCTACAATGTTTCGTGATGAAGTGATCCTAGATCTCCATCAATGATTGTTCGTTACCCGTTGTGCGAAAGCCAAAGTTGTAGGTAAGTCGGTTGGTCCACCCTGTCCACCCAGGAAAAGATACATCCGTGTATCGCCGGTTTTCCTATAGTTGTTTTCTATCCACCAAAATAGAGTAACCAGCAAAAAGAGCCGGGGCAACAATGAGACTAGCTGTGGAAATAGCATTGTCATGGAGCCGGCTGAGACGAACGGGTTTCTCCAAATTAATAAGATGGTAGAATCGAAAGCGACCCAGGAAAAGAGAAAATCGGTAGCAGCAATAGATTCTAATTGTCGTCTTTGTCCATGTCGTCTCTGGTTCTCTTCCTGTGTCGGCCACCTCGGCCTTTAGTATTGTCGTTTTCTTGCATATCCCTCAGTGCCATTATAGCTCTCCTCTGTGCCTCACTCACTCGCTCGGCAAAAATCATGACTTCGTCCTTCTCGGGCTTGTACTCGTCCACTTTCTTGCCAAGAACGTCTTCAATTCGCAACCATAATTCCACATCATACTGGGTAACAAATGAAATGGCTATGCCACTCTTGCCCGCACGTGCAGTTCTTCCCACTCGATGGATGTAGGTCTTGCTATCTTGGGGCAGATCATAGTTGAGCACAAAATCCACGGCAGGGATATCTAATCCACGAGCAGCAACATCAGTTGCAATGAGTAAGTTGCGAGACCGTGTGCGGAATTTGTTCAATGACGCTAAACGGGCACTTTGTGATAATTGGCCATGGATCGGGATGGCAGGAAAGCCGAGATTCCGTAGCAAAATAGACAGTCGCTGAGTTTCATGGACTGTGCGAGTGAAAAGTATGCCCATTTGTCCAGCACGCTCGTTTAGTAAGTGCACAAGATAAACATCTTTGAACTTGTGCGGGATGAACGAGTATGACTGCAATAGCTTTGAGGCTGTCTGGTTCTTGGCTGAGACCGAAACTCGTACTGGATCGGATAATGATGCCCGTTGGAGTGACTCAACCTTGCTAGACATAGTAGCTGAAAACAGGTATGTTTTTCTCTTCGGTAGGAGTCGGAGAAGCTTGTCTATAATTGGACCAAAATCGAGATCGAGCAGCCTGTCAGCTTCATCCAGGACGAGGTATTTTATCTGCCTCAGCGAAAACCCCTTGGTGTTTTCCAGATGGTCCAGTAGACGACCCGGAGTTGCAACGACGACGTGCGGTTTCTTTCCCAGAGCAATAGCTTGTGGCATCATATCCATACCACCAATCAATAGCGTACATCGTACGGAGATGGTCGAACCCAAAGCTTCCACGGTCCGGGCGATCTGCTGTGCAAGCTCTCGAGTCGGTGCGAGGATGAGCGAATGAAGTTGTTGAGGGGCTTCCATGAGCGCTTGAAGTATCGGTAACACAAATGCTGCTGTTTTCCCACTGCCAGTCTCTGCGAGGCCAATCAAATCTCTTCCTTGTAAGGCGATGGGGATGCAGCGAGCTTGAATTGGCGTTGGTGTTGAAAAGCCAAGGCTGTCGCAAGCTTCACATAGCGAATCTATAACACCTAATTCCCGAAACGTCTGCGGCACATTCGCGGAAGAGGACTCGGCTTCGGTTTGGACGGCGGGAGATTCATCCTCTATTGAGGTACGTTTTGCAGGTTTTGGGGTCATTGTTGCGGACTCAGGCAGAAATGAAGGATATTCTTCTGCCGATGAATCCAAGCTGGTGAGAAGCGAAAGCAAATAGCTGACAGGTGAATATAGCGAGGAGAAAGCCGAGAACCGGGAAACAGCACTCTCCGCATAACAAAAAAAATTAAGTGATAGTCGCGGAATAATAAATTATCCGTCGATAAGGTCTTGTCTTATCAGCTTATCGCTACACTAAACCCTATTAGTAAGATAAAGTGCTTACTTAATCCGGGACATGCTAGGGTTAGGGTAAGGGTAAGAAACACTTAAAAATGTTGCGGTATATGAAAGCTGACTTGGTAGGTCCATTGAATGGGCTACAAATTACACCTGAAGCTTAGACATTGTGATAAGCTAAATCACCGGTTTTAGTTAATACTCCCACGGCTGGCCGTATAAAGTAGTCCTGCACTTCGTATGAAGTTTTCACTAAACCAGTTTATCAGCTGCTTTTACTAGAAGGCATATTTCAATCTCATTTATTCATTTTATTCGGTAACTTGAGGGAGACTGGTAACCGCCTAGTAATTTTTATTGAATTATTAAAAAAAGGAAACAAAAAGTAAGAGTAGTAGTAATACAAAACTGAGAAAATGATCTCAAAAAGCGGGTATATGGGCGGTAACAAGAGCTGGCCAATAGATTAGAAACGCTTGCCAGCTGCCGCCCTTTGCTGAGTCGAGTTCCAATTTGTCTGCCTTGGGGAAATTTTTAATCGGCTCTCTCCCCCCTCCTTTCCTCTCCTCTCCTTTCCTACCTCGCCACTATCTTCTCGGAAACTGGTGCCAAAGATGGATGTGCTCCCAGATCTACGCGGGTTGAAGTGGGCTCACACCCTATGGGGTCTTGAATGTCGATGGGCCACTAAGCTCGACAAAAGTTCAATTAAAGAGGCTGCCAAGGCTGCGCTTCATCTCCCAGAAAGTTGTGGCGTTACCTTTTTAGCTAAAGCCGCATATAACAAGCTTTACATTGTGGAATCTGACAACAATGAAGCCGTTGTCAAAGTCACTCATTGGACCAAAATGGAAAACTCTCGGCGAAGTTTCCATCTACAGTGGCTTGCTCAAACTACTAACCTACCTATACCTCGAGTCCTAGCATACCATATTGAACGCTCGAATGTTGTTGGTTTTGAGTGGATTATAATGAACAAAATCCTAGGCAAACCATGGGTGAATATCTGGAAGGAGCTCTCGTTCACCTACACGGACAATATCACACGCTGAGTTTCTGTTTTCTGTTCAGATACCTTCGAAAAGTAGCTAACTGGCATCGGGACCTTGTTACCCGATTCGGATGTCGTCGAATCACGTCTCGGCAGCCAGGACTCTCATAAGTTCAAATTTCAGAGGCTAGTATCCACATATTTTATCACTCGTGGCTCTCTTTCCAATGCAAATCACGGTTCATTTGCTACCAGCAGAGAGTGGTTATCCGTACGACTAGATATCGCAGAGATTTGATTGGCACTAGCGTTTGGCCCAATATCTCATCCAGACAGCCTAAATGATAAGTTTGATACCCCGAACGATGAAAAAGTCTGTACATGTAATGGCAAACTTGATGTTGAGTAGCCTAGAAATGGAGAAGTACATGCAGTACCAGAGGGAGAAGAGGATCATAAAGAGCAAGGAAAAAATTATGACCAAAGATAAAGGCAATGGAAATAAAAAAGAGGAGCAGAAGAAGAGGCGACAGAAGACGAAGAAGAAGAGTACCACGAAGATGTGGAGAATACACTCAAAACTATCTCGAAACTTCGGGACCAGCTTGCCAACTGCTTCCCCATCACACAACTAGAAGCCGAACCAACCAATGATATTCCACGATGATTTAAACCAATACAATATCCTTATCAACTAAAACGGCTCCCTCGGCGCTGTTTTTTACTGGGAATACGTCTTTGCCATGCCTCTATGGATCGCTTGCCAGTATCCCTCATTTTTGCAGGCAAAACCAATATCAGCGAGCCAATCAAGAGTGAATAGCAAGATGAATATGAAGTATTACCCGGTCTATATTGGGAAGATCTTGAATACTACGAGCTGATACAGCTTTGTGCCTTCTTTCTCGAGGAGATGTGAAGACTACAGTCAGAGTAGGTGGAAGTTTTCGAGCCGAGGCAACGGCAAAGGAATTTGTATTTGCAGGTGAAGCATCTGACAACCTATTTATAATCCGCAGAATTCTCAGTTGGCTCAAGGATTTGGAATCAGGAGCAGAAATCTTCCCAGGGTTGGAGGAAACGGTGGATTCTGGGAAATTGTAGAAAGTAGCAATGCTTTTTACAGACTTATAAGCACTTTCCATACTTAAATTAGGTATATTTAGGGTTATTACAAAGGTTAGTCTACTAATTTGTTGTGAATTTTAGTAAGACTATACATGACCTAGCTTCCTTTGGGGAGGTGAAATCAGATATTTAATATTTGAATAGAATGTTTCATTGAATCTTAGAATACATATGTATCAAGCCATGGGAAGGAGAGAGGGAAAAGAAAAGGATGATGGGAATTTCAAATGACGTTCTGGAGAAGTTTTAGCTCAAAATCTTGGTCTATTGGTCTTTTGATTTTGTTATACATCCGTATTTCAGTTGAATGAATGCCTACCGAAACTGCATCGCTAGCTCCGAGTATGATTTCAAATCTCAGTTCACTTTTCCCACACTTTGATCACTCATGTCCCTCTCATTTATCTGAGTATCACATTTCGTTCCCGATGGTGGAAGAAGCCTTCCTGGCCACCTAGGGACGAGAGCCCAGAGGAAAGTAACTCCAAAAGCTGCGATTCCAAGGGCCCAGCTCCCATGAAGACCATCAAGATATGCCTGCTGTACGCCTCTGAGCTCTTCCCCTTGGTATGCATTCTTGATCCCGCCAGCACCAACTCTCAATACAGATTGGCTATCAATGTCAGGTACGTAATGAGGCAATTTTTGCAAGAGTAGGTTGTTCAGAATGGCATCTGCCACTGCTACTCCCCAGCCACCAGCTGTAAACATGAAGACTGGACCAATGTCAGTTCTAAAAAGCACCACCAAAGGTAGCAGTCTTGCCATCACGACCTTGGAAAAAAAAAAGGAGGGGAGGGGGGGTCCGTGTTGGGTTGCGGTCACCTACACGAAACAGTAGCAACAGCAATCGACACATCTTCGGCGCGGCTGGTTATGGTCGCCACAAGGTTAGGCGTCTGTACTCCGAGACCAGTGCCGACACCGTACAATATTTGATATCCAATAATGGGGCCCAATCCTACATCTATATCAAAAGTATAGATAAGACCAACACCAATAGTGGCAACGGCTGCTCCAACAAGGAGGAAGGGTTGGAAGATCTGCAGTTTTCCGATGGCGGCCGAACCAATACCCGTTGAAAGGGCTATTAGTGAAAATGTAAATGTCAATTTCTTTCCCTGAATGTTCTAAACATGTGACTGAGAGTGATTAAACTTACCAGTCGCCAGGATTGATGGTATCATCTTGATACCACTTTCCACAGCAGAGTTACCTTGAATTGATTGGAAGTAAATAGGCAGGTTATATTGTAGTGCGATGTTGCCAGCGTTGAGGCTATACTTCCATATTAATGGTCAATCATAAATCCTAACGCAAGAGAAAGATTACCCACAAAAATATAAATCCGGAACATGCACCAATCGATCTCGTGCCCAATATGCGGTATACTATTAGAGCCCTGTCTCCCTGATACCACTCATTGATGGAAAACAGAGTCAATAGGAGCACGCAACCGACCAAGAGACCTATTTCTTCCGCCGAGTTCCATGGCTTCGACACACCTCCCTGTTGCACAGCAATGAAGAAACAGAGAACGCCCGAGAACATCAATACCAATCCTATAGGATCAAAGCTGGCAATAATTTCTCTGGCGGAGGCCCCATGACTCAACTTGGAGTGAGCCGGGGTTCTGAAGAAAAGCAATATACAGATAATTGTAATTCCTCCGATAGGGAGGTTGATGTAGAAGCACCATCGCCAGCTCACGTCCGACGTGAAAACGCCGCCCAACAACGGGCCTGCAATACTTGCTACTGTAAACACGGAACCCATCAGGCCGACAACAACTGGCTGTGCACTAGGCGGTACAATAAACGCCGTAATAGTATAACCACCTCCAGCTAACCCGGCGGCTCCGGCACCCTGAATAGCACGACCAATGATCAGGGTAATATTGTTTTGTGAGACGGAACAGAGTAGGCTGCCGATTTCGAATATGAAAATTGCTGTCACATATACAATTCGTAGTGAAAAGTACTTGTAAGCTTTACCCCAGGGAGATATGAAAGTGGCCAATGTAAGAAAGAAGGCACTGGATAGATGAAAGTCAGTAACGTACGCGGACATATATAATACTCGCGGGACAAGAATACGCAAGTGGAATTATTTTTATTTTATGATTAAGTGTAGGAGAAATGTTTTCATCACTCACCTGCCATACCAGCCTATGTCGGCCGTGCTGTTGAACTCGGTTGTAATCATAGGGACGGCTGTACCGATAATACTCTGGAAGGATTAAAACAAACCCCCAAATTTGGTTTTTATCCAGACATACCATGTCAAGCGCAATCTGTAGAAAGTTAGCTAATATTTCGAGTAATAAGGAGCTTGTTCCTACCAGGAAGGTAGCGAGCATAAGACTAAAAACAACGATGCTCCTGGTTAAGAGGGGCGGATAGACTATGGGCATGTCTTTACTGCCTGCACCAACTGACTGATTCTCTAGAGTATTGTCGGTGTCTCGTGCCTGCGTCATTTTGTAGAAATATGTGTTGAGATAAGGGTGGGTTATTAGTTGATGTGAATAAAGAAAGGTGAAGATGTTACTGCGGGTTGGAAATCTTCGGTATATATAGTACCAGCATTAGGTCCCTAATTTTATAATTATCCACAACAATCAGTTGATAGCCTCTTACAGCATAGTGGCAACACAGTCAACATCAATAATATTCGTTATATTATATCCCATATAGGAATGACTTCTCTTATTAGCTGAGGTCGATCTATGTCTAGAGACAATGACCTAGCCTCTTCCAGAAATATATGGGGCGATACCGAATTAGGAAATGCTTCTCTCGTTGGCTGATTGAGAGCAACACCCTAAGTTAAAGACCAAAAGTCCCCCAGCCCACTCTGCAGGATTATGATGGTCTCTTTTCCATGAGTAAATGCCTCGGAGAAGTCGTAAAGTCCTTTTAAGTCCACGCCAAAGTCCGAGCACATGACGGGGAAAAGCCATGACCGAGCGATAGCATAGGGGCTATCTCGTATGTCGGAACTGAAGATAGAGGCTGTTACTATTGGCAAGGATTTCTGAAAATTTAAATAAAATCAACCAATACCATTTCCAGTTATCGTCTGCCTTCCTGTTTCTCAGCTGTTTTGGATGTAACTTGTCGCCGCTGTCTCCCACAGAGCCTTGCCAGGTTCATTGTGGATGGCACTGATCCACGGAAATTGGCTGAGTAGTTGGCGCATTTGTACCCAGTTTTCGATACCCAGGAGTCGAACTATGTGGGATATCTCCAGTAATACCCAGTGCTGATCTGCTTCTTCCAAAACAGATATTCCCCCGATAAAAAGAAGCCACAGAATAAAATCGCTATCGTCCTCGTCTATCCCTCGCTCTATGATGTCCTTAAGACATCGAGAAACAAGAGTATATCTCAAAAACCGTCGACCATCGAATTGGAGGAAAAGGGTGGTCATAAAGGCCGTTAACCCGATATGATATGCGGCGTCCAAGACGCTCTCGAGTGGAGGACCTCCCAACGCATGAAATAGAACAAGGCGATAGCAAACCGAGACAATGACTTCTTGAAGCATGTCTGGCTCAGCTTTGTGTCTCTTGTCGGCCCTATTGAACCAATTTGCAAGACCGTTGATATCTAGTAATATTCGTAAGAGAAACGGGTCTATTTTGTTGAAATTTGGTCCATAGCAGGCCGAGGAGTCGGCGATGATAAATTCATTTAATGCCATTTCTTTGGCAGCTTGGGGCATGCAGTCTCGGTAAAAGCCAGTTGAGGAGCCATAGTGAAACGCATAGTCTATATCAGTCCTATAGGGAACTCAAAATGAGATTGTGGATTCTCCGAGAAGGTCGTAATGAAACAAATGAAACTCACTTGCAAATTTTCAAGACCAATGTACGGTCGTCTTCCAAGCGTGAGAGTCCACCACGTAGTCTAACCATCTTTTGCAGGCCTTTCAAATGAATCCCAGCGCTAGATTGTTCACCTCTAAATATCTCTCTGATAATCAAGAAGTTTACAACTGCGATGCTAGAATTCGACAAGGCTTCGGTAGTGTCAAGTTTTTGGTTTATTAAACCGACCGCTTTGCCGAGATGCTGGATAGCTTCTAAAGACTCGGCTTCGCGAGCGAAGACAAATCCATTCAATGTAGCCATGAGAGCGAGTGAACAGTGGTACGCTGCATCATGTCAGTGAAAATCTCTTTGTGCATCAAAATCATAAATAGTTGCCTCACAAGTCTTGTCTATATACATCATCTGAATCCAGTATGATTTGATCCGGTCTAACGAAAGACAGAGCACTGAAGGATACACTGCTTCCAGGACAAATGTAAAGTCTATCTCATATAATTAGTGTTTCATCTTACCTCACAAGATGCGAAGTACTTGCAATTTTTAATGACCTCCAAGCTCCGAGGCGTAGCCTCAAGTAAGAGCGGGAGAGGCAGAGATTGGCAGATCAGAGGCAGATAACTATATTCCAGAGGCCTAGCAGTAGTGATGTCTATTTTGTCCTTGTTGTGAAAGCCCCGTACAAGAGAGGGTTGTTGTGTATAGCAGTATTTATCCTGCTGGCGTTGGTCTAACCTCGAACGGCGCTGGTGAGTTTTGCCAATGTTCTTACCCTTCATCGCATGGCTGAGCGCGGCTCTTCGGGTTGATTTATCTGTCTTGGTGCCATCGACGAACTTGAAATCCCTGTTCATTTTCAAAACTGGTCGCTGATGTTTATATCTTGTCGTAGTTGCTGCAAATGTGAAGAGAGAGCGTTCGGGCGGGGAGCGTTTGCAACGCGTGGCAATACGGGGATGAAAAGTTCACGAGCTAACAAATACGTATGCTGAAAGATTAATAGCAATCATGATCTAATATTTTTTTTTTTTAATACAGAATATATAGTAACAGGGACTAAGTAATACATACACGGCTTAATTTGAAGAAATAATAATAATTTAAGTTGAACAACAGTGATCGATCATAGTCTCAACAACCCAATATGTTACAATATGTTGGACATACGGCTAATTTGGACATTGAATCTTTAGATAAGTTGGACGGTTGATTCTAAGTTTATGCAGTTTGTTCAATGTTGACATAAAAAATCGTAACAACAAAGTAAAATACACACGCTGCTCCGGTTGCAATATCTTACGAGTCAGTCATTCTTCCCAGACATGTAGACATCCTTGAAAAAAATATGCAACGATCCACCTCACGGGAAATCATTATCACTGCATGGTATCATGGCTCACTCTCCTTTTTGAATAATCCCCTCGTCATTCATCAATTCTATTTGATATTTGGTATCCCCACCCCAGGTCCGGATGGGCTGCCCCCCTTGGTGGGCCTCTTTTTTTGTGACTGGGTATGTATGTCGCAACTAGTCAAAACGAATCGGCCAGCTCAGACAGTGTACTTGGCCTTGGCACGAGTGCTACCGCTGTGGGCACTGTCAGTGTGACCAGAGAATTCGACAACGTCAGCATCCTTCAGACGCAAGACCTCCTTGAAACGACGACCGATGCTCTCGAGAACCTCCTTGCCCTTGGCGACAGAGCGACCCTCAGTGCTTTTGTCACCTGGCAGGCTCTTTCCAACTGTACGAGTCCAGAGACCAATACGGTAGAAGCCCTTGCGGACATTGACAACGACGCCCATGACCTCCTTGTCATCGTCGTTTTCGAGCGTCTCGCCGATAGCGGCCAGCTGAGCATGTAGCCACAGCTCATCGATGGGGACGGCGCGCTTATCCTTGAAAGAGTATGACCACTTGCCACCGTGCTTGTTCTGCTGGTCCTCCCATTCCGGACGGATTCCCTTTTTGAAGAGGTGATAGTCGGCTTTGAGGCCAAGTTCTGAAGTCGGAGTGATGTTGTTCTATATACAACCCATCAGTAAAATGAAAAAATATCAAAAAGACACCGCACTACTAACGTAGATTCCCCAGAATTCTTCGACGGAGCTGAATGTGACGACTTCCTTGAGAAGATCGTTCCAGTTATCGCCCTGTTGTTTTTTTTTTTGTCTCCAGTCAGCCTTCACCAGTCATCTCACTTTGCCGGTCTTTCCAGTATCGTACCTTGCCACTAGGAGGCTTAGTGAACCAAAGAGTCCATTCGTTCATCAAAGGGTGCTTGACGTTGAAATTCTCAGGATCGTGGAAGACGGTGACGATTTCGTTGTCTCCGCTTGGAGCAACCGCCTTCTCGTCGATTGCAGGGGCAGCGCCGTTTTCGGTAGCAGTCGCCATGATGAAGAGCGTTTTTGGATGAGAAATGAGCAGAAAAGATGGGTTATCGGTAGACGTTGATGGTTCGCAAACGCCGCGCAGAAAAGTGGACGTCGCTTCGCGAGAGATTTTAACTGCGGCGTAGAAGCGATTCCACGGCCACACTCAAAGGACCTTTTGCGCTGGTCTGAATCTTTGAGGAGTAGAAGAAAACCTCTGCGCCAGGCAGACCACGACAAAAGAGGGATGGAGTAGAGAGAGGCCACAACAACGCCTGTAGCGGGATTGCGGTGCTTGGAGTGGCGGAGGGTCTGCGTTGCTGCAACTTTTAATGTTTTTGGCCGCCCAATGGAAGTCGCCATCGCTGCTCGCCAAGCCTTTTCCGCGGAAGCGGCCCTTCTCTCCAAAGGAAATAATTTATCATGCAACACAGGATTTGGCCTTGCACGGTTATATGCTCCAATTTTTGCAGTAGAGATGATGGTATATCCAGAAAATACAGAATGCTAGGTCAACAGACGGATCGCTAGAAAAAAACAAACAAAAGAATAAAAAAAAAAAAAAAAAAGAGTCCATCGCAACCAGAAACGTCTATCCATTTCTACCCAAGCCCGGAAATCTATACTAGTCTTTTCACAGAATTCACCGATTTATTAAGCCTTGCTGTTGACGAAGCTGAGGTAGCAGTTCCACCCTACAGACGAGGAAAAGTTGTTAGCGACACCCAAGAAACAGAGCTGAACTCGCCGGTATAGGCCGACTTACCCAAGCTGACCACGTTAACCACCAGCACACGATATTCCAGTGGAACAAGCGCAAAGTTGCCCAATTGCACTGTCGACCACACGCCCAAGTTGGTCTTGTATGTGGACCAGTAAGCCTTGCGCAGCTTCTCCATGGGGTCGGTGCCTTCCATGATGGACATGGAGGACAAGAAACAGAACAGATTCACAGGTGTGAAGAGCAGTTGATCAGCGGCGACGCGAGCGAAGATGGTGGTGGGCGTGCTCTTAAACACGACATGGCGCTGGAGGACGCCGTACCAGGCCGAAGCAGCAGGGCCAAAGATTGCTGTACGAGGATGCTTGTCAGATAGGTAACTGGTGACATTCAAGAAGAATTGAAGCTACCTCCACCGTATAAAACCATGCGGCCCGTTCGAGCGTAGTCGTGCTTGTCGAAGCCTTTCTTGTCGACAGCCTGTTGAGCTAGCACGTCACCGGCTCCAAACAGCGTCTGGAGACCAAAAGTAAAGTCAATAAATGAATGTCCCATTTCAATTGCCAGGCAGCTACGTACTCCGGTGGTGATACTTGATGTGAGCAGTGGCCTTTGGGCCATCTTGGCCGCGTACCTAAAAGCAAATATCCATCAGCTTTGTTCATCGCAAGCAGCTCGCTCAGGGAGACCCACCATCGCAACATTGTGATACGAGTGAGCGTCTATGATAGCTCTCTATGTTGTAAACAGAAAAAACAGAACAAGCTCGAGGGCAGCTGAGCCAGATAGATCGATGGCAGCTGAGAAGAGGAGTGACGAAGACAGAGTTGAAGGAGCGATGGGTTAGTAACACAAAAAAAGCAGGCGGCCATGACGACAGAACTATGCTTCTCCGCCCTGAGATGAATTCAAGATCGTCCCAGCGCTTGGACAAGGGGCAGGAGGGCGCCAAGCCCGATTTGGCCGGGCTGGAGAATCTGGCGGCGGGTCCGTGGGGGGCTGGCCCAATGAGGCTGCGCCGCTCTGCCCTCCCGCTGTCACCTGACTGCGCTGCTCGTGTCGCAGACGCGCGGGCTGAGTCAGACGCAGTCTAGAGCCGGCTGCCCCAAAGTGGCATCGGACTTAGGGCTTAGGGCTCCCGCAGCTAGGGCTTGCGGCCGCCCGCTCGCTTAGGCCAGCGCGTGGAAAATTACTGGCGGACCCGCAATAGCCACACTTATTCTGTATAGAGCGGACAACCTCAAAAGTCGACTCCCTCCGACCCCAACGACAACCCTCTCGCCCTCCCACCCCGTCGACTCTCTCCCTTAACATCCAGCAAACATGGCTGACGCTCCCCGTCGTGGAGGATTTGGTTCTCGCGGTGACCGCGGTGACCGTGGCCGTGGCCGTGGTCGTCGTGGCCGTCGCGGCGGCGCAAAGGAAGAGAAGGAGTGGCAGCCCGTCACCAAGCTCGGTCGTCTCGTCAAGGCTGGCAAGATCACCTCGATGGAGCAGATCTACCTGCACTCTCTCCCCGTCAAGGAGTACCAGATTGTCGACTTTTTCCTGCCCAAGTTGAAGGATGAGGTCATGAAGGTACGGCTAATGTTCTTTTCTTTACGAGAGTGAGGTCGCAATGCGGAGGAATTGGCGTGAAAAATGGCGGATTCAGAGGAGATTAGACCTCAATAGGCGTTGCAACATGGAAATATCATAGGTGAACGGATTGTGCTGACAAGACCTTCGTGAAAACAGATCAAGCCCGTCCAGAAGCAGACCCGTGCCGGTCAGCGTACCCGTTTCAAGGCCATTGTCATCATTGGTGACAGCGAGGGCCACGTCGGTCTTGGAATCAAGACCTCCAAGGAAGTCGCTACCGCCATCCGCGCTGCCATCATCATTGCCAAGCTCAGCGTTCTTCCCATCCGTCGTGGCTACTGGGGTTCCAACCTTGGTGAGCCTCACTCTCTCCCCACCAAGGAGAGCGGCAAGTGTGGTTCCGTCACCGTCCGAGTATGTATCGCGATTCTAGATTGCTGCAAATATGTGTATTAACCGATCTCCCAGCTTATCCCCGCTCCCCGTGGTACTGGCCTCGTTGCCTCCCCCGCCGTCAAGCGTCTCCTCCAGCTTGCTGGTGTCCAGGATGCCTACACCACCTCTGCCGGTTCGACCAAGACCCTCGAGAACACCCTCAAGGCCACTTTCCTTGCTGTCGGCAACACCTACGGATTCCTCACCCCCAACCTGTGGAAGGAGACTAAGCTCATCCGCAGCCCGCTGGAGGAGTTTGGTGACGTCTTGCGTGAGGGCAAGCGATACTAGACGACTGGGTTTCTGAGGAGAAAAATGCATTTTGTTTTTTTTTTATAATGGCCGGAGCATGACACCTTTATTTCACATTCCCCATAAAACGATTCAACACCGACCTGCTTGTCAGATGTCAAGGAAGGCGGGGGGTCAGTATGCTAGTTTACTACTGTGAATATAAGCGCTACTCGATCCTATTTATTTCTATTGGATTAAAACCGTAGGGTAAATGTATCATGCCTTGGTACTGCAAAGACCTTGAAAGATCCATTGATTAATAGATTGACGCTACCCGGTGTTGAAATGTTCATCACATGGAACGCTTTAAACATCATTGATGTAACCCCTGGCATGTGTCGCCGTTGACATGGTCAAGCTTACTGATACACAAAACTGGACCTGGTAGCACAGGGTACAACCTTCGAATGTTGAAGTATGGCTTTGGTATCCTCTCAATTGTCGTCATGTTGAGTATATATACATATATATATATGCATCAATTGCTGTAGTTTGTCAGCTGTAGAGAAGGTCTCTTTCTGTGCCACGGGGACTAAATATGACTGCATATAGGATTTAAATGCTCACCGATCCCACATGTGCAGCCGGAGACAACCGAAGACAGTTGGATTCAGGAATACGTTTGCAACTCATCTTTAGATGACTCGTAACCGCGGTGTAACCTTGCTACGCATTGGTTTATGTTTGGAAGGTGTGCTTTTCTTAAAACGCTTTCTTCCTCAGTAGGCAACCAAATTTGAATAAGAAAGAAAGTCCATTCTTTTTCTGCGTAGTCAGACCAGGTCAAGTGCCTCTGGCCAAGAAAAAATTCCAGCGGAATGACAATATCAACTGGAAATGCGGCAGATGAGATGTTTCTTTTGTCTCAAACGCACATAGTCATCGTCTTTGTACAAAGTGGCCGCCGAATTTTGCTGGAGTTGGCCGCTGAAGCCGTTTCTCGTAGATGCTGTGAGTATCAGGCTTGCATGCTAATCCCCAGGTCTTTTGATTCGCCGTGTGGCTTGATCCTGCCAAACGGTCAAAGGATCAATGAGTCTTTGGTGAGGAGGATCTTACCATAGAAAGCGCCTGCGCCCAGTGTGGGTGTCCAGGTCAAACAGTCCACTAGGGAAGGCGCGCCTGGCAGTTTCCTTGTCTCTATCTCTATTTCCCCTCCCTGTGTTTTTCCTTCCCTCTCTCCTCCACTCATGCATCTCTCTGGGCCGCCTCAGTGAGTGGCTCTTCAGCCCCTCTGCTTATCATCTCATCTCTACGTAGCCACATCGTGGCAGAGCATCCAAAATGTCGCCAACACAATCAAGTACTCTCGTCCTACAAAGGAACAGCCCTCCACGCAAGTCGATGATTCCTATATCGACCATCACACGCCTCTGGAAGCCAGCAAAAGAACCAGATACTTCCACCCCTGGATCAAGCAAGACGCCCCGGCGCGTAACAAGAAGCCCCAAAAGCAAAGAACAACGTGTCTTGCCCCACGAAACAAATACCATTTCTCAAAACGATGACCCATTTATCGCTGACGACTCCCCTCTTCGTGCTGGATCTAGTAGGCTACCATCTAGGGCACATGTTGAAAATTGCAGCGTTTCAGAAGGACCCAAACCTGTCCAGGCTCCCAATGTTGCTCTCGTCAGCTCTCATACTCTTGCTGGTAAAAAGTGTGATCAACTGCCTAACATA
The DNA here is from genome assembly GCA_000985935.1 of Talaromyces islandicus. Taxonomy (NCBI): domain Eukaryota; kingdom Fungi; phylum Ascomycota; class Eurotiomycetes; order Eurotiales; family Trichocomaceae; genus Talaromyces; species Talaromyces islandicus. Next base: position 2,732,640 of record CVMT01000001.1, on the reverse strand, counting down.
CCCGATGAGCCGATATTTTTGGGCGAGGACTTTGCGGCCTTACTCAAGGTTGCTAACATTCGTAACAAGGAAAGCATCTGGGTCGATCTCTGGATCCCAATCAGAGCTGGTGACAGAGTGATCCCCCTCGACGCGCAGTACTTGTCATCACTAAAGTCGTTTCTTGGCCTCCAGTATCTCAAAGTCACTGGAATGCTAAAGTCATACCAAAAGGAAATCTTTCGGGCTGTTTGGAAAATGGAGTTACTGGAGTATCTTGATTTGAGAATGGCCGAGGAGCCGCAGCTCTCACCTGGGGTATACTGGCGTCGTATTGAGAAGGGATGGGATCCTCGAAGACATGAACCACAGAATTACCAATGCCCGTGAGTGAGACAAATTTGAATAGGTGCCTTTGGTTATTTACCCTAGCTAATGCGATTTGTGATAATAGTGGCAACGGCAAAGGACGTGTTGCGAGGCGGTTTGGAGTTGCCGAATATCTTGACAACAGTGTGATCGAGCTAGCGAGAGAGAAACACCACGATGGTCTCGGCGATTTCGAGAAATGGTCGAACAAAAAACTGTCTGTTGTACACCTCACACTGAGAGGTTTTGTAGTTGATGCTCTACCGTTCTTCAGTTGCTTTGATGAGAATCGCTTGCGACAGATCACTTTCACAGACTGTTACGACGCCGGCTTTTGCCTCCCAGCCGACTTGATTGACGAGGTTGAGATAAACGTCGGCGGTTTCGAACCAGCGACGGTGGTCCCTGTGCACCACATCCCAAAAGAGCTAAAGAGCATCACCATCAAGGAAGGCAAAATAGTGGAAAAGCAACCTGTTCGGCCTCGTTGTCATCAACGCGTGTTGGATTTTAGAGAAGCTGCTGCCAGTCATGCCGTTATTGTGCCGCCGCAATATAGCCCTGGAAAGAACCCCCATCGACATGTCACTATTGGAGGACAGACCTATAACAATACAGGAGCTAGGCTGTCTCTGTTCTCCTGGCGTCGTCGCAAACACAATTTCAACTTGGTTCTTGAAGAGGAGGAAGAGGAATATTGACGCTGGTAGGGTGGGAACAACGATATTTTCAGCTTTTGCTTCTTACTATTCAAAATTTTCAAAATGGGAAAGGGATACATTGTGGGTTTGGTTTGGGTTTCTATTTCCTTGAGCAAAGTCATTCCGTTAGTTTATTTTTCGATGTTCCATGATCGTTTTAGTGATGGCAGTTGGCGGTTTGTATTATGTCAATCTATGATGTGCGTTTTTGTCATTTGACAGGGTTATGCAATGTGAGGAGTCAGGTAATTGACAGCACTGGACAATTAATGGAATACAAGGGATTCAGTTTGGCATGTTAATTACGGCAAGATTCGATGTATAAAAATCACACCCACCGAGTAATGGATTTTAGTAAATCAACAATGAAACTCGTGTTTTTCTCCAAGTTCCTATTCCAACAATTTTTGGTCAATTAGTGGTCAATTGATATCAATTACGCGAAGCTGAAAGGATATTTTCAAGAGAACGCCCTCTTTCGCCTTAAGACGATGAAAAACAACTTCACAATTTCAATGCCTTTCCTGATGCGGCAATTTCGTCCCCAACTCCTATGAACGGCGTACATGGGTTGTCAACCGACAATAACACCTTGGAAGTTTTTATGAGGTAAAATTCTACGCTCCATCATTCTCACCGACGCGAATGCCGCCTTCTTGGCTGACGCCGTGAGCCCAGAAGCCCTCGACGACCAGTTGTCTATTCAAATAGTATTAGACTGACGTTGAATATAGAGACAATACAAAGAGAAACAACAAGCTTACCCGGTCTCTCTATTGTCGTGGCCTATTAGCAGCCAGTAGCCAAAGATTCCTTGAATCAGGATATCGTGAATCGCCCAGGTAACGACCTCGGCGTCGACGCTGATGCGTTGTGCTAGAGGTGATGCGGCCAGGATACTATAGTCATGTCAGCATATATATTCATTGGTCTGTTTCCCCTTTTCTTTGCAAAGCGCTAGAGCAACTGACATTGGATACAGCATAAGCACCGCCAAAGTGGCCCCGACATACGTGCCAAACAGAGCACGATGCTCCTGCGACCGCCGCACCACGGAACGCGACCCATTTACCCCAATCTGGTATCCAATCGTCAAAAAGCTAATACACACAATCGTAAACCACACCCAACGCTGCTCATGGCGCGCAAACGTCGCAGCCAACCCGGCCACAAACATGACCACATCGGCCGCAATGGCAACCAGCAGATTCGCGCCGTTCATGTTGCCCAGCAGCGCAATGTTGATGAGTAGCAGTGGGGTGCTTATCAGCCAGTTTACGTAGCGGACCCAGAAGATTTGTCGGAGCACTTCTTGGTGGGTGTCGGGAACGTGCTCGTGCGGGAGGTGTGCGACAGAGTGTTTGTAGACGACGCCGTCGCCAGTGGCCATGGCGAAGTACGAGAGGAACGAGATTGTGGTGATGAGTGCTGTTATGGTGTGGAAGAGGCGGTTTTGCTAACAACCACTGTCAGTTTTGACTTGCTTGTTTCTGACATGCTTCCTGTGAAGAGAAGGTCCTTGCTTACCACTCGTGCTCGAGCTGCCAGGACGTAAAAAGTGAGAGAGGAAATCGCCATGAGCACGGCGACGACCCTGAAACATCGTCAGATAAACCCTCTCTGGCTGAAAGAATTGCGAATGATGAGACTCACCATAGTGTGCGCTTCCCTGTCTGATGGATTTCCTGAAGCACCGGCCAGTCGCCCGGAATCACGGTAGGCACTGGGCCAACAGACGAGGTAGGGACAGGTATCGGAGGCAGAGTCGACGCCGACGTGTGTTTCATGAGGGTTTCCATAGCTAGCTGGCTCTGTCTTCTCTCAGACTTCTACTAGTTTCAAAACAATGAAGCTAATATTGAGCAAGTTAATTGAGGCGTTTTCAGTGACCAGAAAGGGAGAGTTAAAAAATTCTTTTCTTTCTTTCTCAGATGATGATATAATGTTTAAGTAACATCGTAGCCATCATAAGCATGCGTCATATTAACCAAGCCTGGGTTCTTCTTCCTGGGCAAAGTTTGGGTGCGCTTTCCTTGCAGAAACATCATCTCCTGACACCTGACGTCGATGCTTCCCACCGGCCACGCCACATAGTAGGATTTCCCTGAAAAAATGTCGTCCTCATGATTGGGTACCCTGTGAGGTTGCTCGTTGATTGGCAAGTCTGGAGATGGCGGTGCGGATTGATGCTGGATGCAAACAGCCGGTCGTCATCGTTACGCGCAAACGCGATCCGGTGGGAGGCGGCCCAATCGGGACCAGGCCCATCTATCTGCATACTGCGCACAATCGGTTATGGCATGGTATTCTATTATAACAGGCTAAGTTAAGTAGTATACATTGATTGATTGTATTGTATTGCACAGATTTCATGCATCGTGGGAAAGGCCGCCCATGACGTCATGGCAGCGCTCGCACAGAGGGTCCTCTTCGTGAGCACGAGGCTCTGGCACAGCATATCGCCAGCATCGCACGCATTTGGCGTCCTGCGGCGCATACACATGCACACTCGCGGTGCCCTGGCTGCTTGGGAGCTCAAAATCCGCGCTGTAGTTCCATTCGGCGCCTGTGATGCTTTCTGGTCGCTGCGGCTTCAAGTTGACTGTTACCGAAGACACAACGAAGAGATCCGGGAGCTCACTGGAATAGCGCTCAAATACTGACAGTGATTCGTTGTCTGGGAGCTCGATATGTACAAAGGATTGCAGAGACGAGCCCATCAGCTTCTTGGAACGGGCCTCTTCTTGCAATGCCTTGATCGCCGTGTTAGCAGCCATCAAGTCGGGGAAATGCTGACCGAGTACTTCGTCAACCCATTCTGCTGGTGGCCTGCTCGCGGTGCGTCGTAGCGGGTGCTCCATATGAGATTTGATCGCGTCCGGGGCATGGTCCCAGGATTCTTCGACTAACAACGGCGTGATTGGCGCCAGCAGTTCCTGTAGGAAGTTGTAGATGTGAAAGAGTGTCGTTTGCGCTGCTCGTCGATTAAGACTATCCTCCGCTTCCGTGTACAGTCGGTCTTTGACAGTCTCCATGTAGAATGACGAGAAATCTAGATTCACCCAGCGATTCAGCGCAGTGACGGCTTTGTGGAACTCGAAATTGTCGCTGGCATGTCGACAAGTATTCACCAGTTCGCCCAGCTGCACCAAAGCCTGATGATCGATTTTGCGAAGGGATTCGTACGGGCAAAGATTCGCAGCCGGGTTGAAATCGTCCAGCGCGCCCAACAGCAGTCGAAAAGTGACGCGGAATTTCTGCAGACTGGTGTGCACAGTCTGGAGCACTTGGGGTCCAATGACAACATCACGAGTATAGTCGCTGCTGGCAGCCCACAGGCGGAGCGCATCAGGTCCAAGAGCGTCATACACAGGGCCGCGCGGTTGTGCGTCTTTCTTTGCGCCTTTGATCTTCTTCTGCTTCAAGGGAGGCAAAAGAGTGCCGTTCATGATCGCATCTGGATCAAGGACATTGCCGATAGATTTACTCATCTTCTGCGAGAGATGGTCAAGCGTGAACCCATGGGTGATTAGGTATTTAAACGGTGCCTTGATGGCCGAGTTCCCTGCAGCAAGCTGGTGCGCTACGTACGTGAGCAGCCCTGACTGGAACCAGCCGCGGTGTTGGTCTGTTCCTTCAAGATAGACATCTGCCGGACGACCGTTTTCAGCTACAGCATTTTCTACCTGCGTCCAGCTTGTACCGCTATCGAACCAGACATCCATCGTATCCGTGCCTCGGCGATAGCTACATGCAGTGTTTTGCAGAGATGTAGGAATCCACGCAGAGTCATCCGGGCTGTCAGTCCACCACGCATCAACACCGCGCGTTTCGATAACACTCATAATATGAGACACGCTTTCCTTCGTCAAGACTGCTTCCCCGGTGGCTATGTCGTACAGAGCTGGAATGGGGACACCCCACGCTCGCTGGCGCGAGATACACCACTCGGTGCGGTTTTTCACAAAGTTCACTAGCCGCTGCTTGCCAGAGGGCGGGATAAACTGGACATCCTCAAGTGAGGCCACGGCAGCCTCCCGGATATCGGCAACGTCTGCGAACCACTGCTCGGTCGCGCGTATAATGACAGGTCGCTTCGATCGCCAGTCGTATGGGTACTTGTGTTGGTATTTGTGGCTGTTTAACAGTTGATTCACTGAGTCGACATACTCCAAAACGGCAGCATTTCCATCTTCCAATACGTGCTTACCGCTCAGCATGCCCGGATCACTGGGCATGGCCTTGGCTGTAAACCGACCCTCGTCGTTCACAGGTGCAAAAACCTCAATTCCGTTCTGCAGGCAGACTTCATAGTCATCCATACCGTGTCCAGGTGCGCAGTGAACGAGACCAGATCCGGAATCAGCACTCACGAAATCTGCCGCAATAAGAGGCTGCTCCTCGACACCTGGTCGTTGGAACAAGGGCCGATATGTGGCCTGATGGCACAGCGTAAAACCAGGAATCGTAGGCACCACAACCGTAAGTTCTTCTTTTAGTAATTCCTGAAGGTACTCCAATCTCGATTTGGCGATCAAAAGCTGTCCATGTGTGGCCGACTGAACAATAATGTAATCCAGTGATTCACTGATGGCAATTGCTGCATTCGCCGGCAAAGTCCATGGCGTCGTCGTCCAAATCACAGCACTCAAGGTAGAAGTGTCTATCGAGGGGTTATTTGCGAGATCTTCGGGTAGCTTGACCAACGGGAACCGAATAATAGCTGCGGTCGAAACATGGTCGTCCTTGTACTCCAGCTCTGCTTCTGCCAGCGCCGTCCGCGTCGACGGTGACCAGTATACTGGTTTAAAGCGCCGGTATATAAGGCCCTTGTCAACCATTTCTCTAAAAATCCCCAGTTGTTTCATCTCGAACCCTTTGTCCAGCGTTTTCCAATGCCCTTCCCAGTCTGCCATTATTCCCCAATCCCGGAACCCCTTCATTTGCTCCTGTACTGTCTTCTCCGCGAGCGCTCGTGCAGCTTTTCGAATAACGGCAGCCGACCCTGGAGTCCTACCGCCCTCATTATTGAGGTCTTTCTGTGATTGTAGCGCCTTCAATTCGATCGGCAACCCATGACAGTCCCAGCCGGGAACGTAATGCACCCGGTTTCCGCGGCTTAATTGTGTTCGATTGACGATATCCTTGGTAATCTTATTAAGCGCATGACCAACATGTAGACTGCCATTCGCATACGGAGGTCCATCGTGCAAGACAAATGTTCTGTTGTTGTCGTTGGCTGGACGGGCTCGGCGTTGCCAATCGTACAGCTCGTCCGTACATCGCTGCAGATATTTTGCTCGATCCGCGGCCGAAACTCGCGCGGGGAATGTCGAGCGCGGGAGTTTGAGCGTTGATGCCCAGGAGCGCGTCATGCTACCTCATCTAGCACGTTTAGAGGCGCGCGCTTTGCTGTGATTCTTTTTTTCCTTTTTTTCCCAGCGCGAGAGAGAAGGATGAAGTGGTTGAGCAAAGCTTTGAAGATTGTTTTTAGCTGCGGGTATTTTTACCATGTGGTACAGGGACGCTCCACTTTGCCTGGCTAAATGTCACGTATCCTTGTAATGATAATACGCGCCTGTCAGTCAATATTATTTCAACATGCTAATTGATATTCTTCTCATATGGGAATAAATAATAAACAATGGTGAGTATCACTAAAATAAACATTAAATTTCCAATGCGCCAAAACGCCCATGTAACAGAGGTTAATAAATGGTCATGGAACTGACCGCCCCATTCTTCAACACCTCAAATAAAAGCCCCGGAAAGCCAAACAGCTCTGTATTGCCCAAGCCCCGACCGCTATCTTGTCCAGTAGATGACGACCTATGCTTACCACCTGCACTTTCTTCCCAGCCGCCGAGAAGCTCCACACTGCTTTCTGGGCTATCTCCCCAGCCGCGATTCAGAACCATGCCTCGTTGAAGAGCTGTCTCTTCTGCCGACGACGAATACGAGCCTTTCCAGACTTTCTTGAGTCGCCTCGAGATCTCGTCATAATTTGTTTCCGATGTGAGAGAATTGCCAGCAGAATCGAGAAGAATCTGCCATCGGCTTCTCCGGTGTCTGTTAAAAGGGTAAGATCCAGGGACGTTCCCATGCACAACGAACTTCGTAACTGTGAGTTGAGAGGACGCAATAGGAGGGGCAAGATCTGTCACATCGGAACCAGGAAATGCTGGCCCCGACGTTGTGGGATAGGATACGAAGGCGTCAAATCCATGATGGAAGTAATTCAAAAAGCACTCTGCTGGAAGTGATGAGGGATCGACGTCTGTTCCTCGCGTAGTCTCATCGTCAGAATCATCAGTCGGACTGTTGTTCGATGAATGATCCGTCTCTAGCATATCAAGGCCTCTCCCTGGAGAAGGACTCATCATATTCCGACGTACAGGACCCGGGGCTCCGTGGATTGATATTCGACGATCATTTTTGCGATATATTGCATCAGGAGGTCCAAGTTCGGCGATCAGATCTTGGGGAGTGGTTTCGGAAAGAATGATCAGCAAGGAAGGACTAGATCTCCGCACAAGTTCGATTCTACCAGCCCCGAGAACCCTCACTTCTTCGACCTCATCCGGAACTGCTTCTCTGCCCTTTCCTATCAAGGCTGGCGAGCGCGGGAGCTGCGGTGGGGCCGTAAACAAACTATTGCGCACTTCGGTCCACGAAGGACCTTGGAATATGGCCATGGATATCGCAGGAGAAGCGGCAGACGAGGATAAAAGTGCGACAAAGTCACAGTTATCAGACCACGCTGAATCCTGCAGAGGGAACGAAAAGGCCACACCAGGGTAGGATAAAACATAGGTCCCGTAGGGCGAATCTCCTGCTGGCGGAAGATATTCACCGGGATAGGAGGGGCCGAAAAGCCTGTTATAGACATGTCGGAAGTGTGGCCCTGTCGATGTAGAAGGTTGATCCGATGGCTTGGAGCCTTTGACTACGTCTTGACTTTTATATATCAGTGGGACCTTTGAAAAGTCTAGGACCTCTATCAGCCGGAGCCGTTGGTCCGGGCCATCAAAGCGTAGCCTCAGCCCATTACTAGGCAAGTTCAATATGACGGGCTCATTGAGTGGTTCTGTGGGAGAATAGGCAACGTCGATAGCGGGGTAAACCTGAGGTCGTGATTTGATCCGGCCCAGGACATTATGCAGGGAGCTTCCGAGTGCTGGAAAGGGAAAATAAAACATAAGTTATTAACATTCCGCAGCATGAGTGGCACTCTACTCACTCAAGAATCCTAACCCTTTTCCCGGAGAAACCTGCATGGATGCTGGCGCCCTCGAGGTAGACATGGCGGAGGCGCAGGCTAGCTGTTCATGACCAGGGCCTATAGAGATCAAACATGGAAAGCAGCTTCAAAGGAAGAGGTGAGAGAGTCACAAATCGAGAGAGAAACGATGGTAATGTTGTTGACAGCGTGTATGAAGCGATTCAAGTCGGGCCAGCTGATCATGTGAAGCGTCCCGATGACCGATGACGCCGCATTCTGCCGTCTTATCGCGACCGCCTTGAGATAAGGACTCGCCGGGCCGGAGGCGGTGAGGGCGGCAGAACCGGACCTGCGCAATGCGGAGCCTCTCCTGCGCGCTAATCCGCATGCGGCTTTGTTTACCTTTTTCCTTGTGCATCAACACCCAAACAAGACCACTGTGCGACTTCCCACAGTCGGACCCCAGCCAAACTAGTCGACTTCCTGCGCACACTTTAGCGTCCTGGAAATTGGAAATTGTTCAGCAGACATTATCCAGTCACTGCCAACACCAGTATCAACACAGCGCTGCTGCCGTCAACATGCCGGTGCAGCATACACGGCCTGCCTCTGGCCTGGCTGCCAAGAAGCCTTCATTGCGGCAGCCCTCACGGCGAATAGCTTCAACCGTGACCGAGAGGTCCAACTCACCAGGGGACGCACTCAAGCCAGCCAATACAAACATCATGCGCCCTCCTCAAAGATCGCCTAGTTCACAGTCCATAGTGGCAGGCGCAAAGCGGAAAGAAAGGGAGTTTGAACCCAGTTCCATCGAAGACACCAGTATACACGTCGTTGTTCGCTGCCGCGGGCGGAACGATCGCGAGATCTCAGAGAACAGCGCTGTTGTTGTGTCAACAGAAGGTACTAATGGGATCGACCTATCCATGGGCCCAAATGCCTTGAGCAACAAAACATACCGTTTTGACAAGGTCTTTTCGTCTGCGGCAGACCAGTCGACACTCTATGAGGATGTCGTCACTCCCATTTTGAATGAGGTATTTTACAACTAAATGAGATTGCGTGCGCATTATTAACGTTTTGTTCGCAGATGCTGTCCGGTTATAACTGTACTATTTTTGCATATGGCCAAACAGGCACAGGAAAAACTTATACCATGTCGGGTGACATGACAGATACTTTGGGAATTTTATCAGAAAATGCAGGTATTATCCCGCGTGTGCTATATTCTCTGTTCCAGAAGCTGGAGGAAAAAGAAAACACCGTCAAGTGCTCCTTCATTGAGCTCTATAACGAAGAACTTCGCGATTTGCTATCGCTCGACGACAAATCAAACCTGAAGATTTATGAGAATGAATCGAAAAGAGGCCATAATGGTAGTACATTGGTGCAAGGCATGGAGGAGCACTTTATTCACTCCGCCACCTCGGGAATCAAACTTCTTCGGAGCGGCAGCCATAAGCGCCAAGTGGCCGCCACTAAGTGCAACGATCTTAGCTCGCGAAGCCATACCATTTTCACCATCACCACGTCGGTGAAGCGTACGACGGAATCGGGTGAGGAGTATATCAGCACCGGAAAACTAAACCTGGTGGATCTTGCTGGCAGCGAGAACGTTCAGCGCAGTGGAGCAGACAATAAACGGGCAGCTGAAGCTGGCCTTATTAACAAGAGTCTGTTGACCTTAGGTCGAGTTATCAACGCCTTGGTGGACAAGGGCTCGCACATCCCATATCGAGAATCAAAACTCACACGATTACTTCAAGATTCGCTGGGTGGCCAGACGAAGACCTGCATCATTGCTACAATTTCACCTGCTCGAAACAACTTAGAAGAAACTATCTCGACGCTTGACTACGCTTTCCGGGCCAAGAATATCCGTAACAAGCCGCAAGTCAACTCTACACTTCCCAAAAAGACCTTGCTCAAGGAATATACCATGGAAATTGAGCAACTAAAGAGCGACCTTATTGCAACAAGACATCGCAATGGTGTTTATCTATCCACTGAGGCGTACGAAGATATGAAGATCGAGAGCGAATCCCGCCGAATCATCCTCGAAGAACAACGTGCCAAGGTTGAAAGTAAAGAAGCGAGCTTGAAACACAAGACTGAGGAACTGTTTGCGTTGACGAGTAATTTCAACAACCTGAAGAAAGATAACGACGAAACCCGCGCTGCGTTGGATGAGACGAACGATGTGCTGGAGCAAACCGAAATAGTCCTTCGTGACACCAAAAGGGAGCTCAAGCAGGAGGAAATGCTGCGCAAAGCACACCAAGAGACCGAGGGTCAGCTCCATGAAATCGGCACAGACCTGTTGTCAAAACTGGACCGAACTGTTGAGCATGTCAATGGGCTTCATCTCAAACTGCGTCGCAAGTCTGATCTTCACAGCCTTAATCGTGGGACCTGGGAAGCCTCAACCGGTGATGTCGTTGATGTCTCAAAGCTGGTTGAAAATAGAGTCGAAGCGTTTGAAACCCAACATAGCGCTCTAATGCAGGTTCTGGGAGGTCATATTGCCGAGTTTGTTTCCTCGGAGCTCCAAAGCGTGGGATTCGGAAGATCTCAGGTGGAGAAATACCAATCTCTTCTAGACAAAGCAGAGGAAACTTTCACAAGGCAATCGGATACAGCGCACGGGGAAATGAACAATGTACTCGAAGAGATCAAGGTTCTCCGAGAGGAAGTCAAGGACAAAGTCGGTCAAGGTTTGAATGGTCTTTCAGGTGCCGCAGAGCGCATCTCAAAGGAGGTGATCAATGAATTAACTGGTTTCCATACTCAGGTTTGTTGAATGCGAATCACCGTGTCTTGGACCTTGCTAATACGGTTTAGCTACACTCATCTTATAGCAGCTTGGGGCGAGACCTGAAAACTGTGTTCGAAATGGTGGAAGAACGATCAAAGGCACAGAAATCAGAAATCGAGGAACTTCGCAACCAGCTGTTAGATTCTAATCGCCAAGTCATCCAAGACAGCCAAGCAACCTCGACAGAATTAGAGAAAGTGTTTGAAGAGGAGCAACGCGCTGCCGAGGCTGATCGTACAAATTTGCTCTCCCAGATCAAGTTATTGATCGAAGAGTCTGGACAGAAACAGTCATCGAGACTCAGAGGCAGTGTGGATAAGGTCAAGTCCGACATGAGCAACTCGAGGGGGGCACTGCAAAATGCCACAGATGCGTACCAGAATGGAATGGAGCAGTGGGTTGAAAAGGACTCGCAATTAATGACAGATGTGATAACATCTCGGGATGAGATTAAGAACCGGATGCAGGAAGACTGGGCGGTAAGCTATAGTCACCATGTAAGGTTGGCAGTTCTGATATCTTTGTTTAGGTGTTTGAGGAGCGCAATGCTTCCATCCAAAAGGCGACAGAGTCTGTACATCAGGAGACGGTCCGGATCGTGGATGCCCAAATGGAAGGTATGGCTGCCCAGATGGAGGCTTTGGATGACTTTGTCACCAAAGCACGATCTCAAAATGGGGCACAACATGAAGCCTGCATGTTTACATTTGGGGACCTGGTGAACAACGTCAAAGAATCCTACAACTCCATGGGTGGAGAGTTCAATAGATTTGACGACCGCGTACATGCTTTCAAAAAAATGGTTACGCAGCAAAGGGACAGCATCAATCAATCCGTGGCGCCATTCTCTGAGGGTGTTCGCCAGCCTCTAGAGGAGCTACGGAAGAACATACAAGGAGCCCGTATGTCGGAATACCAGCCAACTGGAAACACTCCTCCCAGGACCAGCTACGAATACGTCCAGGCCCTGCCACAAACGGAACCACACACTAGCCTTATTGCGAAATTTAAGCAAGGGACACAGCTTCTTCCCACACCTGTCGAAGGAGACGAACTGGCACCACCTGGTTCACCATCAAAAAGCCGGTTGGGATCACCATCAAAGACTCGGGTATACAATGACACCGAGGACGAGGTAGGAGAATCTACCACCACCACCGCAGTCACATCATCCAACACGGGTCTTAGGGAGGTCGATATAAACGTCGCCGCGAAACCACTCAAGTCTTCTAATCCGCTGTCGTTACCCGAGGCGTCCGAAATCATAACCATTGACAAGGACGACGACTCTACCCAACCACCGTTGAAAAAGCAACAAACCTATTCGGACAGCAAGCTTCCGCAAAAATCCCTTCCCAGACGGATGCCAGCTGGAATTACGTTGGATGGGAGTGAAAACATCCCTCTCAGCGCAAGTACTGGACGACGCTTGCGAAACAGGCAGTCTAGCGGTTGACCTTAAAGATGTCTTTTTTTTTTGTTTTATCGTTTCGTTGTACTACCTCTTTTTGTTTGTATCGTGTGTCTTGGATACAAGTGTTAGATACCCCTATGTTGATACAAAGGTTCTCTCGTTTAATTAGGTCGTTTGTTTTTGAGACTGGAGTGTTGTGTGGATTCATAATAATACAGTTAATATGATATGGAATATTAGGAATCACTTAAGCTAATGTTTCGTTCTCATAAGAATCGTTACAATGCATTTCACATTCGAGCACTCATTTAAGGCTTTCGTCAGGAAAGCGATGGCTCTGCTTCACCTGCAACGGCCCCTGCGCCAGCAGGTTGAGCTTCGTTTGCCTCAGTTCCACTAGGGTTGTTAATGGCATCAGGGGCGCAACGACGGTCCCCGCCAGCTTCAATAACACGTCTCAGTTCAGACATTCGCTTCTCAAACTGCTCCATCATTTCTTCCAGTGTTTGTGACTTTGCGTCCCTGTCCTTGCCACTGGCTACGTCACGGGGAAACCCAGCTGTGCCTTCGATTCTGAGCATCAAGGCGCCACTGCTCGACGAATTAGGATCGGCGTCCGGGTCATTTGTCATTTGGGGCGTGTCAAATGTAGGAGCCAGGCTGAGGGATGTGTTGAGCACCTGCCAGTCTGGAGTCAGACTATGCGCCGATGCGATTCGGTATCCGTGGGTCGCTTGATGTTGTTGTCTCTGAGCTGGCGAGCTAGACACTGCCGTCCCTGCAGAGGTCGCGAACTGTGTTTGCGCGTCTGGGGCTGAAGATGGAGCGCCTTGGTTGTTGTGGCTGTTCTTCGTTTGCTCCACATCCAGAATGAGGAATCGCTCTTTCACACCCGGTAGCGGTGGAGGGAGGTATGATGACTTGTGTAAGCCGCGGTCGGTTTCTGATCCTTCTTCAACGTTGCTTCCCTGTGCATTCTGCCCTGGAGAGCCATGGCTATCTCCCTGTAGTGCGCGAAGCGATGCTTCGGTGATCAAGTCAGGGTCGTCGTCTGAAAAGACGTAGTGCACGGTTGGATGATGGTAGTCGCCTGAGTTCTGGTCCTCTATTAACGTGAAGAAGGGCTTAAAGTCGGCATCTGGACGATTCACGTCCCCTTCTTCGTCATAATCTCCGTAATATTCATGGTCGCCATGCGTTTCGTGAGTTCCTAGTGATGCACGTTGCGTTATCTGAGGCTGGTCGATCGGCAACGATGCGGAGGCGGCGGTGCTGGTGGTGGTGGTGGCAGCAGCGGCGGTGCCCTCGCGGAAGGGGGTGTGTCTGGAGGGTGACGACGAGAACACGGGGTTGTATTGCTTTGGCAACGACGACATCTCCGAATACCACCACGGGCTACATGTTGGGGATCTGGGCCATGCGGGAGGATGATGAGAGAGTTAAGTAGTGGTAGAATCTCCACTGGAGCTCCAGCCTCGTCAGGGAGGTCATGTGACCCCCCGCGTCAAAGCAATTTGATGCAAACAGAATAATATAGCATTCGCAAGTAGAAGAATTGTACGGAAAAGGTATCTTGTTTGTGTATATCCAGTAACGCCAGTTGTTCATGCAGCGTGATTCATAATAATATCTGACCTGGAAGGTTGGATCGCTTCTTCAGGGTCATGCCGATTCATCGCTCTGTTTCCATTCGAATTCTGTGCAGAGCATGCCACTGTCAGCCTTTTTCCCTTCTTCAACAAACGGATGAGATGAGCAGAGTGACTCACTTTGTCTGCACATCGGACAGAGCCCCTTCGAGGACTCTTGTTGGATCCAAGTCAGGAGGCAATGCTGCTCATTTATCAGGTCAGACGCGTGCGAAGAAGCTGGAAATGGAGGCGACAACGCACCATGTGGAAAGAATGACCACACTTCCCAAGTACTAAATCACAAAAAAAAAAAAAAAAAAAGACAGTCAGTCTCTATGCTAAACTGCAATAAAAAATCTGTTCTAGACGTACACAGCGAGCAGTCGTCGCCAGGAAACTTGCAGGTTGGACAAGTGCCGTCAAATTGCACGCGACAGATACCGCACACCTCGTCTTCGGGCATGTTCCAGCGCCACGAAGCGACGGCGTTCCATTCCTTGATTTTGACCTTCATGTTGCGCTTTCCAGTGGACAAAACAAGTCCAAGCACTTCGTGTGAGAATGATGTCGCCGCGCAGACAAAACATTCAACGGCAGAGAGAGTGGAGCCGCTAAGAGCCGCTGTCGGCGGCGACGACGTCCAAGCTCCTTATCGCGCTTCTCCCCGCAGCAACATGAATCTAGTCGCTTTCCACGGCAACTGACCCTGCATCATGCGAGGCCCGCTCCAGGCTCTGGTTATTTAGTCCGTATTCCCCTCGAATGCTTAATAGTACTTAATGATCATGGCCTTGGCCGTTTTACGATCTTCTTTACGGCTCGTTCCCCTTCGACGTTTCCAGTCACCCCTGCAGACAATGGCGATGTCGCAACAACGCTTCAGCTCGTTCTCCTCCTACCTCGTCACGCCTCAAGAGCTGAATACAGCGCTGAAAAGCTATCCTTCAAGCAAGATCTCAACTGCCCCGCGCGTCATTCCTCTCTGTGCAGCATGGTTCATGCCGAATGATCCCGAGGGCCGGACTGGCATGGCAGCCTTCCGCCAGGGCCATATTCCTCATGCGCGTTTCTTTGACATTGACGGCGTCAAGGACGAGGATTCCCCATACCCACATATGCTGCCGACAAACGAACGCTTTGCTGAGGCAATGAGGGAGCTTGGGATACAGCGTGACGACGAAATCGTTGTTTACGATACCGCCGAACAGGGCATCCTCAGCGCTCCTCGAGTTGGATGGACGTTACGTTTCTTTGGCCATCCAAATGTACACGTCCTCAACAACTATCGTCTGTGGGTTGAGCAGGGACTTCCTGTTGAATCGGGGGATCCCAAGCCGGTCGAGAAAACAAAGTATCCAACCCCGCCATATGATACTGGCCATGTTGTTCTCTTTCCTGAGATGAAGGAAATTGTCAAGGACTATGGCAAGGAAGGAGCAGATGAAGTTGAGATTCTCGATGCGAGACCGTATGGCCGCTGGTCGGGCGAAGCGCCAGAGCCCCGTGCTGGACTGTCCTCCGGTCATATGCCAGGCTCTAAGAATCTCCCCTTTGGCGAATTGCTGGACCCCAAGACCAAGGCTTTCCTTTCCCCGGAAGAATTGCGCAAGGTTATCGAGGCCAAAGGAGTGGACCCGTCGAAAACAATCATCAGTTCTTGCGGATCCGGTGTGACGGCTGCTGTGATTGAGACGGCCCTTCAGGTGGCTGAGTTCGGTGACCCTGCCAAAAGACGACTTTACGATGGTAGCTGGACGTAAGTTTTTACCCATATTTTATTTCTGTGGAGAATTAATTCTAATTTGCAATAGTGAGTGGGCTCAGCGTGTCAAAGAGGACAGTGGCTTGATCAAGAAACTCTAGTTGAATATCTTGTTTGTGGGTGACGATATCAATTGATGAGGAACTCTAAATTCGTACCTGTAGTCTAAGATATGCTTTACGTGTAAAATCTCTTTTCAGAGTTTAGAAAAGGCATCAATTTATGTAGATATTTCAATATTGTATCTATATGTCCGTGGCTACGAGTATATCAATTGGTGGCATAGAAGCGCAGCCACCTCATTCCCCTCCTGAATTGATGTTTTAATGAGTCATAGGC